>VWZW01005045.1:1015766-1056192 GCA_013397115.1 Edolisoma coerulescens
GGCGCGGGGGGGCGGCCAGGCCCGCCCCCGGTTTCCTGTTCCTTCTCCCGCCCGCGAGCGCCCCCTGCCCGCGCGCCCCGGCAGCGGCGCCTCCCGTGGGAGGGAGCAGGACCCCCGCGCCCTCTGCTGGGAGGAGCGACCCACGGAGGCACAGAACCCATCGGCTTGGGAAAGGCCTCCGGCATCACGGAGTCCGACCTGCGACCGAACACCACCCTGTCAGCCGGACCGCGGCACCGAGTGCCACGTCCAGTCTTCCCTTAAACACCTCCCACGACGGTCACTCTACCACCTCCCTGGGAAGCCCATTCCAATGTCTAATCACTCTTTCTGCGTAGAAATTCCTTCTAATGTCCAACCTAAACCTCCCCTGGTGAAACTTGAGGCCGTTTCCTCTCATCATGTTGCTGGCTGCCTGGGAGAAGAGACCGACCCCCACGTGGCTACACCTTCCTGTCAGGGAGCTGTGGAGAGTGATGAAGTCTGCCCTGAGCCTCCTTTTCGCTGGGCTATACAACACCAGCTCCTCGCAGGACTTGTGCTCCAGACTTGCAGCAGCCTGGAGGCCTGTGGGCTTCAGGGTTAACACGCAGCTGGGTCCTTTCCCCCCGGGACCTGCCTTCGGTCCTTCAGCCGTCCTGGAATCCTGGAATGTCCTTTGGCCACGTGTGGGTTTGCTGCCCCTAAGGCAAAGTTCACCAGAAGTTTGTGGGGACTGGAGCTTACTTCAGGATGGAAGGAATTGACAGGGGCACAGGAAGCTGAGGGAAAGGAAATCCTGAGAACATACACCTTTTTAAAAGCCATCCAGTGTTATTTATTTTCTTTATTTCCCTTTGGTTCCATCCACCAAGAGAAAGGCTGGGAATTTCACTTCAAAGAGGTGAAAGTACGATGATGCAGAGCAGAGCTGGGGATTTAAAACATATCAGACAAGTCATAGAATCATAGAATGTTAAGGGTTAGAAGGGACCTTAAAGACCATCGAGTTCCAACCCCCGTGCCACAGGCGGGGATACCTCCCACTAGACCAGGTTGCTCAAAGCCCTGTCCAACCCAGCCTTGAACACTTCCAGGTATAGGGCATCCAACAACCTCCTTGGACAGCCTGTTCCAGTGTCTCATCACCCTCGCAAAAGAGAATTTCTTCCTAACATCTAGCCTAAATTACCCCTGTCACTTTGTACCCATTGCTCTTGTCCTGTCACTACAAGTCATACAAGTGACCAGTGCACAAAGCACAAGAGCTGCTGTCAGGGGAAAGGACAAGCTTCGGCTGGGGACGTCTGCAAGGAATGGACCAGTAACCCCTCCCAGGCATTTTATAGTTTGTGTCTTGGTACAAAGGACGTGTTTAATCTGAACATTACAGAAAGAAAAACCCCAGAAATTTTGGGAACTTGCCAGCACAGGAATGCAAACAGTCTCTAAGCATCCATATCCCCTTGTTTTTCCCTAATCACTTACCTGCCTGCATAGCACACGCATTCTTTCATCTCCTGCCACCTGCCCCAGTACCAGTGCTCGGTCATTTGGAGATGTGCAATTCCAGAGCAGCAACTCAGACTCTCACCTCCTGTAAAGACCCAGGGCAGAGTCAAATTGCAGCTTCACATTTCATAAATTCCCACGACACATGGTGGAGTACACTGTATGGGAAGAAGTGCTTCTCCTGTTCATATGGAAATAACATTACATTTGTCAGCCCTCTTAGCCATGTTAGGATGGAAGAGCATTTCTCCCTTTACTCAATACTGAACAACTGGTAAACCTTGAAAATAAACGTAAACTTGGCCTTGTGTCTTCTGATTTTTTTTTCCTGAAAGAAGTGTCTTTAACTGCAGTTTTAATCACAAGATTGGTAATATTTCCCTTTTTTAAAAAAACATAATTTCCAACACTGTAAAAGGGAAATACCAGATTTACTTAGAGATGCAGTTTAAACATCTGCAAGATGAGACTTCCAGCTTTCTGTACACCAGCTGAAGGCTTTTACAACTATTCCTATCCTTGTGTTTTGATTTTCCTCCCACACACTGATGGAAAAACGTTCCCTGCCTCACTGTTAAATGAGCCTCAGGTGGGAGGAGGAGTGGACAAGCAGCAGCTGCCTGCCATAAAGAGGGTGAGCAGAGGACTTGGTTAGTTTTTTGCTGGGCTGTAAGCAGGAGCATGGACCTTAGTTTTTGGGGCTCTAAGGGGGCAGGAATAGCTTAGTTCTTGTAAGGGGTTTTGTTTGATGGTTTGTTTTGTTTTGTTTTGTTTTGTGGGAGTTGTTTCCCTTCTCTGCACCACTCTCCTTCTCAAAGGTCAAAGTAATTTTTTGGCTTGGGAGAGTCTGTAGGCTTCCTGGTGCTTTCAAGAGCGGCACGGGCCACCCTAGATGGAAACTGAAGAGGGCTCCAGTGTTCCTAAAGCATTCTGAAACTCTAAGCTGAAGGGTGTGCTAGTTTGTAACAGGTCTTGAATTAATTTTGTTTTTCTATAACTTTGACCTGCTTGAGTCCTCTAAGAGTGGAGCTTCTGTGTTCTCTGATTTCTTATATTCTTGCTTATAAGCTATGTGTGATAGTGTTGTATTGCTTGCAAGTATTAGTTAACTGAGGAAACATCTAAGTGTGGGAGGAAGTTCTGTCTTGTGAATTTTACATGGCTCTAAATGCAAACTTACGCATAAGGATTTTAGTGGGGTTGTTTTTGCTACCTATCATTTGGTTTAAGCGTAGGAAGCATGGTGTCACTGAAATACTTGGTTTACTATGTTAGTTAGCTGTTGTTGTTCTTAAGTATAGTATAAAGTACAAATCCTGAATTAATGGAGTTCTTATTGTGATGTGTAACAACATATGCATTAGCATTAAGAAGTGTTATCCTAGTAAAGCATTAAATGTCTGATTGTGTGAAGCTTTTTTTTTGTGTGTGTGTGTGTGTGTGTGGCCTAATGCTCAAGGCTAATTTGCCCTAGGCTATTTTATTTAATTGACTGAGATACTACTTATAGAGATGTGTGCATCTAAGACTACTGAAGTTCTGTAGCTTTAGAGCCTGTTACAAGGTTGTGTTCAAGGACTAATGCTGAGAGCTGTGTACAAAAGCTTGCTTAGCAAAAGACAACTGAAATATTTGACCTTGACAGCAATGTCAGCTTCCTACCTCTGTTTGGAGCATAGCAGCTTCCTTTTGGAAGCATATGTTTATTTTGGGTAGGGAGAGGAATGTCTGCTAAATTCCGACAGAGCATAAAAATAATTAAGTCACACAGTTTTTTAAGTGGTTGATAACAATCACTTCTCTCTTTCAGTGTTAAAAAAAAAGATGAATACTGCCTCAACTTCCGAAAGTGGATCGTATTCCACAAACCATCCAAGACCCTTTTTTTATGCACAGCCATCAGCGCAGCAGCCTTACCCAAATCCATGGTACCTCAGTCATGCATACAGTCCATACTGTGTACCTGCTCCAGGTAAGGTCAACAGCAGCTCTCTGAGGGATCTTTGCTTGGTTAGTTACTTCTTTCCTCTACTCTTGCAGTATCTGTGTTAATGAGCCTCTTGGGCATCTAATTAATACTTAACAAATCAGATCTTTGACAACTATAGCCTATATTTTTAATTATATTAATTCTGCCTTAAATATGTAGCCTCTATGGTAGAAAGCATCTGCTTCTAGAGAATGGAAGCTAAGCAAAACGTTAAGTAATGGTCATCCTGCAGACACAGAGCTCTAGAATATACTTAGCAATTAATATGTGTGTGTATATATGAATTCTATATATGCATGCATGATAGATATGGAAAAGGGTAAGCTTAGAAAAATAAGAAAAATATTGTTAAATACACCTTGTAAGTGCTATATCTATGTGAACTTCTATCTGGAGCTGTCTTTTTCAAAGACAATGCTATAGCAATAGTCCATAAAATAGCCAAAAAAGTACAGAAAACTAATTGGCGAATGTTCCAAGGGATGAAATCAAGCTCTGGTTAAAGTGTAGGTGTCCAGATAAGCTATTCCATAACAAAGAACTCCCTCTGAGTTTTTGCACCAGGTTTCCTTCTAAGCATTGAGAGGTGGTGTGTTTTATTTACCAGTGTGTCTGATCTTGTGGTTGTCCCTGTCTCTGCAAGTGAATATGATTCAGGATGACTTATTTGAGAAAGATGATATATTTTTCTTTTCTTTCTGTCACCAATGTCTAGGCTTCCGAAGTGGAAATCCATATTTTCCATTTTATTCTGTTGCACTCCATGAGTACCCTGGATTTTTTGTTCCACAGCATCCAGTGCATGCAAGAATTAACAGAAGGCCTTATTTTAATGCTGCCCCACTTTCCCCTATGTTTTATCATGCAACAAGATTTAGACATTATAATAGCCCTGGGAAGAAAATGGAGACAAAAGAAACACAGACTGATCCTAGACAGCCTGAAAGCAAGCAAAAAAAGTATCAAGATATTCGTACAGAAACGAAAGGTTGTGATGCAGGAAATCCAGCCTGTGTTTCTCCTGGTATAGGTACAGAGACTGAAAGTACTTCAGAGAAACAAGATTCATTTGGCTCTTCCATTGTGGTAGACAGAGAGTTTCATAGTAAGAACCCTGCCAGCTCTACACAGTATAGAAATCTTCCTACTGGAAGCTACGCCTTTGAGAAGGAAGAAGTGAGGATAGAATATGGAAATGGCTCTCCAGCTATTCAGCTGTGGAAGTCCTTTAAAGAAACGATCCCGTTGTATGATGTGGCAAGCGGTAAACCAGTTCCAGAGAACATAGTGCCGCATGACTTATTTTCTCTTAGCTCATGTGAAGGCATGATGTATGGCCCTCATGAAGGGGAGAAAATGGTGCCAGGAGCTTCCTTAGAAGAGAGAAAAGCTGTTGTCACCTCCAAACAGGGTGCTGAAACTGTGCAAGAGAAAGATGTCCAAAATAATGAAGTGAAGGTGGATGTAGAAAAGCTGGCAAAATCCCCCTCAGGTGAAACTATGGCAGTGCAAATCACAGAGTTGGCAAGATCTGTTGGTGTAGATCAACCAGTGGTAAGACAGGATGTAGTGATGGCTAAGAAATCTAGCACTAAAAGGTCTGCAGGCTCAAAAACTTCTCAAGAAGAGCCCAGCTTTATTCAACAAGCAGGACTACTTCCATCTAATATGGAGGTAATGAGTGACTTTCAGCAGAAAAAGCTGAATTTAAGCCACAGTGCAGCCAATGAAAGTCAGACAGATAGAAGTATTTGGTGTGACAAATCAATTGAGAAGTTTACTCCCTCTAGCAGCTGGCTGGCTTGTTTGGACAGTATGGACACAAACTATGATGTTTGTTTGCCACAAAGGAAGCATCAAAGTGTAATCAGTCTGTCTTCTGATGACATGTCCTCCAGAGAGGAAGGCTCGTCAAGTGATAATGCCCCAGTGTCTTATTTTGTCCCTGACTATGTGCTTCAGAAAAGCATGTATACCTTTCAGAAAAGTACCGAGGGCTTAGAGAAAGAGCAAATTAAAAGTGGTGGGTCCCTTAATGTAGATGAAGTGGTAGGAAAGGAGCAGGTGAACAGCTTGAATGACCAAGATGTCAACTCTTCAAACACAAAGATTAAAGAGGCTTCCAGTAAAGGTAGAAAGCTGGGAACCCTTTCTAGGTCCTCTAGTAGGAAAGAAATGGATTCTCTCAACAAAAAAGCAACTAAGAGTTTGTCAGAAGTTGAGGACTCTGAAGAATATTCTGTGAAGGGAGAAGAGGAAGATGAAGATGGAGAGGATGAGCATGAGGAGGAAGAGGATGACATGGATGAAATTGAGTATTTCTTTCAAGAAGCCCCTCCATATGGCATCTTGAGGCCAGGTAAAGGAAATTTCTACCAAGTTGGCCAGAGAGTGCTTTGGAAACCACCTAAAAATGCTGTACCAGCACAATTAATTAGCTGGCCTGCTCAAGAGAAAATAAAAACTAGGAGTGGGCTTGTTGAAAATATTGGTGTCTTTTACAAGCCAAAGAAGAGAGAGCAAGATGAAGTTGTATACAGTGACTATGGGTATTATGGAAGAAAGAGGCCTATGACAAGAAGAGAAGGACTGGAACACCAGCGGATGCTACGGAAATTCCTGGGAGGTGAGCTAATTGCTAAGAACAAAGTGCTGATTAGTAGCATATACAAAGAACACCTAATTGCAGTTTCAAATTGTAGCTTTAACTAGTGGGAAGATTAGAGCATGTTGTAGCTTCAAATTTGGCTTAGAGCCAGAAGTCCTGTAGAATATGTGTTTTGAAGCAGAGGAAATCTGCTGCAGTTTTTTACCTATTGCATAAGGACTCTGCATTTTCACAACCAGCAGAGAATAAACTCTCCTTTGTGTTAGATTTTATATACTTAACTTTCTGACATTAGTGGCAATTTATTAATTTGCAAAGTTTAAGGTAATTTGGATTATGTATTTACTGTTGCTTAATATCTTAGAAGCTCTGAATTTAAGTTTATACAGTCTGACTCTCCTATCACAGACTAATGCTGAGTGCATTAAACAGGATTAACTTCATTATAATCTGGTGGACATACCCTGTGTAACTTCCCTGCAGTAGAGGAGTCAAACTTTTTTTTTTTTTTTAATTGTAGCTGCTGCTCTCTTTTAGCGAAAAAAGTTGTTTATTTTCAGAAAATCGGTGTGAAACTGTATTAAATTTGACCTGGAAAAGGGCATCATATTTAATCAAAGGTAGATCCTGTTAGAAATAGGATTAATCTAAACTGAGAAGAAGCAGAGTCATCAGTTTGCAACTGGTTATGTGGTCAATTCAGTAGGTGGCTGCTGCTTAGTAGAGTCTTGTATTGTGAAAAACAACCAAAACAGAGTGATTTACTTCTAGTAACAGGCTTAGCATTCTTAAACTTTATTTTCTTTGTTCAATATCTGTAGACTTAATGTGTCTTGTAATTTTTGTTATGTGTGGTCTCCAGAAAGCTATGTTTCTATTTCAACAGACTCTTACAACCAGATCCAGTAGCTGGCTTTGCATTCTGGCATGTGGATCAAACAGTACACCAGCATTAGCAAGACTAAACACTGACCTTAATTTTTAAAAATTTTTTATTAGGAAGGCTGTTAAGGGAGAACATGAGGATACCACCTGAAGAGTATTGGATTAGAAGTGGTGCTAAGCCCAGATTTACCAGCCAAATACGTGGTAGTCTCTCACCTCCAGCAAAGAGCAAAGAACAAGGTAAAACTTTCCCTGTGTGTTTTTGTTCTTCAGGAACATTCAAAAGGATATGATACAAAATAGCAAGCATGTGGTAGATGTATAAGATTGGAAAATAATAAAACTGGTCCTTGTTGCTTTGATGTTGTTGAAATGCCTGTCAGTCAGTATATCTCAGATATATTTATAGCCTTCTCAATCCTAAACAGGGGAATAAGGATGCATCATAGCTACTTCTGGGGATTTTTAAAAGGTATAATAGGAAATCAAAGCATTAAACACTTTGATGTGGCCAAAGCCTTTATTTGCGCAAAACTGTTACTGCCATAAACTGTAATATTAATTCTTTATCCAGATAATGCTACTCTTGAGTACATATGCAGTGGTAGATCCTAATCTTGATGAGTAAAACATGTAGGGAGTCCTATGTGGTAGCTACATATGCCAATGTTCAGAGAAACTAGCATGGACCAACAGTTGCCCTGACACTGCTAAAGAATGATTGAGTGCAAATCATTGTGATCTAGTTAAGGAAAAGATGAAGAAATCAGTTATTTTAACAAAGTAAAAGCTTAGATAGTTTCTTAGCTCCTGAAGCAGAATGTTTAGGGTTTCTCTTTTCTTTTTTATAGTCAGTGTTTTACTTGGAGTTCACATTCTGGTTTTGATGCTTTTCAAGGGTGTTTGAGTGTAGGTGCTGTTGGAACAGCTACAGAATTTGCTGTAGTGTGGGTATTGCTACTCTCCTGGGTCATGTGCTTTCAAGTATCTCAGGATCAGTCTATCAAATAATGGGGTGGGAGGCTATCTTCAGAACAGACTGAATTGCTCCTCTTCAGTTCACTGGTAATAGATGTCAGGTTTCCTTTATCAACAGCCCAGTAGACAGAGTGTATTCCTTAGAGTTCTTTCTCTGCATTGCTTTCCTGTTTGAACGTATTGGGGTTTGGGATTACTTGCCTCTTGCACTGGAGGCTTTCTATCTGCATACTTCAGTGTAGTAGGGTTTTGTTTTTTAATGCTAGTCTGCTCTATAAAAGTTGAAAATATTTTACTTTAGCAGCATTGTTCTTGGCTCCTCTAAAACAATGTATAAAAATATGGTAATAGTTCTAAAATAACTGTTACCTTTAACTTTCAGCATGTCTTTTCTACATCTTTGAATTCATAGATGGTGCAGCAAACTGAGGATGTTTGGTCTATGTGTTATTTCTTGCTTACACTTCCTCTTTTTTCAGCCCAGGTAGTTTGAAGAAGTCATCACATTCAGTGTTAGGAAGCAGGAACTGGTGGTTTCTACATGCTGTTTGTACTAATGGATGCCTCAGAAGTGCTATTAAAATGACATCCTCTTTAAAAATGTTGCCTATATTAGTATTTAGTTTTTCAAGTTCAAGTGCCCTGCAAGTAAGGGAGTTTGTCTAAACAAGGTACATTGCTTTAGCAGTAATATACACTAAATTTGACTTCTTGAGCAGTGTACTTGTGATGTGTAACTTCACAGGTCTGAAGTCTTTTAAAGGCAGTGGGTGAATTGGGTCACTTGGACAGCACTAACTAGTATTGAACGCTTGAAAAATGAACTAGAGCAGAATTATCCAATGCACTAGGTTCTTTTTTTACCACATCAACACCTATCCGAATTATGACCCAAAATACAATGCATCCAGAATTATGGTTAGACAGTGACTAAATATTGTAGACATGTAAGACTTGCTTGACATATACAGTGTCAATTTTATCTGCTACTAAAATGAGTACAGAAAAGGGAGGGAGAAAGAGGAACACCATAGACCAGCTGGTGAAAGTCAAGGTTAAATTTGCCTTGAGACTATGCATTGGAGAAATAACATCAGTTGTATCTTGTTATTTAGTGTGTCCACCTTTAGTTAAACCAAAGAAGAAAAGAATTGGCAAGCCACCTTCAAAACGCAGAGACACGAGACATGAGGTGGAAGAAGTAGAAATGTGGGAGCTGCCTAAACACGGTGTACACAGAGGTTGGTATACAATGCCAAGTTACAAAAACAACTGCTACAAGCATTTCTGCTGTCTTGGGGAATAATCTTTCTGGGTTTGAACTGCAGGGATGTTGGATAGCTTGTGAAATAATAGCGAATGCTATGTATGCAGACAAGGTGGGGTCGAAGCAAGCTAAACTTCGAGCACTTAATCACCTTGCTATGAGTGCCAGTGTAGCTTTGACCAGGTTGGGTTCCTTCTTTGTTTAATGTAAGGATGGGGGAGGAAATCCACACCAAAACCGGCAGTTTTAGTTTTAGTCTAGTTGCTCTTCAGACTGTTGTACTGTCTTTTTAAAGTGCTGGGTCCTGTGTCACTTTGCAGTATATGCTTTTATTTAAGATAATGATCTGTCTCAGCCCAAATAATTTGTAATTTGATACAACACAAATGCATATAGATAATTCTTAAGAACTCCTACTCCATAAAGTTTTATGGAGTAGGAACTTCTGGCTATTTTGGAGGAAGACAGGGAAAAACAATGGAGGGAAAAATCAAAAACAAGTAGCAATAAATATGCACTTGTGTGAGAGTCTGAAAAGGTTTTAAATTGAAAGGGGTGAGTAGATATAAGATGCTACCTAAAAGATCAGATTTCTGTCTGGAAAAGAACAAGTTAGCATAGTAAAATGAACTCACACGTTCCATCAGGAAATACATGAGTCAGTCTCTCACATACTAAACAAAGGATTACACTTTCATGTCGGAAATGTAAGGAAGGTTGGAAAAAAATTTAGGCTGAAGTGTCTTATTAGTGAAAATTGGCGTCAGTCCTGAAGCCAGATTATTTGAACATTGGTCTTAAACCTTTATTTGCTGATCAGCTTTTAGTAAAAGCATCCAGGAGACTTGCATAATCCCAAAATACTTCATATATTTGTCCCAGAAATAGTTGATGTTTCTTGGATACATTCAACAATAATAGTTATAAGAGCACACAGAATATGATACGAGCTTTATCTGGAACTCTTATCTGTTATGCTGGTGATGCAATGATTATTTTTTGCCTTTTCTTTTATATACCCTTTTATATATCCTCAGTGCTTTTAGCACACATACTTGTAATTCCTTAAATCTAATAATTAACATAGACCTAATATTCTGTTAAGCCAGAAAACCAAACATCTTAAAGACCTTGCAGTTAGAAGCCTAAAAACCCTAGAAACCAAGGTCTTCCCTAAAACACATCCTGTAAACTAAGATAGGCCCATCCAAGAAAAAGTTCGTCAGGGTGGGAGGTTCATTCAAGTCTCTCATTAAGCAATCTTTGATATAGGCTTTGCAAATTAGCATATCTAAATTGTATACACAATTGTATTGTGTGTGTACATTTCAGCACATTCCACCCTAACAAAGTAGTACACCTTAAAAATCCTTAAAAAAATAGCTAAATAAAAACCCCTTTTTCCCTTAACCATGTCTAGCTTTTAATTTTAAGACCAAAGAAAGGCAACACTGGGATATTCTGAAGTCCAACACCACTCATGCACAGTTCATACTTGCTGGGAAGTTGAGCACATACTTCTAATATCAGCCATCAGTGCCTGCAACAGGAAAAGGCAATCACTAATATCTAGTCTTTCTTTAGAAGCAAATTGACATAGTTCGGAGGTAGAATATATACACACCTTAACTTTTTTTTTTTCTTTTTTACCTTTAGGGCATGGAACAAGGAAGTCCCTTTCTAAGAAAAGATAATTGCAAAAATTGGGGCAGGACGGGGGGAATACCAAAGGTTTGTTTTGTATAAATCCAAAATTTGATAATTATTCTCTTGTATATTTTGTAAGTTGCTATTCACTCTAAAAAGGTAAAAAGTGACACTGTAAAGACTGAGGACACTATTAAAATGGAATGAAGTATTTAACACCAAACCCACCTTTTTATAACTAGCACATCCACTATTTAAATAATAAATTTCATAGAATTGCACTTTGAGAGTTCTTGTGTTCCATCTTTACACAGTAGCAAAAAAAACTTGAGATGGGCATGTATGTGCACAACTGCTTTTATAGCATGACAGTTATTGCTGCCCTGCTCTTAAACTCTGCAGGATTGTGAAGCCTGTCCATGTCATCTCATAGTCTATGATGTGGACATAAGTACAAGATTCTTTTCTATTAGCTGGATTTGTTTTTGTCAAAGTGTAAAGGAATATAGTTACAGCTGTATCAAGTGAAGTACTGTTTCAACATTTCAAGGCAGTTCCTCAGATCTTATTCTTTTCAAACACATCATTGAGGACTAAAACTAAAGCACTGAGTTGATGTGATGCTCCCCTCTCCTCCCCTTTTTCTCTGGAGATTTTTGAGTCCTTTATGGAGACCCTGAGCTGGAGACATGGATCTGAAAGGTGAAACAGAAGTTTTTAGTGGTGTGCCCTGTTTTCTGACTTCTTACTGATGCCTTCTATTACAGTTGATACTGTCCCTGGAATTCTCTTTACAGAACTAAGATGATAAAACTTGGTCTGTGCTGAGCAATCTTATGAATAATGGAAATAGACTGATCTAGATGAGGTGGATAGGTCAAAAATATGTGATTTTTTTTCTCATGTCTATGAAGACAATTATCACTGTGTGAGAAGAATAAACATAATACTGCCAGTCTTGAATGATTCACTAAGTAAGTGACAGTGTGAGTGAAAAAGGTAGGGAAACAAAAAAACCTCAACAAAACAAACACCTGGTTTTCCTTAAAAAAGGGTGGGGTGAACAGACAGACAGAACTTGTCTTTTGCCTCCTCTCCCATGTTCTTATTCTGTCTGTGCCCTAGAGTAACCTACATGGATAAAAGTAGCATTTCCTGTGACTGCATTCAAGTTTTGTGCCGACCTATTACTGGTTTGACCTGTAACTTAAGTTATCTTGTTTTCTCTCTTGTTGAGGAGTACTGATGTTTCCCTACCCAACTGATCTTTATCTTTCTATTATTTTTAATAGCACCTGCTAAATTGTTAAAGCACTGCTGTAGCTACAGCCTTTACCACAAACTGTTAGGGGAAAAAAGCCATTGTGATGACAAGTTTTGAATTCCTTTTTACCTCAAGCAATGAAAGAAAATAAATGCAATAAAAATTCTTATTTGGCTTCTGCACTGAACAAAATCTCTGCACCAGAACCTCAAAGAACAAAACGAGGAATTACTTCAAGCATGGAGCTTTTTAATACCCAGTTCTGCTGACAGGCTTAGCTGTATCTTTTGCTGCTTATCCGATAAAGAAATATTCATGATCTCACAATCAGATGCCATTCTTACTTTTGAGAATGGGTAATACTTGACAGGTACTCCCAATGATCATGCTGGTCATCCTTTTACAGGTCTTGCACTACTCAGTGTGATTTCTACTCAGATGCAAGAAGCAATTTAGGGCCTGGTGATGCTCCTGAGGGGATGTGAGGGAGTAGCAGTAGGAGTATTTAGACAGCTCTTTGTCTGAAAACAAATGCTATTTTAAACTGGTTATATCTTGTAGTATATCCGTGCTATGCCAAATACTTAAAGTAGTATGCATGAATGCTCCAGTGTTCAAGAAATAATTCTTTGATAAAGTTATATGCATTGTATTCTACTCTAACAGTACTAGTCCTGTGACGTTAAAACTAAATCTTCTACTTGGCTCTTTTTCCATTCAGCAGCATGGACAATATGTGGATTGCATCTTAACTGGCTTACAGCTGAATCTAATGTTCCAGTGGGTAAAATGACCACGCTTCACAAAAGCTGTGAAGTACAAACTGCATTTAAAAGGCTGTGCATTCAAGCCCAGGCTCTTTTTATTCAGCCAGGTAACTAGGCACAATGATATTTAGTTTTGCAGATGCACATACGTGTCAGCTTTTGTTCCCCCTGCAGCCAGACTGACTGCCCAGTGACTCACTGCAGTGCTGGCAGTACCGCAAACTTGTAACTGTCGCAGTACTGCATTGCCTTGGAAGTTCTCACATGCTTCCTGCAGCATCTCCTGAAAGACAGCTGAGGAATATTTGCTGCTTGGCACACCAGTAACAAACCTTAGAGGCCTCTGGGACTGTCATACTGAGAGCATTGTTTGGACAGACTTACTGTCTGTGGCTCAGGATTTCTAAATCATTATTTGCAGCTAACTGAAACCTCTGTTGCAAAGTGGGTGTGGTGTAATTACTGATGTGGAGCTGTGGGTTATGTTGGCTTGCCAGGTACTAATATTGTATTTTAACTTTCAGTTTGGTAGCACCTGGATGGCATAAAATTTTTTTCCTTTTACAACGTCTGGTGTTTTGCCTGGTATTGGAAAATACTAACTACAGGTCTTTCTATTAAAATCAAACAAAGGAAGATCAGTGCCAATGACAAAAAAACCCAACCAAACCCCAAAAGCCTTTAACACTCGTGGCATGCTAACTGAAGGCATACCAAGGAAAAACAAATTAATTCTTTTTTTAGAGTCCCTAGCTTCCCCTGACTAGCTGCCATTGGCTGTCTCACTCAAAAAGACTCTAAACCCCAACTAATTGCATGGCCAAAGAAATAAGACAAATATCAGTATTTTTCCTGCAATACCTTTCTGCCAAAAAGGATGCAGAGTATTAAGATAAAAGACCTGGGAAGCTGTATTGCCTTTGAGGCTTGTTTTAGCTGCATTTTACACTTATTTAGTTTCATGGGACTATATAATTATGCTATTACTATCACTTGGGCTTCAACAGAATGTTCAAATTGAAATACACATGTCTACAAAGAAGGCCAGGAAAAAAATGTTTTTTGAACAAAAACATTAAATGGTTATGATTTAAAAAATAAGGCTAGTCAGTGTTTCAAGACTATAACTTTCTATCCTGCTTTCTGGGTTTAGTTCTATGTAGAACTGTTTTTCATTAATCTAAAGGGGTGTTGGTATTTATCTCTAGTCCACATATTTTTAAAAGACTTATCTTAAATGACAGCTTTGGCACTGTTTAAAATGCCAAATGATGATGTGAATCATGCTTCTCAGCACTCTAGCCCTGGCTGTTAAAAGCACTACTATAAATCTTAGTCTATTGAAACTGCTAAATTTTGAAATGCTACTTTTATGAGTTGCAGTAAAGACCCACGTGTATGGGATATGATAGAGACTTATAAAACTGGAAATGATATAGGGAGAACAATCAGGAATCAGTTCTTCACATACCTTCCAGTGCACGATTAAAGGTGTGTGAAATTAAACTAGTACAAAGCAGTCTGAAAGCCAAGTGCAACAGATTAATAAATAGTGAAGAAGAGTTCATTGCTGAGGAAAACGGCAAGGTTTACAAGAAGTGAGTGGGTATAAAAGAAAATACAGATCCAGGGCTACTAAATACTAAAATCTAACCTATGATTCTAAGTACCTGCACTACAGGTACTCTCAGCAGTAGAGGCTGAGAGAGCATTTCAGTGAAGTAACAGAAATAATGCCAGTGAGTTTGCACTGCTCTGCTGTGTAGGAATCTTCTATTAACCATGACTGGAAAGCTGGTGATATAAACAGACCTTTAGTCAGGCATAGAAGAGTGATTTGCCATCTCAGATTTGATACAAGTTAGAAATGGTCTCCTAAGCTATTTTTCTTAATTGTTCATGTAATAAACCCTGGTAGCTACAAAGAGAAAGTCCATTAACAAGGAAGGGGATTGCAAAGGAAAATTGAATTTGTTTTTATTAAACTAAGCTTTAGAACAATTTTAAAAGACAAAAGCTGAAGTAATTGAAGAGATCTTCAGTTAGCCCTGCTCTAGACAAGCCTGAGTAAGAATTCTCTTGGAATGTACCAGGTGAATATCCGGCTTCCAGCATCTGTTCAATAATCTATAAATGCACAAATCTCAGCACCAAGTCTGGCAATACAAGAATCCTAGAATGGTTTGGGTTGGAAGGGACTGTAAAGATGATCTAGTTTCAACCTCCTGCCACACACAGGGACACCTCCCACTAGATCAGGTTGCTCAGAGCCCCGTCCAACCTGGCCAAGAGAATCAGTCCGTTATGGATCTCCCCATGCTATTTCAGCTGTTACATCTTTTTGTGCTGAAAGAGCAAGGGCCTTAGAATCTGATGATGATGCTGATATAGGGAACTACCAGGAGTCAGCAGTAAATGCCATCACAGGGAGATTTGCTAAATACAAGCCAAAATACAACTCCACCTTCAAGCTCTGGGAATATGATAAAGAAGCTTTTTGTAAGTAGGCCTTGCTTATCTTGTTTTTCCTCAGAACATATTGTGAATGACTGGCAAGGAACGGAGGGGTTATTTTTACTAAATCACTCTTAGACGTGTAGGAGGGAGAAAAAACATTTTAATTTATACTTTCCCTTGTCCTCTCTTCCAAAGCCCTGGAGAAAATAAAAAAGTATCTTAGTTGCATTTTAGTATATGGTTCCTTGATTTCGCTGTTAACGTTAACTCTACTATATTAGAACTTTATCATGTGGGGTTTTTTTTCCAATCTTAGTCTCTGTGGTTATACTAAGTTCTACAGAAGTCCTTTCAAACCAAATCTAGTTTTCTCTTTCCTTTTGCACAGTACCAATATCCATCACCTACTTCATCAAGTCATAGCTCTGTACCAATGTGCCTTGAGGTTCCAAAGAGTTGCTTACTGTAATGCTGTTTATAGCTATCTCCATCTTCCTAGTTGAGTCTGCAAGATTATTTAACAGAAAAGTGTGGTCATTATGTAAGGCCTACTAAGTACACAAAACTTCTTCTTCCTTCTTACAAGTTCTTTACCATTGCTCTGTGATTTCATGCATATAGTCGAAAACCGTTTTGAGAGCCTTACACGTTTATGTTCTTGTGGGATGATCCAAAAAAATGTTACCTCATCAAATCTAGTAAACATAAAAAGTTGGAATTTATTACCTCCAAGCCTTTTTAAAAGGAAACCTCCCTCAACTTCTATCAAAACAACTGAGAGTGAAGAATATGCAGAAATTAATCGTTTTAATTTCTTACATGAAACCCCTCTTCTTAAATAATTAACCCACTCCCTCCTTAAAGTTAAGTTGAGTATCTAACATCATTACACTTGGCTCCCACTTATGTGGTTTAGACACTGCAGATGTTTCACTTTAGATGTTTCAGAACTGTGTAGGAAACGTGGTGATGTTGAGATTTTGTTACACACACACACACACAAAAATCAAGTCTTGTTGATGCTGCAATTTTGTCTTAAAGTAAATCCCCTTGATTACCTTTTTTCCCCTGCAGCAGTACTCTTTTATTTCCCTAGCTGCCAATATCAGGATAAGTACACAGAACTTCAGCACGTATGCGGAGAAAAAAATACAGTACAACCCGCTCATTATAAGCACTGTAAGTGAACTCTCAGTGCTCTGCATGGTGCAAACTGCAGTCCTGTTACAATGAGGCTTTGTATATAATAAAATAACTTCATGGAGTAAAGACACTTCAACAGACAGTCTGCTAACGCTGCAGATTTGTCAGTGATCCCTTGGCGGTTGCTGCTTTCTGCTGCTGGTCACGGGCAGCAATGCAGAGGCCCCATCTGACCAAGACTGATGAGCCTCAGTGTGGGTTTTACAGCACAAAGATATGGTTTAATGCAGCTTTCTTCTTTCTGGCTGCAGAGGGGCAGAAGAGGATGCCAGTGTAGGATGCTGTATGCATACACATGTATGTTCCAAGTTTAATAAAGCCCTTTCTGGTGTTTTCCTCCTCATTCTTTGGATCTTTCCACACAGTTCACAAATAGAGAGGTCAGTGAGCATGCAGCAGGTGACTGCTGTCAGTCAGAGTCTGACTTCTCATTAGATTTGGATGATTTATGTTTCTTCTTTTTCTTCTTCTTCTTTTCTTTCTTTTTCTTTTCCTTTTTTCTCTTTTTCTTCTTGTGTTTATGTTCTGAGGAAGTGGAGCTGCTGCCATCTTCATCATCCTCATCACTGTCATCACTGCTATCAGATTCTGAGGTAGAATCCTCCAGGAGCTGCTTCAGTTGCTGTATCCTGAGTTTAAAATAGGTGAATGAGAATCCTTCCTAGCTCTGCTCTACCTGTAGTAATTTATCCTAGCTTTCATCTTTCCTTTCTGGCTTGAGGAATGGAAACTGCATGCAAAGGGAGGGGGAACAGTTCCTCTTTTGCTTAATTACACTTTCATTACAGATAACATCACGGACTGATAAAAGCAACTCCTTTGAGACAAGCGGATGTTCTGCTTTCAGGGGCTTTCCATCCCATTGGATAGGAAAGGCAGACTAGCTTATTGGCTTATTTATGTGTGCAAAATAATAAGGAAACAGCTATCACCAGCCCACCTGGTGATAAGAAGTTCTATGCTTATCCATACAGAGGCATATTGGGATTATGATATTATGACATTCATTGCCCTGCTGATACAGAGAGGATGTCAGTGAAGCTGACAGAGTAGGCTCTACTCTGGATGCAGAAGCATTTTTCAAAGGCACTCTTCTTTTGAACTTTCAAGGATTACTGGCAAATAGGGACAAAGTATTTCCTTATTTTATTGTTGTCTTCTGTATCCTCTTCAAGGATTCCTCTCCAAGACTGCTGCTCTATGGGCTATCTATAGTTTGTTCAGTTATCCCACTGATGCAGTTCAAGCAAGAAAGCATTAAAAACTGCCATCTTATGTACTGAATAATGACCTCACAAAAGTAGCAATATCAGGTGCCTACAACTAGCTTCTAAATCCCCCCCTTCATTCCTACTGAAAGCATTCTGACATACCAAATTTTAGAAAACATCTCAGTGAAGACAGCAAAAGAAAAAAAAATAAATCAATCTGGTTTTTCAGGCCTAAACCAAAACTACACCTAAGTACCTGAATATTATGGCATAAATGCATACACCTCCTCTTTAAAATTTGTTTTGGGCAAAATACAGAACCTAAAGAATTAAAGCAATAGGAAGTGCTAAGGAGTGATTATTTAGAAAGTAGAAATGCATTAGTGTGTCAACATAAGGAAACTGCCATTAAAAAGATATTCTGAGCTAAAAGGAAGCTTATATAAAAAGGTCACCTATACATTAGTACCACATTACCAAAACAAAAACTAAACTGAAGATGCAGTTTTCTACAGACACACTTACCTCTTTTCTTTTTCATGACGCTTATTTTCCCTTATTATATCATACATTGGATCTTCATGTGCCTTTAAAATGGAAAACGGGAAATAGAATGTTATCGCCAATGGTTTTATTTCCTAAAAAAATAAACCAAAGCAACCAAATGCAAGAGGCTTTTATCAAAAGATGGAATATGCTTAGCAAGCTCTTAATTCACTCTCAGCATTGTTCACCTGAACTGGTGTATCTGCTTTAGGGGAAGCTTATCTAGCTACATCTCCAATGAAGGGGACTCTCCTTAGGTATATATCTCCCTACCTCTCCAATCACTGTCAACTAAAAGAATCCCAGACATAATCTGTGGGAATAGCTAGACACAGATGGAATACTCAACTTCAAAATAATGAGCTCTAGCCTTACAGTATATTTTAAAAATCTGGATATAAACAAACAGGAATACAGGAGCAAGGAATATAAGACAAATGGATAATGGAGTTGGAGTTGTTCTATCATGCTATTACTGGTTCTTAAATCATCTTAAATTAAATGGGCATTGCAGCAAAAGATAGCTCTGAATGAAGACGGCAAACAAACTTTGTGGACATTTAAGGTGGGTTTATGCCATGCAAGAATGCAGAAAAAAGGTGGGGTGATCATTTCTGTTGGAAGATTAAGCAAACAAGTCCAACAGAGAGGAGAGATGGCAGGTGCTGACCAGAGGTGGGAATTAAAATGTCAGGAGCAAATGAAAGATGTTGGAAATGCACCACAAAGTGCCTTGGATATACAACAGAAGTTTGAAGCAACTAAGAAGCCTAAGGGAAAATGAAGAATAGAGGCAGTCTGGCCATGAGAAAGGGCTAAAAATACTCTTTGCAGTTGCATACAATCAGTACGAACCCAGAATCTGAACAGACTAAGCCCAGATCACATTTATCAAGGACTGAAATGAGGACATAAGATATGAAGTGACGATAGTTTGAAATATAGGTTAATGATGCAGAGCAACAGAAACAGTTAAAGAGATCACACAGGAAGAATCTGCAGAACTGAGATGCAGCTTCATGTAGCAAGAGATCAGACTTGGAGACAATGACTGGATTACAGACCTAGACAACAGCATTCATGATGTGGTTGTTCACAGCGAGAGCAGAAGGCTTGAAGCAGCTGTAATGTGGGCAGCTCAAGCTTGGCTAAACATTTTTTGTTATGTTGTCATTTTAATCACAAAAAAATGAATATAATGGTTGAAACAGGTTCTTGAAGATTTCCAATTTATATGTAAAAATTACTAATTTTCCTCTTGAAGAGTAGATTTTCTGCAAAGTAGTCAAACATCCAACCACATCTGTAGCTTTTTCTTTATTAGGAGATTTTCGGCATCTATATTATACTAGAGACAGAGGAAAAGTCCTTAATAAAACATCATCTAACAGGCTTCTCTTCACTTGCAAGATTATGCATTATCAGTATTAAAAATACAAGCAGTAATACTACAATATTGGTACTCACTACTCTAAATTGCTCCAATTTCTGATTGCCTTTAATAAAGAATGGGCATTCCTTATCTCCTGTTCTGTGTCCATAACGTTTACATCTCCAACCTTTAAAAAAAGAAGCAGCAGTGAATTGCACCTCTGAGACACATCAAAGGAAGTATAAAAAGCCAAAACCACATTTCTGCAGAATATTTTCAATCTCTTAGAAGAAACAGAGAGACACAACTAGTATGTTGATAAATGTAATGTCCATAAAGTACAAGGCTATTACAGCCTTCAAGATACTGGTTGCTTTTTTATCACTATGATGCAAATCTACCTGGACTTCATCATCTGTCCACCAGACATTCTGCCCTCCCCCAGGGTAAATGGATGGATATATGACGGTCCAATGACATCTGGAATATTTTCAGCCTTACACTGCATAACTTTGACTTCTTTTCCCAAAGGCATCCAAAGCCCTTTTGTTGGGGCATGTGCCAGGAATTCTCGTGCACTTTCATTGCCTGGCACATCAGGTATGCAGTCTTCTGGTTTTGTTTCATTCTCCTACAAAAAAAAAAAGAAAGATAAGGACAACCTAAAATAAAATAACTCCCTTTCTTTAACTTTGCAAGAATTAATACTTCAAGTGTGCAGACCTTCACTTAACAGGAAACATATTTCCCCTATGACTTTTTTCCTTGTAACACACAAAAGATCTAAAATACTTGACCCTTTCTTTTTTTCTCACCCTTGAATTTTGCAGTCAGAACTTTACTGCATGGGAATTTCATTCCTTCCCATCTATTTTAGCAATTTACTTAAATAAATTATTTAAATGGAAACTTAACACAAAGCAGAGACTTTTTTATCCTCTTCCTGCTAGTAAGACATAACAATTACAAGGAAGCCTTTAGAACACAGACCAGTATTTTTTAGGTTAAAAGCATTACTTTATGTCTTAGGTATATAAATTTGGCAAAAGTAACAATCATGATGAAAGAAGTATTTCAACCTAAGCAATACAGAACAATCCTGAAAAGATGTTCATGCAAACTGAAAATCTCCTTTCCATAAACAGCTCCCCTCTATCCACACTATTAAATACTGCATGAAGTGTGCTAAGAGATGATGAAAGTCCTGGTCTCCTTCTATCTGATTCTGGGCATTTCACTCTGGATCACCAAGTCAAAGAGGTCAGCTTGTAATGATTCTCTGTTTTTCCTGGGAAGCGTTTACTTCTCTCTGTAATTTATATAGGTAACACAGACACTTAAATGCCTAAAGAACAGGTTTTGTGAAAATCCCTCATAATCCTAAAAAATTACTGCTATTTACCAACCTTAATTAGCCCAGGGGGAGGTTTCTCATAGCTGAAAAGCAATAGAAATATTGTTACTCTGCAGCTTAGCACAGACAAATAAATTGAGAAAATACAGTTTTTCAGCGGTGCTGAGTTAAAACCTTCAGCTCACATTCTTCCTTAAATTTTACCCTATAACTGACAACTAAGAACTACAGCAGAACATGGATACAGCAAGCTGACCGAGAGACAGCATTTATCACATTAGTACACATGTCTCTTGCAAACATCCTTCAGATTCATATTCTTGTGGGAGCACAACTACTTGCTGTGGATATGTGGTATATTTGATTTAGCTTCAGTTACCATAAATGCATAATTCTCTCCTCTTTTTCTGCTGCACCCCTCCCCAAGGTCTCATTGATCCAAACTTCTTCACTCCAGCACTGCTAAATCATAGACGTAGTCAGCTGAAAATGTCAAGTCAGACTGTTCCTTACATCTAGCTTTGCCAGCCAAACCTAATACATAATAATTTCATCATCTTCTGTGTATTAAACCTAAAGACAGAGCCCTACTGACTAAAGTACCATATTTTCTGCAGCATTTCTTCGGGGTTAACAGTAAATAAAACATTTATTAAATTCCAAGTAGAAAACAGGTGCTACATAAAGCACACAGCAACTGAGAAAGTGGCAGAGTGATCTTAGAAGAGGGCAGATTGTTTTGTTTTGTTTTTCAATGGCACATGAAGAACAGCACTGTGCGAGCCCAGAGCCCTGAAATCCTCTGCTTTATGGAAGACTCTTTTCAACAGGACTTTCCAGGCATTATCCTACATACTAACCCAGCAGGACACAAAACATCCATACTGGCTGTGCATCATTTTAGGCCATAGGTCTGATGGCCTAAATATGCAATATTTCATTGTCTTAGCTGCGCACACACAGCCCTACATACCTATATGATTGCTAGGCACAATCATACTAATACAATTAGAACAGCAGGGAAAAGGTGGTTAAAGTATGTTCATCCCATCTTTATAACAATAACTTCGGAGTGTTGTTTGGTGCAGTTAATAACAAACAGATTTTCACTTCCACGTGGAAAAGAAAAAAACCAAAATCATGTTCTTGTGTACCTTGTGACCTTTTTATTCCATTAAAATAATAATTCCTTTTCAGTGAAATAGTATAAACCTTTTACAGCACCTTTTAATCCCAATTTCTTTTTCTTTCTTTTTTTTTTAGTCCATTCTAGTGGAACAACCTCTGCTCCTATGCTGCATCTCTCAGACTTGGAGGAACCCGGGAGAGCCCCTTCTGTGCCCCAACAAGCCTTTCCTAAGTCACCAAGCAGCTCTGCAAGTGGCCCCGGAGCCCTTGTGCCGACTCACCCTTAAGGGGACAGGAGAAGAATAATCACCAGCCCCCCAAAAAACCCAAACCCTGCACTGGAAACGAGCCCCAAACGCCGGCGGGGTGTGCTCAAAGCAGACCCGGGGCGGGAGGCGCGGGCAGCCTCCCCTCCTCCGCTCCTTACAAAGACTCCAGGTGCTGGATCTTCTGCAGCTCCTGCGCCTCCTGCCTCTTCCGCTTCCTCTCATGCCGGTCCTGGGTCCTGCCGCCGCTCGCCGCGGGCTCCGCATGGCTCCTGGCCCGCGCCTGGCTGCCCCTCGCCTCCTCCTCCTCCTCCGCTCCCTCCTCCTCGTCCTGCCCCTGCCCCCTGGGCGCCCGCTGGGCCATGGGCGCGGCGGGCAGAGCCGCGGCGGACGGCGGGGCCCCGGCGACGCCCCCTCCCCGCCCTCCGCATCCCGGCTTCCGGCCGAGCGCCGACTTCCTCCGGCACCGGCGGCCCCTGGCACCCCGCCCCTCATGGGGGCTGCTGCGTTTCAGGGCTCTCGCGCCGCAGCCTCAGGACCCCCTGGCACCTTACCGGGGGTTAGGAATAACATGTGGAGTGTTGTGCCTTCAAAACACCGATATTTAAAATAAAAAAAAATACCAGCGTCCCAGTCATTGCTCCCTTGCCGGAGGGCCACCACTCCGCTCTGGTGAGACCCCGCCAGCATTGCTGCATACAGCACAGGAAGGACATAAAACTGTTGGAGCAAGTTCAGAGGAGGGCCACCAAGTTGATTAGACAGATGGAGCACCTTTCCTGTGAGGAAAGGCTGAGAGAATTGGGATTGTTCAGCCTGGAGAAGAAAAGGCTTCAGGGTGACCTAACTGCAGCCTTCCAGTACCTGAAGGGAGCTAGAAGAAAGATGGAGAGGGACTTTACACAAGGGTGTGTAGTGACGGGACAAGGGGGAATGGATTAAAACTGAAAGAGAGTAGGTTTAGATTAGGTATTAGGAAAAAATTCTTTACCGTGAGGGTGGTGAGGCACTGGCACAGGTTGCCCAGAGAAGCTGTGGCTGCCCCATCCCTGGCAGTGTTCAAGGCCAGGTTTGATGGGGCTCAGAGCAATCTTGCCTAGTGGAAGGTGTCCCTGCCCTTGTCAGGAGGTTGGAACTAGACGATCTTTAAGGTCCCTTCCAACTCAAAGCCTTCTGTGATTCACACACCAGGACTGAGAGGTGTATGGATTCCCATGGGGGAATATGGCAGTGGGTTGGCTATGAGGTGTCAGGGAGCACGTGTCTCTGGGGTGGAGGGAAGGCTGAGGGGGTTGCCTCCCTCACCAAATTGGGGATGCAGCTGAGGGGCCTCTGAGGTTGGGTAGAGGGGCTGGATATGCAAGGAGGGCCCCATCTCCCTGGGCATTCTTTACTGTGAGGGTGGCGAGGTACTGGAAGAGGTTGCCCAGGGAAGTTGTGGGTGCTCCATTCCTAGAAGTGCTCAAAGCCAGGCTGGATGGAGCACTGAGCAACCTGGTCTAGTGAAAGGTGTACCTGCCCATGGCAAGGGATTTGGAACTAAATGATCTTAAAGGTCCTGTCCAACCAAAACCATTCTATGGTTCTATGATTCTGTGCTTGCCATTGACCAAAATACATGTGACTAGAGGGAGGAGAAGGTCAGCATCCAAAACATTCAGAGTTGGGTTTGTTTTTTCTTTCTTTTACTTTTTTTTTAATGGGTGGGTTGCTGCCATGGAAGGTACATGTTCGTTATGGGGCAAGGTTCTAGTGCCAAAAAGTCTCTAAATAGAGACTTTACTTTGGAAGCAAACCCAGCAAGGTCTGGCTAGGGCCATGCTGCTGTGGTGGGACCTAGCTGACAAGCAAAGGGCAACCTCCTCTTCAGTGCATGAGCACCCCTAGAGAGGCAAATCTACCCCCAGCCTTTGCAGTTTCCTGCCTCGGCTGTGATCTCTCTGCTGGAGGGTGAGCAGCAGAGGTAGGTCAGTGTTGGGAAGGCAAAGTTTAAATTTCTACTTTTGTCTCATGCTGAAATTCAAGGGCACATGAGATTTCAGGAATTGCTGAAGAGCTGAGTGAAATGCAAAAAAATATATTTTAGAAGTCCAGGAATTGAAGGTGTTTTTAACTGTGATCATTGTAGTGCTTCAAAAGTGCACATCAAAGGCAAAGAATGGTAATTGCTATTACAGCACCCTGTGATTCTGAAGTGCAGTAAGACAAACATGGTCCTGAGAATGCCTATCTTTTACAAGGGAAAAAGCAATCATACACATTATTTAACAATGTAGTATTGTTAATCAAGCCCTACTTTAATATTATTTTAGCTTCTACTTGGTAAAACCTTATCTGGGATGAATATTCATGTGTCATGTTTCTCACTTGCATTCAGTTAAGTGGCTGCCATTGTAACTTCAGATCCCAGGAAACGATTTTTGTCCAATTCATCGTCACAGTCCTTTTCTAGGCAAAAGGTGCTTATTTTAAAGTTTAAACAAAATAATCTAGCTTTTGTGTGTCAATGACACTACTATACACTGTTGATGAAGATTTTTATTTAATGCACCAAATTTTGTAGGTTTACTGGCCCTGGAAAGAATGCAGCGGTCATTCTACCACAGAACAACGCTCAGCAGCAAAGCAACATAACCCTGCAGATATACTTATCAAAAAAACCCAACTCCTACTCTACATAAACTAATTCCAACCTATCCATCTGGCTGTCAGGTCATGAGATGGGGCGTAAAATGTGAGTAAACCATTTTCATTCATCCCATGGGTTTGTAGATAGCTTGTGTATTTTCCTTAGCAGTGGGCCTTTGGGGAGTTTTAGTAGTAGCCTTTCCTTGGGCCTAAACTCAGAAGAACAGGCTGAATTGCTGGCATATCTTGAAAAGGCAAACCACAGCAGCTGACCCGAGGTGCACAACTCCATTAAGACCTCTTGTCTAAAGGCTTAGAGGCAAAATCAGTTTATTTGCTAATCTGAGTTAAATATCTGTGTATGAGGCAAATGCAAGGTGATGTGGTTGATATAATCCACTGTGAAGCGCGTTAAGTAGATGACTTGATATTTGCTGGAGGCTAAGAGATTTGCTGCTGTGACACTCCTGGCATGTGGGAGCATGTCAAATTGCAATCACTCCCTTACATGGTCATGTATCTTCAAGCAACAAGTCAGGTAGGAGAAATATTTTTATGTGTTGCAATTACATTTAAAGTGTCTGAAAGAACTTAGATGAGACACATTATCATTTTTTCACTCTATTTAGAGAAATGGCAATAGTTACTAACTATTGCCAACAGTTAGGGACCAGCTGGACTGATGCCTGCTAAATAGAGACTTTATGTTGGAAGCAAACTGAAGTGATATAATAGAGTTTTTTGGCCCCCCTTTCAGGCCAATGTTGTTATTTTTAGGTGCCTTTTTACTTCACTTTTTCAAACCAGCAGAGTAGTCAGACTCTGGAACAGCTTTCCAGCATGATAGGACAGTGACAGAAAACCTAATATGATTCTAAGATTGAGAGTTTCCAGTTTATGAATGGTATTCTGTGGGAGAGATGTGTGCAATAGCAAAAGAGACAGGAGTTCTCCAGAAACCCTGCCAGTCTCGCTTTCAGACACCCTTGACTGTCCTAACTTGGCTGAAGTAAGAAGACTTCTGCCAGTTTGGAGCAGGTAAGGGCCTGGCTTAAATGACCTCAGATTCAATGACTTCAGCCTTGACAGAATAATTGGCACAAATTCAGGAACTAAGTGCATGGTCTCAACACAAGTGTGGGGTTGCAATGGAGGCAGAAGGACAGACCATAGTATATATAATCCTCTTCTTACTGTTAAGTCAATAGGATCTTGGCTGTGTTCTTTGCATCCCAGTGGCTTGTACACCCAGGCTGTAATTTCTGATCAGATCAGGACATTTGGATGTCATCTTTACTGCAATAATTTAATGGGGCACACAAGAGGTAAAATTCGATAGATACATAAATCTGCTCAGACACAGTGGTTTAAACATGTTCTTTCGTCAGTTTGATACAAATAATTTTCAGTGCACTTTCTTATCTGTCTTAGAAATGAACTTTATCACTTTAATACCCGTCTTAGAAGTACCAAGGTCAGGCTTTTTTAGTAAGAGGAGATTATTTAAAGCTGTAGGCAGCTCCAAAGTTTTTTTTTTCCTTCTTTGCTGAGAAGAAACCCTGGATTCTTGCACACTTACCCAAGAAGACAATTGCTTTCATATCAGTCCTTAGGCAAGATCAAAACAAAATGAATTGTGAAAAGGAGGGAATAGAAAAAAAATTTTTATTTTCATTTCTATTTATTCTGAAGAAAAGATGCTCACTATCTTTAAATTGCTTAAATAAATTCTATTTAAAGGGTTTATATTAACTGAGGATCTGGTTCCTGGTACTTAGAGGGAGATTTATTTGAAGTTGTGGGGTGGGGTTTTTTTCCCTTTATATGAATGTAGTGCTTCAGCCATTTCAAGAAGTTAATTTTTTGGGGAAATGTTGTCTTACCACTGGTGTCATGGCGCTGTAATTCCAGCTTCATTGAAACATCTGAGCAGAAACATTAATTGCTGTTGCAATGTGAAGTATCCGAAAGCCGTTCTTTTTCATGGTATCCACTACAACTTTATAATGTTTCAGTTACAAGCGATAGCACTGGGACCAAATTAATTTACATCTATGTCATCCCATGGGCATCAGTATTCATGTGAGAGAGAAGCCCTGGCAGAATGTCAGCCAGTCTGTTTTTCTCCATTTTTGGCTGGCTAGAGCTTTGGGCCATGATCTGTTTCTGATTATGTGTCAGATATTACGCATGGGAGAGGAATCCAGAAACCGTGTTAGGCTTCATGGGAAGTTAAGCACCTCCTAATGGGATCCAGAAGAAGCAGCAGGCTGAGCAGAGCACAGTGTAAATCCAGCATGGGCAGCCCGTGGCTGCCCAAAGCTAGATGACTGCAGACATTCAGAATAGAGTGAGTCTAAGCTCTGGACCACTTCTGACCACAGGGAAGGCTGTCTCAGAACAGCAGTGGTCCTTTAACCACTTGGGAACCTCAGCTATGAGGAGAGGTTCTGACATCCTTTCTTACAGAGAAAAGTTTTGTCTGAAGTGGAAATGCTGGCAGTTTCTTTTGATACTAGTTTAGCATTAGAAAACGAGAGATTTGTTTCCCTCCTTGGTCTGGGTATTCAGTGATGGGAGGTTCTGTGTCACTGGGACAAAATACCCCCTAAGTGTCAGGCTGACAGCTACATCAGTGGGGGCTACCTACCATTCATATTTCACTCTTTGGAAGCAGTAGAGAAAAGCATTTGAGATTCATGGGGCCAGAAGGAGAAGTGTGTTTGAATTTGGCCGTGAGTACACTAAGAGGAGCGCCCATCCAACAATGGAAACTGTACTTCTTTCTATGGGATACAAAATCAATACTCTAAGCAAGGACCAGAGCCCTGTTCTTCCCTGATTCGCACCATTGCACCAGGTGACAATATTGTGCTCCTAGTTCCTGCTTCTCAGATTAATCTCATGTTTATAACGATACTGCTCAGCAGTGAAGTGTTCCTACACACCTGAACCTTTACTGTGGTGTTCACTGCCATATGTCATCACGTGAAAGGAGTGAGTGTGTCATGATCCAGTTATTGAGAGATGCCTCACCAGAATGTACTAACCAGCATTACCTCCGTTAGGCTTGGAATTAGTGCCTTCCTGTTGCAAATTCTTCTCTTCTGTGCTTATCTCAAGTTCCTGATGTGGTGGTTTATCTTGTAGCAAGTTCCTTCTGAGGCCTTGACAGTGTTTGAGACAGGCAGTTGTGATCTTTAAGCCTCTTACAGGCAGCAAATGTCTGAAAGAACATGATGGCCGCAGCTGCGTTTTGTAGTCCTGATCCTGTTGGTAGTTGAGATTATCTGTACATGTCTACATGTACAAAATAAGCCTTTTAGGAAAATTGGGCAGAAGAATATCAAACTTCCATCAAAGCTGGATTGAAACCAAGCACAGGTATGAACTAAGCATTGAATTGTTTATTTCTATAAAGACTAGGTTACTATGTAGTTTATTCAAAAACGTGCACTTGCAGGGAAGTTTTATAGCTAAGCAAGGAAGCATCTCTGGAAATAAATTGAGCAAAGTGGTTTGAACTGCAGCTTTAGTTTGAAATCTCTTGAACAGCTACATCCCATTTTAAGCACTCAAATCTTTTTATTGGATCTATCCCAAAGACTGATAAGCTGGAACTTAAAAGAGGAATCTTTGTCTTTCTTTTTGTAAATTCTGTCCTCCAAAGCTTTGGTAGATGATTGCACTAATGAACTCCCTCCATCCTTCTGTGAAGATACCATCTTATTGATCACTTGGAGTTTATAAAGTCACCTGCTCCATCAGAAGTGTAATGCATACTGTCTCTTCAAGCCACCACCCAGTGAAAATAATCTTTCTTTAATCATTCTTCATTATTTTAATTCACTTAAGTCTTTAAAGACATGAAATCATTGAATAACTTACATTTTTCATTGGTTTTTGCCTTTTGTTTTCCAGTCTTTATAAATAAATACAAATAACCATATGTAGTCCCAAACATTTTGCATTGTGCCATTTGCATTTTTTTTCCAGAAATAAAAAATTGCCACATTTGATGAGTGTATATTTGTGTAGTACACTCTTGATATAGCATTGTACCTCTGTGTGTATGCTGACATTGAATCATAGAATCATTAAGGTTGGAAAGACCTCCAAGACATTGAGTCCAACCTTAGACTGATCATGGCCTTGTCGACTAGACCAGAGGACTAAGTGCCATGTCCAATTATTTCTTGTACACTTCCTGGGATGGTGACTCCACCACGTCCCCGGGCAGCCCTTTCCAATGCCTGACCTCCCTTCCGGTGAAGAAATTCTTCCTGATGTCCAAGTGGAAACTCCTCTGGCACAGCTTGAGGCTATGTTGTCTTGTTCCATCACTTGTTGCCTGGGAGAAGACACCAATCCCCACCTTGCTACAACCTTCTTTCAGGTACTTGTAGAGAGCAACATGTTGTCTCTGCTGCTAATGGAGAGCCCCAAGCACATCATTACAGAGGCAAAGTTTTATTTACCTTCAAGGGACTTTACCTGAGTAAGGACTGATTCCATTTGGGAACTGTGTGAGCAGTAGGAACATTCAGATGCTAATGGTATGTTATATAACAGTAGGGAAGGGAGATTTTGGCTGACAACCCTTGGACAGTCTCCCAGCTTCTTACAAAACATACCATCCTTTGTGGGATCACTTGTGCCCAAGCTGAGTGGCCAGGACTTTGGTTTCACAAGAAACAGCCAAATGCAATGAAATCCATAATTCTCTATTCATCTGGTTTTTACAGATCAGAGATTGAGTCAGGATCGCTGTAATTTGAACCTCTTATTAGGGGGATGATAATTATTCCAGATTGAATGTTCCTCTTGTATTAAATATATATATGTATATATACTACTTCTTAACCCCTAATTCTTACTGTCATCAAAGTTGGCAGGAGTCCTGCTACTAAGTAAGAATCAAGGCTAAGTAAGAATCAGATTCTTTGCCTAGTAGCCAGTTGGTTTTTGGTTTCTTTCACAGCTGCAGGAAATTCCTCCTTCTGGGCTTTGGCTATATTCTCAAATCAGTAATCGGTTTACAATAACTTTTCCCTTGCAAAAGCAGATTCCTTTCCTGAATTTTGTCTCTATAATATAGTGACTGATAAAACAGTTCCCGTTTAAATGATGCCCAGTGTATCAAGTAAAAGAGGCATCTTCAGTGCCAGCATCTGTCCTTGGTGTGTCCCCTCTGAGCTGCCAACTTTCCAGTGGAACCTAAAAAGGCTCCAGTGTTTACTAATGGGTCACAGAAACTGCAGAAATAAAGTGATGAAAAATACAATCTAAAAAGTTGAAGGCCAAAATTCTTGGTTCTGCTTGCCACCTCTATTAAATGGGAAGATTATCTTGTTAAAATAGCTGATCTCTTAGTTCCATGCAAAGCAGCTGTTCCCACTTAACAGTAGTTTTTTTCAAAACTATCCAAAATTCACAGCTCTTTAGCTTAACATACTTCCCATATGTCAGGTCACCAACAGCTTTCTAGGTAAGTGGAATGAAAGGAATGGAAACTCACAGTTCTAGACCTTCTTCTTTCCCTGCACCTCTCGAGGGTAGTATTGAAAGAGTAGTGTAGCACTGGTACAGCAATGAAGCAAGATTAGTTAAGCAAGTTGACCCAGGAGTGTCTCTGACAGGAATGAGAAAGGAATTCTCCTATGGGACTGTTGAAACTCATGCCAAACACACAGAAATAATGTTTTCCAATGGTGGGCTAGGAACCTCTATGTTTCTATTCCATTATGATAGGTTTGCTATGAATTACATCCAGGAACTCCTTCATAGTTACTTTTGCTTGAAAGTTACTATCAATCTGTAGTTATGTAGATATAGAAATGGAAGGATAAATATATCATCGTAGATATAGAAAAACACATTCCTTCTTAGTCCACTCTGTAGGCAGATTTGTGCATGGCCAATGCTTCTATTTGTCATTTGTGGAGTATGTAAAAAAAAATTATTTAGCATCCTCTAACAGGGCTTTCTCATGCCAGCCTTGCATGGTGCTTTTTGGTCATGCTTGAATAAACTAAGAAATGAGAGGTGTTCTGCCCAGTTATAAAGTAATTTTAATAAAGTACTAGTGTTCTTGCCAAAACATGTAGATGTTGGCTACAGATGGTTAGGCTGTGTTCATAAAACATTAGTTAAGCTATCTGGAAACCACAGCTTGAAGGCTGTAGATTAAAAGAACAGGGTGTTTTGGGCCTCCCAAAATGCAAGTATGAGATAAGAAAATTCAAGCACAGGATGGTAAAGGGCCTCAGCACCACAGACTGTCAACACAGATCACTGAAGAAATGAAGCCTTAGAAGTTGAGTCAATTGATTTTGTGGTTTACCTGCAATATAGGTAAAACCTATAACCTGCAGTAAAGTGAGATGTAACACTGAACTGTGAGCCAACAAGGAAGGAGCAAGTTGACAGACCGATAGCAAACATGAAAAATGACCCCAAGCAGACCTTGAGTGAGGAGAGGAAAATGCACATCGTTATTTTCCTGGCAAAGAGGAAGAAGAAATCCTAAATATTAGCACTGTAGTCAAGGCAAAGAATGTAGGATGCTGACAACTTACTACAACCAGCCCTTGCTTTTCCTAAAGCCTGGTTTTATTGACTTTCGAACACAGTGGAAAGGGGAGCATGAGACCGGAGAAAGGCATAGATAATATTAACTTTGTGTATAGTAGTTCTCATTATATCATTATTGAATTAGCTGCAGTTACTAGCTAATTTGGACAACAAATCTTAGCATGATTGTAGCCAGATAATAATGACAACTCTCTCATTTGCTAAGACTTTAATTCTTGGCTTTATGTTTATGGAGTGTTTCTTTAGTCTGCTTAGATTGCATGGGATGTTTAGTCTGAACCATAAGGACGTACAGATAAAACTCGGCTGGAACAATTAGTGGAGAAAGCAGGCGACAAAGCCTGTGACCTGTGCTGCAACAGCCCAGCAAACCAGGAATGGGTTCAGAACATACCCAGCACTCAGAATGATCTTACCAACACCTACAGATCATTGTGTAATGTAGAAGTTCCCAATTTTGTGAGCCTGGGCCTAAAACTGTTCTTTAGTACACAAATCAGATGGCTGGAAAAGTTATTGGAATACCACTCCGAAGTTGCTCTACAGATGGACTCTTCTGTTAAAAACAAGGTCACAGATGCAGTAAATATCCAATGAATCTGTGCAAATCTGCTTGCAAAAGAACGTTGACATTTCTAGTAAAAGTGAAGTGTTAGGAGTTGATGTCTGAATACACGATTCTTTCTCTCTTGAGATGCAAAATGTTAATAAAAATTCACACGAGAGTCACTAAATGCTTACTAATTAGGAGAAAAGATTGCTGCAATCTTCTTGCACTGGACTCCTGGTAAGCACCTGCTTTAGTGCTTACACACACTAATAAGAACCAGTGAGCACAATTTTGTAACACCTATGAACTTCAGGCAGTTCCCAGGGGATTCACACGTGAATATTAATGAAGGAGGGGAAAAATAACAAGGTGTCCTGTTTCCAGTTTGCTTAGGCAGTGGCCTCTGGCAGCTACAGCACTGGTATGCAGAGAAGTGACTGACCTTACTTGCCTCTTTTCCAATCACTTCTGCAAATAATCCTTTTACCCAAGACACGCAAAGTGAGCTTGTGGTGTGCTCATTTCCAAATGCAAGCAGGTTGTACCCCTGGTGGAACAGATACCCTTACATTTCTGGAAAGTTTGCATAGTTTGTTTTGTGCCAAGTTGTTTGCAGAGGAACCATTTTCTCTTCTCCTCCCAACACATGCAGCTTTCAGAAGGCATTTTATACGGAAAATGCTGTAGGCAGGGGATGGGTGGATGTGGGGGTGAGGGTTAGACTGGAGCTTGGATGAAAGGGTTCTGTCTTTCTGAGCAGGAGTCATAGTCCACACCTAATTTGCAAACCAACTTTATTAAGGCAGCTTTGTTTAAAGGAATGTTGGAACAAAACCTTATTATTTTTTAATTATAGAGCCATAACAGTTCTAGCAGACAGAGTACAGATCAGGCGTGATAAAACTTAGGCATGATAAATTGGTTATCCAATTGTGACCAGTTGCTTTTCAGACCTTAGTGTCTATGGTGCTTCTTAAAAAAGCTTTTTAGTCTTCAAATAAGTACATAATGTTTCTGCCCTCCCTTTTGATTGAGTGAAGACCCTTTATAATAGGCAAACTATCAGTAATTTTTGGATTGCTTTTAATGCATTTAAGGAAACCAGCATGACCCTTGTTGCAGGAACCACCTCTTTCTGCACAGTTTGAGCAGCACAATTCTGAGATTGTCCATGCTGCATGTGAAGGTTCAGTGAGACTCACTGTTCTGCACATTTTGTATGGCAGAAGGCTGCAGTATAGCTCTTTTTTTTTCGGTATGCAGTCTCCTAGATCATTTCTGTTGCAGATGCAAACCCCCATTCATTGGGAATTTAGGCCAGTGGACAGCAGGCTTCCTTGCCACTTCTGCATGACACTGTAGAAATCCACAGACTGAAAGCCTGTCTTTTAACTACATGTATCCTTTAGGAATAGGAATCCGTTAGGAATATCCAAGTCTTTCTGCAGTTTAGTATAAGCAGTCCATTGTTTCAAAACCATTCTTTGACGTTGTGGGTACCTGCAATATATTTAGAATATGCTTTAGTTTAGATGAGTTTTAATAATTTTTTATCCAACACATTTCTCATTTTGTTTTCAGCTACTTACGTTACATTTGGTATGTCCCTTATGACCAGATTTTTTAAATTTTAGCCTCTCCATAGATTAAGTTTTCTGAAAATCTGGTAACTGATTTTCATACTTACTTTGAAATAGTGAGTTTTAACCTCTGTGGTCTCTACTTTCAGGAGTATTTAGTTCTGAAAACCCTTTCCTTTTTTGTGAGATGAGGGTGAAGGCATTTTGTTGCCAATACACATATATATATTGTGCCTGATAAATGCATGAACACTGAATGGAAACTGGTAACATTTAAATACATATCGTTGTGAGAAATGGTAGGAAAAGCTGGATGCATAGGGTAGTTTTTCTGCAGTTTTACACTGGCACTTCTACACTGAGGCAAACACCACGGCTCTAGGGTAATTAGAAAATAGTTTTGACCAGAGTTGGCTTGCTACAGTTATTTGTTTGTTTCTAGTAGACTGCAAACTACAACAGTTGCAGTGCAAACACAAAAGAAGGCGTGACTGATGCCTCCGAAGCGTGCGATCCAGGCCTATGCCTTTGACAGCCGTTTGCCTTACGAACAATAGCAGTGCTGGTGGAAGACAACTGTAATTTATCCTCATGTTTGGCTGTTGGGAGCCACTGCCTCATCTCTGGGGGCAGTGGCCTTTTGTAAGTGCTGTCTGACTGGTTTCCGCCGAAATGAGCCAGACTTGCTAAATCACTTGGATAGTAATTTAGCGTGGCACATTTGGAATGGCAGGCTGTTCATAAGCTCTAATTAAGACAGCTCTGTTGGTGTATCTCATTATGCTGTGACGTCCAGCAAAGGAATTGCTGAGTACCTACGGCGAGTGAGACCCTCCTGGCAGGGCAGGGTCTGGAAGAGAGCACTGGTTCACAGCATCCCCTGCTGTTTGTGTGACTTTCCTTAGAACATCCGTAGTAGGTGGAGTAGAGATAAACTGAAGATGGGCTGGAGTAAGTGAAATGTATCTCAGTATCAGCAATTTAAAGTGTAGTTCTCTGATGCTCTGTTCTCTGTGTTCACTGCTATACCACTACCAGTAATAAATCAGGAAAAAAGATGAGTGTTAAATAGCTTGTGGAGGTGGTTGAAGAGCTCCATGTCACAGTATTTTTCATGACTCACCAAGGAAGAAAGAAGCCCAAGTCACCTGGATCACTTTGGTCACTCAGTAAAAGGCATTTAGGGTCATGTCAGTCCCTCGTGACTCACACCATTGACAATGAATTACATGCAAATAAATTATATGTGACTGATAGAACTTATATTAAAATATTTTGGGTGCAAAGAGGTATTTTAGGTTCCAAGTGCTCTGGAATAATCATGTAGCTGTATAAAATAGAAATAGTATTCCGTCAAAATCCTGTTTACTAAAACCAGTACTTAGTGAGAATGTTTTGTGGTTATAGTTTAGCCATATTTAATAGTTAAAACCAGTGTTTCCATTGTTTTTTCAAAATATTGGAAGAGCTCTACAACCTTTACAGATCTTTAGAAGCAGAAATTAGCTTTTCAGTTAGAATTAGCATTTTTTTTCCTTTCTTGAAATTTGCTTCAGCAGAGAGAGCACAATGTTTTTTTCACATTAGTTGTAACCCAAAACTATTCTCTAAGAAGCTCCTTAGGATTTTGAAAGAGAGTACATACTGAGAGGAACAGCTGTGGAAAACTGAAGAAGATAAAAATAATTAAGAGACTCTTCTTACAATCCTCCAGCAGATTGCACAGCCAAAACCAGCAGTATATTTTGATCTTTATGAATATTACCTACTTATTAAAAGAAGATAGATTTTTTTTTTAAACAGGATTTCATATCAGTTCAAACTATGATTTCCATGGCTCTCACTTTTTTACTTCTAGTATCTTAATTATCTCTAAATTGCCCTGCCATAATTTCAAGGCATCTGCAAGATGAAGCATTTGACATATTCTTTCTAAGAATAAAAGCATTACCTCTGTTTTCCTTGATCTATAATTGATGGAGTATTTAGAAAACATTGCAAATCTTCTCTGTGTTTTTCTGTCTCTTTTTTTTAGAAAACCCCTGGATGAAAGCACAATGCATACATACTTGAAGGCATCCAGGGACTGAATCTTTGGGCCTGTAATTGTAGCTGTGTGAGGGGTAATTGACAACAGTCAGTGGTTAAGTAGTGAGTAAGTCCAACAGCTACTCAGCAGAATATTTCACTAGTCACAACTCCTCCTGTGTTTATGTGGCCAAATGTGTTGCAAACATTTTCATTTACAATAGGCCCTCCATCCCATGACTGCCTGGTGCTTGGCTTCCAGCACATTCCAAGGAGTAGAGCAGCATCTCAAGTTACAAACCAGTGGTATCTTGCCTACCTCAGACTCAAGCTGAGGCTTTATTTCCTTTTCCCAAGTTACCATAAATTAATCTTTAATTGAAGTGACTCATCAGCATGCTCCTCAGCTGTCTTCAGTGCTTCTGAGACATGATTTGTATCAAGTAGTGTATGAAGGAATTTTCTTACCTACTTTCTTGGAATATGAGCTCTTGGATTTCTCCTCTGTGTGACACACTTAAAGGTAATGCTGCTGTGATACATGGGGAGACAATGAGAGCTGACATTTTGCTTCCTTGCCCTTCCAAAACATTTGGGAACAGCATCAAATCTATTTTAGATTGATAAAACATAGCTCAAAGCTAGGAGAGCTGCAACCCCTTGAACATTACATGAGGCACATTGTGTACTCCAAAAGGAGATGCAAAGGCATGAATCCCAGTTCCTTAATCCTCATTTAATGTCTGACCTGAGACATTCCTGAAAGCTAACTTTTCAGAGGGAGACTGGACCTCAGCTGTACTGTGTTTTAAAGTTTGGAAAGGATAATCCTCCTTCCTAAAGGATAACCCTCCTTCCCTCCTTCTCTAGGAGGTTTGGGCACGTCTGTGCTTTTCTTTCACCCTTCTCACACTGTCTTAGCCATTGCTGTGTGTCAGGCTGACGGAAGAACAGGTCTGATAGAGATCAGCATCCCCAAAATGCTTCCAGCAAAGCTGGGTTAGTGTTCAAACAAACTGACAGATAAATAAGAATTTGTGTGTGTGTGCTTGCCTGTGTATGTGCTTTGAAAAGAGAGCAAAATGTTTAAATTGACATTTCTAAGGAAAATACCGGATTTGCATATTTGCCACCTCTGTGAACAAAACTAGGGGGGCAAAAAGGAATGCACCTTCCTGGCTGACAGCTGTCTTGAGCTCTGTGTGCACTTATGGAGAGGCACGTGGCACATGAGCCATGGGGCAAATGGAACTGAGGCGTGAAGCGAGCAGATTTGGTAGCACGGAAGGGACATGTGGCTCTTGTAGGAGTTAATAAAACTGGAAACACTCAGAGCAGTCTTGAGGCAATGGCAATTACATCAGAAGTGGAGAACTGTTATTGACACAGGTGAAGAGTAATGAGTACAAATCTGCATAAATATTAAGAGTCCAAGGAATTGTTTTGAAAACATAGAACTTCTTAAATAAACATGCAAAAATAAAGGTTGTGTCACTGCCTGGCAATAAGAAGTACCAAATTCAGGGTAAGCCTTATCTTTATGTTGGTTGTATCAACATACTCCAATGGTGAACTATGAGTTCTCCTTGAGAAAATAAATTGTGTCCACATAAACCAACATCAAAATAAGCTATTAAATTCTAGGCAACTGCCAGACGATTTACATTGCTTGTTTAAAAGACCGATTTGGAATGTGCAGTGTGACTGTTTTTGGAAGGAGGATGTGATTTGTAACCGCAAATCTTGTTATCTTTAAATACCTGCCCGATTTGCTAACTTTTTTCACTGGTTAGGTCATCGAGCAGCACCCATTTCCTAGCAATACATCAGCATTATACAAGAGCACTTTTGAATGCACTTAGAAAACCTTTGATTTGACTGCATCCCTTCTGTTGCTGGGTTGGTACAGCTGGGTGGTAGATGCACAGAAAGTGGGCAACTGGACCTGTGAGCCGTTGTCTCCCCAGCTGCAATGCTCAGGCACACCCTCCTCCCTGGTTTTCTTGGGTTTGCAAGTAGACCACCCAGGAGTACACTGTGCTTGTTAATTAATTTGTCAATAACAAAATCTTATCACTGGTGTTTCTTACATGATATTCCTAGGGTGCCTGTGTTTCCAACTGGTTGCTCCAATCCTGCTGTCATAAATTTCTCTGCTTTTCAAAAATACTTCATTATTTTACTTAATCTTGCTTGGAATTGGTGCTTCACATGCAGATGCTTAGCTTTCCCATCCTTGTTCACTGAAACCAGTTAGAATAACAGAGGAAAAACCTAAGTTCCTCCTCTTCAGTGTGTTCAAGATCAAAGAGAGAGGAGAAGGGGATTGCTGGCATACTGGGATGGTGATTCCTCTTGGATGCTGTCTTACTGGGTCCTTGTGAGGTCAGGCTCATGACCACATGAAGAACCTGAATGTACATCAGTCTATGGGGCCTGATGAGATGCATCCCAGCGTCCTGAGGGAATTGGCTGATATAGTTGCTGAGCCCCTCTCCATGATATTTGAAAAGTCATGGCAGCCCGTGAAGTCCCAGGTGACATCTTTAGAAAGGGTAGAGAGGAGGACCCTGGGAACTACCAACCTGTCAGCCTCACCTCTGTGCCTGGGAAGAACATGGAACAGATCCTCCTAGAAGCTGTGCTAGGGCACATGGAGGACAGGGAGGTGATTTGGGACAGCAGCATGGCTTCACCAAGGACATCTTCACCTGCCTGACCAGCCCAGTGGCCTCCTGTGATGGAGTGACTGCAAGAGTGGGCAAGGGAAGAGCTGTGGGTGTTGTTTATCTGGACTTCTGTAAAGCCTTTGACATGGTCCCTCACAACATCATTCTCTCTAAATTGGAGAGAGATGGATTTGATGTGTGGACTGTCAGATAGATTAGTAAGTAGTTGGATGGTCCCATCTGGTCAATGGACATCAGTGACAAGTGGTGTCCCTCTGAGGTCCGTACTGGGACCAAGTGCTATTTAATATCTTCATTAAGGACATTGGTGGAGGGATCAAGTGCACCCTCAGCAAACTTGCAGATGACACTAAGCTGAGTGGTGTGGTCGACACACTCAAATAACAGGATGCAATCCAGAGGAACCTAGACAGGCTGGAGAAGTGGGCCCATGAGAATCTCATGAGGTTTAACAAGACCAAGTGCAAGGTGCTGTACTTGGGTTAGGGCAACCCCTGGTATCAGCACAGGCTGGGGGACAAACAGATTGAGACCAGCCCTGGGGAGAAGGACTTGGGGGTGCTGATGGATGAGAGGCTGGACATGAGCTGGCAGCGTGAGCTTGCAGGCCAGAAAGCCAAATGTGTCCTGTGCTGCATCCAAAGCCACGTGGGCAGCAGGGCGAGGGAGGGGATTCTGCCCCTCTGCTCTGCTCTGGTGAGACCCCCACCTGGAGAGCTGCATCCAGCTCTGGGATCCCAGCACAGGAAGGACATAAAACTGTTGGAGCGAGTCCAGAGGAGGCCACCAAGACAATTAGAGGGATGGAGCACACCTCCTATGAGGAAAGGCTAAGAGAATTGGGATTATTCAGCCTGGAAAAGAGAAGGCTTCAGGGTGACCTAATTGCAGCCTTCCAGTACCTGAAGGGAACCTACAAGAGGGATGGAGAGGGAACCATTTACAAGGGGGAATGGATTCAAACTGAAAGAGAGTAGGTTTAGATTAGATATTATGAAGAAATTCTTTACTGTGAAGGTGATGAGGCACGGGCACAGGTTGCTCAGAGAAGTTGTGGATGCCTCATCCCTGAAAGTGTTCAAGGCCAGGTTTGATGGGGCTCAGGGCAACCTCATCTACTGAAATATACCCCTGCCCATGTCAGGGGGTTGGAACGCGATCTTTGAAGTACTTTCCAACCCAAAACATTATATGATTCTGTCTTTTCTCTGTGTCATTTGCAAAGATCCCCCGCTAGAGAGTTGCAAATCCCTGTGACAGCGCCGGTGTGCATAAATACGTATTTGCCAACACAACCTCGTATCTTTGGGAGTTTGATCTAAAATGGAACATTTTCGAGGGGACTTTAAACTTGCAAATATTCGAAGTCGTGTACGGAGTACATGTGCAGGCAGAGTGACAATAAGCCCTGATGCGGGGAATCAGTTTTCGGTCCCTCCCAGGGCGTCCAGCTCCGCTCCCAAGAGCTGCGGGAAATGGCGGGGTGGTGTCTGCGTATTTACGACTCTCGGGGTCCTCCCGTGCTACCTTCGGGAGCGGCGGAGGGCCGGGAAGACGGCCGGGGGCAGCGCCACGTCGCACCTCCGGCCCCGGGAGGGAGCGGGGCGGCCGCGGGGCGGGGGCGGCAGTGCCATCGCTGCGCTCCGGACTGCGCAGCCCGCGGCGGGCGGGGGGAGCCGGAGCCGGGGCTGCTCCTCCCCCGTCCCGGGGGGGAGCGCTTCATCCACGTTTGCAATTTTGCAGCGGTGGAAGGAGGAGGAGAGGGCGGGCCGGGGCGGGCGGCTTTCCTCCCTTCCCTCTTTTCCCTCCCTTCCCTCCGTCCTCCCTTCCTCCCCTCCCCGCCGAGCGCGCCCTGCGGCTGCCCCGCTCGCTGCGCTCCATGGCGGGGCCGGCGGCCGGGCGGCGGCAGGGGCCGGGCCGCG
>VWZW01005045.1:1056210-1410715 GCA_013397115.1 Edolisoma coerulescens
GCTGCTGCCGGCGCTGCTGGAGAGCTGGGCGGCCTGCCAGGCGCCGCCGGTGCCCGCCGCCGAAATCTCTCCGGACGGCACCGAGCTCGGCGTCGAGCGGCGCTTCGTGCCCGAGAGCTGCCCGCGGGCCGTGCGCCCCGGAGACTTCGTGCGCTACCACTACCTCGGCTCCTTCCCCGACGGCACCCGCTTCGACTCCAGGTCTGGCGCAAGCCCGCCGCGGCTGCAGCCCCGCGGGGTTTGGTTGGTCACCGTGAGGGGGAGAGGAGGGGAGCGAGAGGTGCTGCCCCCCACGAGGGTGGTGTTTTTGTGGGTGTGCAGAGATTTTGGCGCTGGGTGGAGGCTGCGGTTGAGGTCCCGCTGCTCTTCCCAGCAGTGCCCCGTGGGCGCTTTTGGGGTGACCAGTTGGAAGCAGGTCAGCGGCAGGATGGGCAGTGTCGTACATGCGGGACATACAGACCACCATGGGAAGATGTCTTTGAAACATGAAGGGCAGAGAGCTGGGGTGTGACCGCTGGGGACAGGGGGCAAGACCTCTGCAGTGGCAGGGTCCAGTTCGCAGTAGTGTGCTTGCCCTTATGGATCTCCACCACGTTCATTCAGCTGCTTCTCCAAGGCGCTGAATGGGAGCTTTCTGCTCCAAGAGCGAAGACCGTAAGGTTATTCAGCTAGCCTTAGCCCGGTGAACAGGAGTGTATATGGTATCACAGTCTCTCACAGTAGCGATTTCCTGCCCGTTTCCTTCTGTACATTTCTTGTATCTTCTCCAGGCTCAAACCTACTCGAATGCAAGCGATTCTGAATCGTTATACTTGCCGGAAATATAAGAATTATCAGGCTGTACTTACATAGAATTCTTTGGATACTTTATCCTTGAAAAAGTGTGACCTATGTACAATGCAGTGCCTGGCTGCTTTCCTGCTGTTATTGTGGGATCAGGAAGCCTAAATAGTGGGATCAGGGGATTGTTAAGGATGCTGCTGCTGCTGCCAGCTTATTTGTTTTTTCTTACTTCATTCATTGCCACTGATCAAAGTATTACTCAGAAAGATAAAGCAAAAGGTATTTTCAGTAATCCTGGTAATCTCCCTTGTGCTTCAAGGAAAATCTACAGCCTTAGGGAAATAACCATCCTTCAAAGCCCAGTTCTCCCTCTGGAGCTGACTGTACTTAGTATGCCAGTAGTGCCGTATCACTAGCACTTCTCCCACTAAAATGTGGGATGTGGTAGCTGTCACTTCAGCTGCTGTTGGTGCAGTTTCAGTGAAACGGCACAGCACGGACAGTGAATCCATTGGCAGTTGACAGGCTTGGAACATAAGTCTCAGCTGTGGATGTGAGGACACACAAGGGCAGCATTCTCGTGGTTTATTTCATAAATACGTGACAATTGAAAAACTGGCCACGTGTTCAGAAGTGCGTTTCTGATTTCTGCAGATGCCTACTGAGGCTTCCTTACGCCCTGAGTTGTGTAAGCGAGCTTGTGCGTTGAGGCAGGGCACCTGGAGGGGCTGCCCAGGTGCTGGCTCTCATTTTAGTTCCAAGTTCCTTGTCATTTTGTTCTAAATTACTTGGAGCAGGAACAGACTGCACAGAACTGTACAGGATTTATCTCTTTGGGTCCTTTAAATATCGGTGAAAAAGTAGTAATGGTTTCTAGTCTAATGAATATTTTTGTGCCTGCCTTCATTTCAAAAGGGTGCAAAATATCAGGTTTGTTCTGCTAGGTTTTTTTCTAGATGGCAGTTCATGTTGATGTACACTTTTGTTATTCACTACGATCTTTCTTAAGACTGATGACAGTGTTTTATCATGTTAAGACATGGAAAAAATAGGAGGATTTTACCTTCTGTAGGTTAATGGAAGAAATATTTTGGAGTGTTTGTTTTAAAATCTTTGGTGTTCCCTGCCTACAAGTTAAAGAGATTTAGTCAATTTATACAAAGATAAGCCTGTTAGAAAGCCCATTTTCTTACCTGTTTTTTGTTTGTTTCTTTGCTTTTTTTGAAGTTTATGAACGTGCTTACCAGCATCAGTTTCATCAAACACTACTATGAAATCAGTCTAGAAAATACTCTAGATGTTGAGCTAAGGGCAGTTTTGCTTTGTTCCTTCTTCAGCTCTTGGAAGTGTTCTTGAGTTTTAAAATTAATTTTCTGTATTTACAAGTAGCAGGTAGCAATACTGCTACTATCAGACTGACAAAGTCTTAGTAATCATGACTGTGCCGCATAAATAAGCATATTATTATTATTAGCTGTTTATTTCTTTTTGCATCATCATTTGCATTTGTTATTTCAATGGCCATAAAATGATTTGCATTTAAAAGTCTGAATTTAATTGCTTAGTCATCTACTATTAATTTGGTCAATTCCACTAATAGAAACAAATATTGCTTAGTTTCAAGGAATCTGCAAAGTCAGTCCTGCAAAGCTGCATGGTCTGATCAGTGCTTTGTTCAGTTCTCTGCTTTGCATCAATGTTCTCTTAATTGTACATTTATTTCACTAAAAAGAAAGCTCTTCTGTTCTAAGTTCATCCCAGATGTATTGATTGCCAAGCTTTGTCAATCACTACAAAATACCATTTTGGGGGGTTTCTTAGAACCTATTATGTTACTAGTCTTAACATCTTAATTATGGTTTTGTGTGTATAATTGAATTTGTCAGGACCTAATTTAAATATTTTCCATCCTTTCCTGGGAGTGGGAATATTACTGCAACTGAAAGTGAATGTTCAGTAATAAAAGGTTGTCTACTTTAGGAGAAATGTTTGCCAGAAGAAAAAAAAATGGAGCAAACAGAGAAATCACTCAGGAAAAATATTTGAGAGGTTCAAGGCTGTGGGACTGTCTGGAGGCTCAGTATGTTGTGGAAGTGATGTGTACAGTCTTCGAAGGAAAGTTTGACATCATTTCCCTAGAGATGTCTAGCTACTGGCTGCTTTTCAGAATTTTAGCATGCGAAAGGCACAAGCCTTTTTTTTCGTTATTCCCCCCAGGTCTGACTTTTATATATATATATAAAAATGTAAAAAAAAGTCCTTGAAATTATAAAAGGGATTTGGGAAAATAGAAGCAGTAAAAGTTTAAAAATAGGCACGAAGCTTTTGAAATGCTTCGTGACGTGTGTTTATACATTGCTTCAAAAAGTGAAATAGCAGTAATTCAGGCACAGCAAAGTGGGGTCATTGTGCAGATTTAAGGTGGCCAAACTAACCATGTAAGCTAATGTTAGTGTTCTGCTGTGGTAACACTGCTGTTCTCCATCCCCTCTGGAAAACTTTGAGTCATTTAAGCATCACTTCTTTTACCTTTTGAATATTCATGTATTATCACAGAGGAGGATCATTTGTTTCTTGATTCTTGATCTGGCAAACTTGCTGTTTAAAACATGTCTCTGTGCTTTAAATGAGAGCTGTGAAAGTGGAGGAGAAAATAAATAACCTGTTGGCAAACCTCACAGCTATTACTTAAAAAGGCATCTTTTCCCTTTCCTCTTCTCCCACAGAGATTGGAACTGTGATGTCTCACATTGTAAAGCTTATAGATCTTATATAATATTTTTGTGATGTTACTGACCGAAATCAATGTGCTGAGATCCCGCTGTGGGAGTAGTCGTCCTTTCATATCTCATAACAGTGTTTAATTTTTCCTTTTCTTACTTAATTTTCCAGTGCTGCTTTTAATATTAGTCTGTCAATTAGCTGTTTGTAGTTCTGGCTTTCAGGTGGGTATAGTACACATTGCACGCTGCTGGAATGTGTTTCAGATAGGTGATGAGCAGTGAACAGAAGGAGAACTGTGTTGAAGTCTCAGGAACACTTGGATTTGCCCCGTCCTTTAGGAGCTGTCTTGCGATAAAGTTATGCTGTCAGGGCAAGAGGGAGACAATGCGCAGTTAACTCCCTCTCAAAAAAAAAAAAAAAGTGGAAGGGGGTGTAAATGAGCCACTAACATTTTTGCCTGCTTTCTCCCCTTCAGCTATGACAGGGGATCCACATTCAATGTGTTTGTGGGCAAAGGTCAGCTTATTGCTGGGATGGACCAAGCTCTGGTCGGCATGTGTGTGAACGAGCGTCGCTTCGTGAAAATTCCCCCTAAGCTTGCCTACGGAAGTGAAGGCGTCCGTAAGTACAGCACCGGGCCAGCTGGTTGTGTAAGGGATTCAACAGAGCAGAGAGGAAATGGAGCCACAGAAGAGAAGGGTAGAAACTGCAAGGCGTGAGTTCCAGGGAGGTTATCCCCTGTTTGTCAGAGGTGTTTGTTAAGCCTATAGCCTAAAGTGATCTCTCCAGACTCCTTCTGCACGCTGAAGCAAGAGCAGTTCACTGTGGAGGACCTTCAGGATCTGAACTTTGCCATTTGTTTATATCTACCTCCCTGTTAAATACTTAATTAAACCAAAATTGTGCTTTGGCGTTGCAGTGCTGCGCAAGGTCTTGTCAGTTCCAGAAGTATCTTTGTTCTACAGCCTCAGAGAGGCAACAAATGCTAACTCAAGATCAGTTTGCCTGATGGACAGCTGTGATAGCAGTTCATCTTGCTGGATTTTCCCCCATAAATAGCTGCAGCAGTGGCAAGGGGCCAAGGAGTTGTAAGCACAACAGGAAATAAGGTGTGCATTATGCAGTTTTCTTAGGGTATGCATGGATTCGTTCCTTTTCACTGATAACTTGTATAAAAAAGGAAAGAAAAGCGTGTGTGTTGTTTTGCTTTTGCAGCTGGTGTGATACCCCCCAATGCTGTGCTCCATTTCGACGTGCTCCTGATAGATCTTTGGAACTCGGAGGATGAAGTGCAGGTTCAGACTTACTTCAAGCCTGAGAAGTGTCCTCGGACAGTCCAGGTGTCTGACTTTGTACGGTATCATTACAATGGAACGTTCTTAGATGGGACCCTGTTTGATTCAAGGTATGCAGCTGGGTCGTGTCTCTTTGTGTAGTTTGATAGGTATCTCACCCTCGTTTGCTCCCCTTTCAACCGTGTAACAATTAATGCTAACTGCCCAGAAACACAGGAAATGAAAGCTGGCATGGTATGTGTGTTAGTAATTTATGCAGGGATTGTAGGATAGCAGTACTGACTCAAACCAATAGAACTGTGCATTGTTTCTTCACAGGCATCACCAATCCAGATGCTTTTTTTAATTTTAAGTTTCATTCCTTGTATTTATATTACTGTTTATTGCAGTCAGTTAAAAGTCTCTATAACCAGTATAGCTGTTCAGAAGAGACTCAAGTTTTGTAAACTTAGCAGGGTTTGTAATGAAAGTGAGCCACTAACACTTTCATACTGAGATTTTAAGTGTACAGCATGTGTGCTTCATTAGAGCCCAGTGGAAAACGATGCTTTAATAACAGCTGCCGTTGTATTTGTGAGCCACTATTCAAAGCCTGTGTTAGGTTCCTGACATAGCTGAGCACTCTGGAAAACTTCCCAGCCAGCCCTTGGTAAATGAAGGACCAACACTTTTGGACTAGCAAGTTGTGAGTTACGCTGTGCGTAGTATGTGGATTTAAAGGTTAATATTGTTCTTTCTTGTGGCTGTCTGACATTTGGTTGTGATTTTTTTTTTCTTTCTCATGTTTAGCCATAATCGGATGCGAACTTATGATACCTATGTGGGAATTGGATGGCTGATTCCTGGTATGGACCAGGGTCTCTTGGGAATGTGTGTAGGAGAGAAGCGCATTATCACAATACCACCTTTCCTGGCATATGGAGAAGATGGAGATGGTAAAAGTTACTCCTTTAGTTATTCCTTTTTTTTTTTTTCCATCCAAGTCATCCATATTTTAAACCAAACTTTCTGTATTTTAAATTTATGGGCAGCATTATTAACCTGTTCAGACAGACACTGCTCAACAGATATATTGTAGTATTTATATACTGAAATTTTCTTTCAATCAGGGAATATAATCTGTCATTAATGTCTAGTGGCACCAAAAACTTGAAGACAGGTGACTACATAATTCTTTCAGACTGCTACAGAAAACAGAAAACTTTTAAGAAAAAAAAAAAGTGTTAAATGTATTTTTAATTCCAGGTAGGTTTTTTTTTTCTATTTTTCAACAAATGCCCTAGCAATAATTACAAAATGGATTGTCTTGTAAGACTGTGCAGCTTGCAGTTCATACATAGAGGTCCCCATGTTAGATAATGGGGCAGTTAGGTGTAGTTTGTGACTTTTCCTTATATTCTTTCTTTGCTGTGATGTTTAAGGCTGTGTCTGTGGTGTACAAGGTTTCATACCCCTTCCGTGGCTTCATTACCATTAACTGTGATAGCATCTCCACGGATAATAAAAGTTTGGGAAGTTTTTGTTTTAGAATTTTGCCAAGATCTTGAACTCAGTGGTTGTTGTTCAAGCAATCCACACTGCAATTTGTACATTGATGAGAAGGTAGTTTTTCACTGAGATGCTCAATTTGCCCCTCTTCAGCTTCCACTGTGTGGTCTGCTGTTTTGATATTAACAGAATGGGAGGAGCAGATGTACCAGATTTGTGTTCTAATGATTATTTTATGCACTTCCATGAGGTGTGTTGGGAATACTGGGAGACTAAACCATGCAGCTCAGATGGAGCTGCTGTGTATTGACTAAGATGATGTTGCTGAAGAGGCCTTTGTTTTCAGTGTGGCAGTGCCATCACTGTAGGAATAGAGGGAAGTGATTGAGTTGGAGAATTCAGTGAAAAACCCACTGAAACAAAAATGACTGACTAGAAGCAAATTTGCAGAGAGACCTAGATAAATCAGATGACTGGGCAATCACCAGCCATATGAAATTGAACAAACTGGATTCTGCACCTGGGACAGGGCAACCCTGGATATATGGACAGACTGGGGAATGAGAGGCTGGAGAGCAGCACCATGGGAAGGGACCTGGGGCTCCTGGTTGATGGCAAGTTCAGTATGAGCCAGCAGTGCCCTGGCAGCCAAGAGGGCCAAGCATGTCCTGGGGGGCATCAGGCACAGCATCGACAGCCTGGCAAGGGAGGGGATTGTCCCGCTCTGCTCTGCACTGGGGCGGCCTCACCTCGAGTGCTGGGGGCAGTTTTGGTGCTAAAATACAAAAAAGACATTAAGCTGTTAGAGAATGTCCAAAGGAGGGCAATGAAGATGGTGAAGGGCCTTGAGGGGAAGCTGTATGAGGAGCAGCTGAGGTCACTTGGTCTGTTCAGCCTGGAGAAGACTGAGCAGAGACCTCATTGCAGTCTGCAGCTTCCCCATGAGGGGAAGAGGAGGGATATGCAGTGATCTCTTCTCTGGTGACAAATGACAGGACCTCTGAAGTTGTATCAGAGGAGGTTTAGATTGGATATTAGGAAGAGGTTTCTCACCCAGAGGGTGGTTGGGCACAGGAACAGGCTCCCCAGGGAAGTGGTCACAGCACCGACCCTGACTGAGGTCAAGAAGTGTTTGGGCAATGCTCTCGGGCACATGGTGTGACTCTTGGGGTGCCTTAGGCAGGGCCGGGAGTTGGACTGATGATCGTAGTGAGTTCCTTCCAATTCAGATATTCTATGATTCTAATTTATTTTGGGAGGGGACGTGCTTGATATTTGGCAGCATGTTACTTTTCTTCAACAAACATGTTTAAGCTTCTTCTAGAACACCTGCTGTTATTTACCAATTTCTGCTCTAACACTTTTGTAGGTAAGGAGATCCCTGGCCAAGCTTCCCTTGTCTTTGATGTGGTTTTGCTAGATCTACATAACCCCAAGGATGGCATTGCTATTGAGAACCAGCTCGTGCCCGAATCTTGCGAGCGGAGAAGCCAGACAGGAGACTTTCTCCGATACCATTACAATGGCACGCTTTTGGATGGCACATTATTTGATTCCAGGTAACCAAACCATTCAACTCTACAGACTGCATTTCCAGTTTGACTCTTCTGTCTTGTCCGTAATATGCTCAAATGCAGTTCTTTGCTTTTCCTTCCTTTTTGAAAATTTTGAGTGGACTTAGAGTCTTTTTAAAAGACTCATAGAAAACTTTTCCACATGGGAAGGAAAAGAGCTGTTTTGTAGCATGGCATTGTCACAGACGCCATCTAGGGGTAGTGACCCGCTCAGTGAAGCTGTGTGCTTTAGGCACACAAGCCTGAAGACTCTTTGCCCCATGGAGTTTATCTGCCAAATAGGTAATAACGCTGGAGAGAGAGGAAATAAATATGATTTCCGTTTTGTGTCCTGAGAATTGTGAGTCAGTGTGCTAGTGGCTACTGTGAGTTAAATCACATTTATACTTGAAAACTGTTTGCATTTTGAAGGCTAATGTCTTTCGAGACTGAATTACAGAGTTGTAGAATTCAACAACAGGGGTTTTCTGTGATAAAGGAAGAGGGATTACTGTGACAGTAAATTCAAAGCTCTGTGGGCACATGAGCCTCGTCTACAGAATCATATGATGAATAATGTTCTTGTAGCCTTCTGTGACTTTTGTTTGCTTTTAGTGGAACAGTGCTTTACTATCCCACTCAAGCTTTCAGAACTGCTGGCAGAAGTAGCTAAAAGGAGGTGAAAATGAGCCAATGTAAAATGTTTTATGAAATAAGCTTAGAGAAAAATGTTTATTACTACTACAGCAGCCATCACTGTGGACCTTGATTTACAATTTGTGAAAGCTTATAGGTTAAGAACTTAAAGCTTATCCACAGTGTACCCATTTCTCTTTTTTGAGATATAAATGAGTATTGTCTGTAGTAATTAATAAATTTTTGAAAATAGCTTTAATATTTATATTAGGGTTGCTGTCAAGAAATAGTAATAAATGCTTTGTAGACAGCAGCCTCTACATCATTCTGAAGTGCTGACAGTTGTTAGAGGGCTTGTTTGTTAAAACATGGTATCCTGACCTCCTGCAGAATTCATAAATGAAGAAATGGAGCAGCTAACAATAGGGATTGAAAACCCTGTAGCTATCCAGGACAAAAGTTTCTCACTAGTACAGGGAGCATGCCAAAAGCTCTGCAAATGGCTGGGGTTGAGAGCTCCAATAATATTTTCCTTTGCCTTTTTACTCTGAAATATTCGGCTGCAGAACTGCCCTGGGCAGCTCAGCCAAGGCTGTCTGGACTTACAGCAGTTGAATAAACCTCTGAATTACGTCAGGGTCTGGTGTTGTACTGGTTTTGTTCTTTCCTAGAGCTACCTAGTAAAGATGAATTAAAACCTTTCTGCCTCCTCTTTCTTGGGCTGTGCCTTTGTGTAACATGCCCTGAAGAAAGGCAGAAGACAGTTATGTCCTTGTAATAAACATCATTTGTTGTTATAGCCTTGTTTTATTCTATCATTCGGTGTTGAAGCAGGTCCTTCAACCTATGTGTACGTGGTTGGCTTGGTTTGGAAGGGAGGGATGGTGTTGATACTGTTTTGTTGTCATGACTCATTTTAATGTTGAGCATCCCAGGAAAACCTATTTATCCCACCTGCTCCTTCTAGCAGTTGAACTACATAGCTGTGGTTACAAAATGAGGTAGTCTGCAGGATGTCATATCTAGCTGATAAGTGCTTATTAAAGTAGAGACAGGACAGAGGAAATTTTAAAGGAGTGAACCATTTTTTTCAGTTACTTGTCAAAGCCTGTTTTCTGTTTAGTCTAAAATACATAAATAAGTGTGATTTTTCTTTCAAGATACAGTAGAAATGAATGTGCAGATTTGCTGGCTGTTCACTAGCCAGGGTCTCACTACTGGGTAATCAGCGACCTGTGTGTCGCTGACTGGTGAAACCTGGTGGCCTAGATCCATGCAACATAGTTCCTTTGTGCCTCCCTGGTGCTGGTGAATGACTGTGTATTTGACCTTAACTGGTTTAAGAAATGTGTTGCAGAGCTATTGCAAGAGTTCATATTTCCTTGAGTACATCTCACACTGCTAAAATGCAAATATTTTCTGTAGTTATTCGCGAAACCGTACGTATGACACCTATGTTGGGAAAGGTTACGTGATTGCTGGAATGGATGAAGGTTTGCTGGGTGTATGCACTGGTGAAAAAAGAAGAATAATAATCCCCCCTCATCTTGGATATGGAGAAGAAGGGAGAGGTGAGCTTGGCTTTGCATTCAAGTCTTCTGTAGTTAATTAGGTTTCCTTTACTATTTAGTTCATCTGTGTATATTTTCATTTTGCTGGCATTTGAAAGGTTTATGAATTAGTTCATTATTTTGTGGACATCAAACTGACAAGACCACATGCAGAATTTGCAGGATTATTTTAATTAACTAAATAGGTAGGACAATAAGAATACAGAGCAATTTCACATGTAACTGGTAGCCTGAACTCATTTGGGTAATTGGTGTTTTGGGCAGACTGGTACTTAAATGCCAGGAGCTCTGCAGATCTTCCTTCCTGTGTGTCTTAAACTCTCTCTGCTGAAGGAGTTCATCATGCAAAGTTTTCTTCCCCATTCCTTCCACAGCCGCAGGTTTTGTCGACTTCTAAGCCACCTCTGTAAATGGTGGATGCATGTAACAGTGAAGTAACCGTGTGTATGTAACACAACATTCCGTTGGGAAAACTCATTGCTATCTAAACAGATTGCTGTGGGAGGCTGAATAGGATAACCCTGCTAGCTGATCACAGCGTTTTGCCTGGTGTTTCAAAAAGTGCCTCCTGGGATGTTACTTGGATAAGTGATTTAGAAGAAAAGCCTTTCTTCTGGGAATGCAATTTCTGTGCTGTTGATTTGGAGTTAGACTCCTTTACTGACAAACCCCAATCCCGGATGTGTCTTGTCAATCCTGGTAATGCACGTAATCCTGGGAAGAGGGAGAAGAAGTTACCTGCTTTTAGGATATTTTAAGGAACTGTAACCTTTTACATACAATGTCATTCCTTAAAGCATGAGGAGTTCTTGAGAATTTCGATGATCAATATTGAATTGGTACACGAAACACAAATGAGTTATTTAGGGTGGTCACAGGAAATACATGGTTATTGCTTAATTTCTGCATAATTAAAAAATTCAGAATAATGAAAGTTTTTCCCTTCACCATTGAACTGAGTGAATGTTTAATGCTTTCCCCCTTCTTGTTTTTCCTAAATTGGATGCAGCTTGCATCTGTTACATCCTTTAATTCTGAATGAGAAGAGCAAAATGACTCAATGGCAGACACAGCAGGATATACATATTCCTACAGGGTGCAGTACCTGCACATCATACACCTGTTTGGGTACCATTTCTTTCTCTATTTGTCTAATTTGCTTCCTACTTAGGAAAGATTCCAGGATCTGCAGTGCTGGTCTTCGACATCCACGTGGTTGACTTCCACAACCCCTCAGATTCGGTCAGCATTACTGTTCACTACAAACCTTCCAACTGCACCGTGCTGAGCAAGAAGGGAGATTACCTGAAATATCACTACAACGCTTCGCTCCTGGATGGAACTTTGCTAGACTCCACGTAGGTATTTGAATGACCTGGTAAGGAAAATACTCCCAGCAGCTGTGAAGGCAGAATGAATTTCCTGCAAAGCAAGCTAGTAGGGAATAAAGAATTTTTTTTTTTAACTGAGTGTTTATGTAGAATGTATTTTTCTCTTTATGTCTGCCTGCCAGATATACATAGGAGGAGGAGAAGAAAAAGACAATCTGTCATAGCATAATGAGACAACCAGGAACAAAAAGGATGTAGGAGTGTGTTGGAGAAGAACGTAAACAGTGTGTGTGGAGTGATGAAACTTGTTGCATGGCATTCTGTTTAAATGGGCCAGTTCAAGTGTCAGGGCTGGTCATGCCAGGACAACACAGGTCTCATCATGAATGAACTGCCCAGGTTTATTCAGTTTCTTGGGTAGGATTTGTGCTCTGTACTGATTCCTGAGAGGTCTGGTAGGGCTACTTGTGGTCTTGTTAAAGATACCTTGAGTGTGGTTTGTAGTAAATGGTCACCTGTCATGTCTGTAGCACACACTGGTGCTCCTGTATTGTATTAATACATTTCATATGTATTAGAGTGTTGCTTTAAGTGTCAGCATGGAGAAACTATCAGAGGGCTTGATCGTGATTGTGAGGATAATTGGCCTCTTCCTCCTCCCTGTTGGCAGTAGGTCTCTGGGAGAAGCAAAAGATAGCTCCAGTCTGTCTCCTGTAGCACTGAAGTGAGCCTGGCACACAGCTACAAGAATATTTCTGTTAGCTTCCCTTTTTTTGCCTTGATCTTCTGAATAGTGTAAGTCATCCAGACATTTTAGTTTTTGGAAGGGAAGTTGGGAAATGCTATTTTTAAGCTGGTTATAATTAACACAGGAAGCAGCTCATAGGTTTCCCAGTGTACACAATAGCTTGCAGAGCTGAAAAGCTGCCTTAATTTGGAGCACATGGTGCGATGCTGTAGGCAAAGATGTATACAAGTAACATGTTTGGATTCAAAACACTGTTTATATGTCAGGAATGCTCAATTTCCATTTTGTAGCAGGAACCAAGGGATGTTGAGACCCTTGCTCTTACTCAGAGCAGTTTTTAGAGAATCAAAGATCATGAATCATGTGCTCCTAATTTTAAGGCTGACCTCTTAGCCACTGAATTGTTTTCTTTCCAAATAATACTCTGTTGTACAAGCATGTCCTGCAGAGGCACAGCCAAGCCAAATAACCAAAGAAAGGCGACCAATAGAGTAAAAAGCCTTAATGCTGTACACTCTGCCTTTAGAATCTCAATACATGTTTAGCTTTTGGGCTTTTAACTTGAGATATTTTCTAGTTTTAGAAATGAGCCACGGGCAGCAAGGTATAATTCCAATTTTAATATGGTTAAATAGCAGTAGTAGTAGTCGCTATTTGTGTTAATAACTACTACATTGTAGTGACTGATTTTGTTAAAGGGATGGCTGATCCATGGGAATGCACTCAGATCCCTGTATAGAGTTGGTGGTCCTGGGATGAATGTACATCTGGAATTTTTACATCTGCTGAAAAGCCCAATTACAATAGTTAAAAATACGTGAAAGGCAAAAGCCCTTATTTCAAGATAAAATACCTTAGGGGTGTAATTGGCACAATTAATGATTTTAATTGGATTTCATTCAAGAAGCCTATAATTTTAGTGCCAGAGGACATGACAGCAGCAGAGACTTGTCTGTGTGGTGCTGGCTGTAACTTGAGAACAACTTCAGGTAACTGTTTGGTAGAACAAGGCAATGGGTGTTAAGTTAATTTTTGGCAATGACAGGACACTACTAGAAACTGCTTCTTCTGTGGTTAATTTTGAACAACAGAAATTCTCTATTAAATGTTGATTTTTTTTCATTTTTCCCTTCCTTTCCAGACACAGCCTTGGCAAGACCTACAACATAGTTCTGGGATCTGGTCAGGTGGTGTTGGGGATGGACATGGGCCTTCAGGACATGTGTGTTGGGGAACGACGGACAGTCGTTATCCCACCTCACCTTGGTTATGGAGAAGATGGAGTTGGTAAGTGCGCATCCCTTAGCATCTTTGAGTGACTCAAACACAGGCACACATGTTTTGTTAGTTCATATGTATAAAATCATAAGGTGAGTGTCTCTTAGCTGCTTGAAAGGGATTTTTTTTTGAGGTTTTTCATGTCATTATTTTAGACACTCCCCCTCCACCCCGTTCCCCAGTGGAATGAGCATGCTGTCTGTGTTGCATTTCAAGTCATGCTGTTGCTGTGGCCAATAGAAAGACCATCACAGTACAAAAGGGAACACGCGCCCCCAGTAATGTTGCTTTGTCAGAACAGAAAGCTCCAGGCAGTCTGGTGTTGCGGAGGGATGCAAACACTGTTTTCCATGATACGGAGTTGGGTGCCTGTGTTTGGACATGCGACATGTTATTCAGGAAACAGCAGTAGGGGACTGGTCAGCACTAATGTGCTAGGAAATTCAAAGAAAACTCAAAATTCAGAAGATACATAAACTCGGAGTTGGGTGCCTGTGTTTGGACATGCGACATGTTATTCAGGAAACAGCAGTAGGGGACTGGTCAGCACTAATGTGCTAGGAAATTCAAAGAAAACTCAAAATTCAGAAGATACATAAACTCGGAGTTGGGTGCCTGTGTTTGGACATGCGACATGTTATTCAGGAAACAGCAGTAGGGGACTGGTCAGCACTAATGTGCTAGGAAATTCAAAGAAAACTCAAAATTCAGAAGATACATAAACTGAGTGTAAGATACGAAACAGTGTATTGGTGCTGTTAAAACTCCAACAACAATACATTTTAAGGCAGCTTTAGGGCATTAAGGTTTATCAATTTTTAATGACAGGGACAGCAGTAATATAAAGAATGATACAGAAATGACAAGAACTTTCATGTCCCAGTATGTTGTTTCTGGCCTTCCAAGTTAAAAGATTTGAGGGAAAGGAGTCTATCAGGAGATCACCAAGATCACCAAATTCTGATGTGTATGGAAACAGCTGCATAAGTTGCTATGTTCTTCAAATAGCTCCAGAACAGTTTGTAGTTTATAAAGACTGTCAGGCATCGTGTGCAGGGCTTAATGGAGAATTAATTTGCATGAAGAGATAAGAATGCATTTCCACTTGTACCTGTCTTCTGTGAAAAATTAGGAGTATTAAAGCTATGCAATGTTTTATACATGATTTTCTCTCTTATACATTCTATGTAATTGCATAGCTATATATAATAAATTGAAAATTTCCCCATAACATGAAAAGTCTGCTGTGTGAAATACCTGTCATAGGTATTTGCCATCATTCAAGTTACATTTGATACACACGTTCTGAAACATTTCATGATTTGTTAGTGTGTGGGTATATACCCAGCTATCTGAAGAAATTGCTTGTTTGCAGTCTCTTGCAAACAGAAAATTAGAAGTGAACTTGATTTTTCTTTTTCAAGACTAAATTAAACTCCTTCCATGGTTTCACTGGGGTAGTATTCCACGCTGTTGCAATACTGTTGAGTCTCACAGAAGTACACTGATACACAATGTATTGGCGAGATAAAGGAAGATTAATTATTCCCACAATTTTAGTTTTTAAAAGTAAAAAATTGGATGCAGTTAGAATCACAGAATTATAGAATGGTTTGGATTGGAAGGGACCTTAAAGATCATCTAGTTCCAACCCCCCTGCCATGGGCAGGGACACCTCCCACTAGAACAGGTTGCTCAGGGCCCCATTCCAACCTGGCCTTGAACATTCCTAGGAATGGGGCATCCACAGCTTCTGTGGGCAATCTGTTGCAGTGCTTCAAGTTTTATTTTGAAAGGTTCCTTTTATGATCACCCCTGGTGAAGTGAACAGGAAGATTTGATGGGCTAGGGACCACACCAGAGAAGTGCCATTTGGAGCAGGAAGATAAATTTAATTATGGATTAAAAGGAAATATCCCTTCAATGTGCATAAGGATAAATACCCCTCTTTGCCATTTGTTGTGACAGAAGGAGAAGTGCCTGGTAGTGCTGTATTAGTTTTCGACATCGAACTGCTGGAATTGGTGTCCGGCTTGCCTGAAGGATATATGTTTGTATGGAATGGGGAAGTCTCTCCTAATCTTTTTGAAGAAATAGACCAGAATCATGATGGAGAGGTTCTTTTGGAGGAGGTAAGCTGAGACGATGAAAACACCTGCAGTGGTTTTCTTCTACCACCATCAGTGCCGATGTTGAAGGATGGAGTTTTTCCTCATTTTTTTCTCTTCTTCTGAAATGGTGTTTGTTGTCGAGGGAACAGGAAGGCAGGGTGTCAGCTAAAACATGGTTATTCAGCTGTAGAGATAGAGCCAAAACCAAAAAGGACTGTAAGAATGGCCATACTATGTAAGATCATCTACTGTTGTGGTTTCCTTGGTCAACAACAAATCCTTAGGGCATAAGTGTAAGAGGCAGAGTTGGTATCCAACATTCCTTTGCTGTATCAGCCTTCTCAGCGTCTGTCTCAGTGTAAATTGGCAGTTTGTTGTGAATTCTTGAGCCAAAGCTGAGCCTGCAGCAGTGCATCCAGGAACTGTCTAATCTCTTCTGGAGCTTGGCAAGGCCAGTGGCCACTCCTTACACACGTGAATTGTGTGCTGTGCAGTCAAGTTCTTCCCCTTGCTTGTTTTTAAAATCTGCGTTGTGAGAATGTCATTGGGTGCCTCAGTTGAAAGCCACTTGTTTTTGCCATACCACCTCTGAAAACATAAACCTCTGTGAGGTTTTCCTCTGCCTTTTAACTGAGGAGTTCTATTTTTTTATTCTCTTCTGAGGTGCACCTTTCTCTGTCCTTCTGTTTTGTCCCTTCTTCTTCGTCCCTTCTTTTCTCCCTGGAGTGGTGCTGCCTGCAGTGCTCAAGGGGCAGGCTGTGGCCCTGTGGAACAGCATGAAATGCCTTTGAGGATTTTAAAACCTAATACGGTAAAATCGAATTCTTGTTTTCCCTTTTCCTAGCACTCTCTTCCACCTCTTTGTTTTCCTTCCATCTCCATCTTCTCTCTTACGTTTACCTGCACGTCTGTCCTTGCAGAGAAGAAAAGAGCTTTTACTGGTTTAGAGAAGGAGGTAGGATGAGGCTGTTGGCTGTCCACATCAGCAATCATCCTTTTTGTGTGTTGCTTCATCTAAGATGCAGGTGGGTTTCTGCTTTACACTGTGAACTTCATGTATCGCCATGCAAAATTACTGCCCTCTGTCCAGAGCTGTTCCGTTTCCAACTGTCCAACCCATCTTCCTCCTAACTTACGAAAAAGAAGTTTTCTTGTTATGGGTCCAAAATCCACTGGAATTAGTGAGGAAATCCCTGCTGAGCTCCACAAAGAGTGATTTAACTTCATGTGTCTGTTCTAATTAGTCCAGTTCGGGTGGTAAACTTCATAGGATAGTAACAGTGCCCTACATACACTTAGTAAGTAGTAAATTGCTGGATAATCGACAGCAAGTAAATAGTGCTTTTGTAAATACTCTTCATTTCCAAATGTCCTTTTCACGGTGAGCTGTTTTCTTGTCCTTTCCCTCCTTTTAGTTTTCAGAGTACATCCAAACTCAAGTTGAAACTGGCAAAGGAAAATTAGCTCCTGGCTTTGATTTTGAAAAGATTGTTAAAAATATGTTCACCAATCAAGACCGGGATGGAAATGGTAAAGTTACCGCTGAAGAATTCAAGTTGAAAGATCAGGAGGCCAAAGAGGAGCACGATGAACTGTAAAGATAAGAAAAACCCCAAGAATCCTGAGCTGACCTACTGTTCAAACGTGGAAGGGGTTTTGGCAAGCATGGTTCTGGAAGGATAGCCCTCGGATAGCCTGTGTCTACCTGTGCCTGGCTGTGGGTAGGCTGTTAAAATAGGAAGAGATTTTCAGTTGGAATTTTTAGGTATGTCTGAAAAAAGTGTTAAGTGCCTCAAGGTGGGATGTACAGACAGGTAAGGAGTGTCCTGCTGTATGTGGTGTCGTGAACCTCATGTGTTTGTGGGGTCTGTTTTTATGCTAAAGATCTGAAGTTCTCATTGAACAATACACAGTCAGTTGGGTGGATTGCAGAGAGAAAACCTACCAAGTGCTTTTAAAAGAGTTTTAAAAAACCTTCTGTATCAGAAATATTTGTGTAGGAAAATGAACCAACAGATTCCCCATAAAAATAACCTGTAAAAGTTGTCAGCTGTTGATCCCAGTTCCTCTCAGAAGGCATGAGCACTCTTCCCAGTAACTGAACAAACTCACATGGATTTTTGCCAGCAGAAAATCTGATTTGCAAATTGCAGAACATGGCTGTGCCATTGCAAAACTTACATAAGCTGTGACTTAAATTAAAGAGACCTAGAATTAATACTGTGTATGTGTTGGGTTTTTACCTCACGGAATAACAGTTTCCTACCATCTGTACTGTGTTGAATTAGTAACCTTGACTCTTGCTGGCCAGTGTTCCCATCAGTCATTCCAAAACCTTTCTAGTTGCAACCTTATTTATAGTTTTGTTAGACATTAAATATTAGCATACAGGGTCCAAATGCTGTCATAAATACTGGACACAGTTGATTTTGTGTTGGGCTTCTGTCTCCTATTTTGGGAATTGCTAGATTAAGGAGCAAGTACTTAGCACTTAAGCAGCAGAGCAGTCTGCAGTGGCAAACAAACAGACAGACAGTGATAGAATCAAGAAACGGGCCCATCTGTTTGTGTGTGCAAACGTTCTGGCCCAGCCCTCAACACAAAGTCATCCCTGGCAGTGCTGTTCAGATTCTGTGACTTGAGACAGTCACCCGTTAGCTCGACAAATGCAGCAGAGCTGCTCAGTACTAAATACACGAAACAGACCCATTTTCTGGAAGGCCGTGGGATCCCCCTCAGTACTCGGCATGTAAAGAGCACAAACACATAGAGTGAGACACTGTCAAAGAGGAGTAGGAAGGGAGTTGTGCTTCCATTATAAGCTTTGTGTCTAGTTTCTTGCTTTCCTTGATCTGTACATGTGGGATATAAGCTCCCTGAGATGCTCTTTCTAAAAATTGGTATTTCAGTTGGATGAAAACATTTTGTATTGGTTTTTAATGCAGTTCTTACAAAAAGTGCAGTGAACTATTTTTTTGAGTTTGATACCATTAAATGTTGGATAACTGATCTTTTTGTTAAATAAAATGTTGATCAACTATTACTTTTAAAGTTTCATTTTTTTTTCTGGCATTTTGTTGGGTTGGGACCATGAGTTGAAGCAAATACCCTTCCTGCAGCTCTCTGCTCTTGGACACAGCAGGCTTACCCTGAATATGTTCAATACTGCTGTTAATGTTCAGGAAAAATATTTTAAACAATGATTATGGATGATTTTATGTCAGATGTAGAAGTTGTGGATATCAGTGACTGGCACTTCCATTCCAAAGGTTTATGTCCAGAATGGCTCCTCAGAAACCTTACCATCTTGTGAAAGCAGCTCTGTCAGCAGACGGTTTTTCCCTTTTGCTTTACTTGGAAGCAGGTTGCTCACTTTTTGCTGTGGTTCAGATGCAGTCCCTTCTGTGTGCTGAGAGAGCTGAGAGAAGGAGTGGGAAGCAAGTTGTGATTGGAGTACTGCCAGAAGCAGAATTCAATGTGGAAACAGCTCCTTACTCCATTCTCATATGTGCCCCCAAAAAACCAAGTCTGTCTTGTGGATATCCCCCTTCCTTTTGGGGGGTTGGAACTCAATGATCTTTCAGGTCCCCTCCCACCCAAACCATTCTGTGATATCCTGTTGTGTCTGAGAAAAACCTTAGTGAATGAATCCAGTGTTTCTGCATGGAGGAACATTCCAGATGGATCCCAGGAGGTGGGGCTGAAGAGTTCCTAGTAAACCAGGATAACAGAGTTGTCCTCCAGGGCAGATGCAGGACAAAGAGCAGCACTGAACTGCAGTCAGTTGGTGATCCCAAAAATTGCTGTGCTGGACTTTTTTGGAAGTGCTTGTCAGTGATGGGATAGCAGGGATGACTTTACCAGTGCCTCTGGCTAGGGTACGTACATCTGAAATTCTCATGCCATTGCTCCTTAGGACTTGGCAAACATGGCTTGTGATCCATCTAAAGATGTTTTTCCTTCAAGAGGAAGTTTTTGTTGCCCCCTTGCTTCATCCCTCCAAGCGTGCAGGTTGCCATTTTGGAAATAAGACTGCAGCTTTAGGGAAAATCAGAGAGTATATGGAAATCTTGTTAGAAAATAATGGTGTTTATACTGGGCATTGCCCAGACAAAGGCAACAGAAGCCAGGTCTGCCTGGCTGTATAGGTTAAACTGCTTAAAATCCAGAATTTCTGATCATTAACATAGACCCAGTCCTTCTCCTTTCTGTTGGTAGCTATTGGCTTCTCCCTCAAAGGAAAGCCTGGGGCCATCTTCCTCAGCAAAGGGTTGCACTTAGGTTGAAACCTCCACCTATTTCTTCTCAGAGTGTGTGCAGCCCCTAAAAGTGAGGGCAGTCTGGCTTGCCTGTTCACCAAACCAGAGCCTGGGGGCAGGGGGAGCTGTCTGGGAAGTGAAATTGTGCTGGTGTGGATTGGGAGAGCTCAGCACAGCCCTCGCACCCCCAGCTCCAATGATAAATAAATCCCTGCAAGTCACCATCCTAGTAGAGGAGGTGGCCTGTGAGGAATGTGGAGATAAGGAAGATATTTTCTACATCAAATTGTAAAATAAAATTTTGAAGGAGAAAATAGCTATTTAGAATTAATCTAGCTATCTATTTAGAATTTATCTATTAGCATTTTATTTTTAGTATTTAGAATTAATCTATTAGTATCTATTATCTCCCAGTATTTAGAACTTGCCTATTTAGAATTATCTATAGAATCTCTCTATTTTGAATTTATTTATTTATAAAATTAGTATCTAGACACTTTTTTACCATACTTAACTGAGATAACTTTATAAAAAGAGATAACTCTCAAGGGTCATTAATAGTCAGATGTAACTGGGCTTAGCTAATGAGGGGCTCTGCAGAACTCAGGCTCTTTCTACTCCTCTAATGAAACAGGCAGGTGCTATTCTCAGAGCTGGCAGCTGGCTGCTGTTAGGAAAGGAAGTTGCTAGCAGCCAAGGTTGGCAATTGCTGACTGAATTGTCAGGGGCTCAGCGGAAAAGAAAAGGAACATGGGTGCATACCCAGAAAAATCCAGGTATTTATGAATATTTTTTTCTGTGTGATTTTTTGTGTCTTAATTTGATAGCAGTAGTTTCTGCTGTGTAACTCCATCTGGTCCAAGTAAAACAGACATTATACTTAGATCAGCAACTGCAAATTCTGAACTTGAATATTACATTTCTCTGTGTGAAAAAAATACTCAGATTTTCCTTTAAGCTTAAAAATGACATTTAGCTAGCACAGGGTGCAAGTTTTTAGCTCAGTTCAGCACTACCAGTGTTTGTTTCACAGTGAGAAGACATTTGAGCTGACTGCAACACCTGCTAAGAGAAGGATTCATTTTCAGCTAAATAAAGGTCCTAAATACTTGACCTTGGACATGTACTACAGACAGAACAGATATTGTGAGTAGAGAAAGAAAAAAGAGTAACAAATTCACTTAATTTTGCTTATTCCTTTCTTTTAACTTTAGATATACTCTTTTGGCTATGGGAAAATTGTCTGGGAAAACTAAATCATAGATTAAATACATTTTTAGGGTTGCAAAATGTTTCTGGTTAGAAATTTTATTTAGAAAGACGTACTACTCACCGTATTTCTTTCTTAAAACTGAAAGGAGAATCTTGATAGCAATTACAGGAGTTTGGCTGGAGAAGGACGGCTTAACCTGTAAGCTGTCGAGTTAATTTTGTTTGCAGGTAATTTTGTTCATGGTTTTGGAGAGGCAACTGATAATATAAATTCTTATTTCTAGCCAACAGTCTAGTGATAAAACAATGGGGTTTTGATAAAGTGGAGGAGGATGTTTAAAAATGCATCTTGTGTTTTCCCTTAACTACTGCATAAGCAAGAGTTATGGTTGGCAGTGGGATGTGAGATGATGAGCAGACACTGATAATCTGTACAGCACTATGCAGGTTTTTAAAATCTGACCTCCTGGTTCAGGTTGATTGCATAAGTAACTGTTTTTTTCTATAAAGCTGTATGAATGGCATTTCAAGAAGTAAATTATTTGGCACAGAGATACCCCTTGTACAGCAAATGGGTTCTATCAAGTAACTGCAATGTGGCTTAATTGCTTTTAAGTGCTAGCAAAGGTTTACTGCTCTAGCAGATCCTTAACACAGGATCTGAGACTAACAGGATTTAATGATAGGAGAAAAGTGTGCTGGAGATCATAACTTACCTGCATTTTCGTGGAAGGGCAAGAATCCTTTTCTTTAAGTGATGTCATTATGGACTGTACATTTGGTGACTGAACATGCATTGGAGGTGAGATTGGAAAATCTTCCTTACATAATGCTTGAAAGACGGTTTGATCTGAAATTCTCTACCAGTTTTAGATGTCCATGTAGTTGGAAAACCATCACGTTTCCTTCTGATATGGGTGGGTCCTAGGGAGGCTGAATACTAATTTCAGTAATTCAGATTAAGATGTACTTGGAGATCTGTTGTGGTAACTGCTTTTAAAGATACTTCCTAGTCCTTTTCTATATTGCTCTGCATGTGCTCGTCTATGTGGTTTTGTTTGTTTATTCGTGGTTTTGTTTTTTCTTTGGTTTTTTTTAATTGTGGGTTGAACAAGATCATCATCATGCTGAAGGAGTGGTGGCTTGCTCACCTGCTGAGTGAGGCCGAGGAAAAATTCTGGGGAAAGGATCAATGAGTTTATGTGTATCCTGAGGCAAGTTTGATGAAAACACGGAACACTCTTCCCTTCTCAGAAACACTGCACAGAGACCAGAACTGCCCTGCTCCTTTTCACCATGCTGGGATAATCAGGGAAATCCATTACACTTGTAGTCAGAATGCCAGAGAGTGTTGCTGATGCATCTCGTGCTGTGGAGCTGTGACTATCAGCTATGCTTCACATTCTCTAAATTTTAGCTGTTATCTGTATTCCAAAGATAAACTGCCTGTAAATGGAAAACTTTGTCCCAGTGTAAACTTTGGGAGTAATGCCTGGTAATTAGCCTCTTGCAACGAGAGGCTGGTTGAGTAAGCAGTGCATTCAAACACCTTGATGTTTTTCACAAGGCCTTTGCCTTTTGGACTTTTATTTGGCAGCTATGACAAAAGAGCCAGCATGACTGCATGTTCAAAAAAGCTCTAAACCCAAGAATCACTAACCCGACTCCCCACCTCCCAAAACCTTAACATCAGCCCAGCTAATGTAAGTTCTGCAGGTACCTAAAACCCCAAATGTGAACTGTTAATAAACTGTGTCTACGGAGCTCCCCTGGAAATTCTGCAGCATCCCCCAAATCCTTGCTGTGCCTGGGTGGTGCAGACCGAGCCACTGGGTGGGCAGCTCCTGCCGATGGCCATGGGGAGTTGCATGTAGCACAGCCCTGCTTGTCCTGAAGCTGCAGTGCTGGAACAAGAGGGGCTGTAGGAAGGCTGCTCCCTCTCTCTGTTTTGCCATGATCATCCTGCCCTCCTGCCTGCCCCAGGAAAATGGATGAGACAGGGAGAGAGGCCACAGGGACTGGGCCAAACTTAACACCCAGTCCCTGTGACTGCTGACTCAGCAGCTGTCACTGCTGCCTTCAAGCTCTCCCCATCTTCTGGCTTTGGCTGACAGGCTCTTAGCAGCTGTTGCTCCCATCTCCTTCTGTCCCTGGCACTGCCAGGGTGCTTTCAGCTCTTTGAGGTTGCTGCTGCTGCCTGAGGCACACCTTTGGAATGGAACGCAGCCAAGGCACTAGCCTCACAATCCTTGCCTTGGTTATCCTACTGGTTTTCTTCTCAAAGGGATGGCTTCAAGGCTCCCACCTCTGGCGTCCTGGCTGCCCCTGTGCCAGGCCTAGGGAATGACATGACTGTAGGTTTTGTACAAGGAGGACATCATCCCTCCAACACTCTGCCTGTTCAGATGCAGGCTGGAATTTCTGAAAGGTCCCTGTGCTCAGCAGTTCTCTGATTGCACAGCATGCGCCATGTGATTTGTGCAAGGATGCTCACACTGCTCCAGATTGTGCATTGAGCCTCTGCCCTGAATTCAAAATACAGGGATGATTTAATTTCATTTTACTGCAGAGGATTCAGAGGTGGAGTATGGAAGCTACTCTCCCTCTTCTCTTCTTGGAAAAGTTCCAGCAAGGATGGTAACAGATGTAAAGCTGCTGATTTGGAAAAAATGTGTCTGGTGATACCAAGTCAGAATTTCGATAACAGACAACAGGCTGTAGGGAAAGAGGCCATTTCTTGAGATGGGTATTAATTCTGGTGGAAGAGAATGCAGATCTAAGCTGTCCCGTATTTTCATTACAATTCCTCAGGGAATGGAAGATGGCACAGTTTCTGCTCTGTACAAAAGAAAGCAAAGGGGAACAATGATTATATTGCACATTAGGGGAGTTGTATGATTTCCTCTCTTTTATTAATGAATAGACTTAGTACAGCTGAGACCTCACAGGACCAGGGTCACAATATCACCTTTAACTTATCCTGCAACATGTCCAAGCAAGTGGCTTCCCAAGTTGTGGCTGTATTAAGCTGTGTCACTCTGTACACAATGCTGTAAGGTGCTGTAATGTGCTCAGTACAGGGGAAATACTTTCTGAAGAAATTTTGTGTGGTGAGGGTGGTGAAACTGGCACAGGTTGCTCAGAGCGTTGGTAAATGCCCCATTCCTGGAAACATCCAAGGTCAGGTTGGATAGGGCTCTGAGCAGCTTGGTGCAGTTAAGGATGCCCCTGCTCATTGCAGGCAGGCTGTGGAGTATTAGCTTGTGAAACTATCTGTTGTTACAAAGATGAGAAATTTTATCTCAGACACACTAACTTAAAACATTTTTCCCATTTGACAGAGGGTAAAGGAAGAGTAAGGACAGAGAATGTTTTGCAATGATACAAAAATATGAAAAAGAAACACTTTGCCTGAATTGGGTGAATAAAAGCATTTTTACTGACGAAAAATATATGCATGAAAAACTTGTGTGAAAGTACGTAGCATATGAGTAAGATCCTTCAAAGTACAGCTGAGACTGAAATGTCTTTGAAAAGGCAACACAAATGCACACTCTCTTTATAGAGCATTTACACCTTCAATTTTACAAAATAGCCACGTTTTCTAAAATGCTCCTCTGAAATGCCTGATTAAAAAGGACAGTGAACCACAGTATCCCATCAGCAGCAGTTTATCACATCTATAAATCCAATTTAGAGCTGTTATAACAGGAGTGTGAGACGATAAAGAACAAGTGTAAGAGCAGTAAAAGGAGCTTGTAGTTGACAATTGATACCATATATATTCCATAATACCAAAATGAAGATAAAAGTTTTAAATTAAATTAAACAGTTCCGTAAATGAGTAATAAGCACATCTAAGATAGCACGTGTGCTCTTCTGTCCAGTTGCCTCCTGGAAGGAATGGAGTGACTTGAGACTGCAATTCACAGGATTTTCTGTAGAATGGAGTTGGCAACTTCCAGGGATTCATCTTTCACCAAGACAATATCGTAAGAGTCCATGTATTTTTCCAAAAGCTCATCTACCTAATTGCAGAAGGGATAAAGAGAAAGATGCCCTTAGTTATAGAATTAATTATTGAAAGAGTTTTTGTCATTAAAATATTGCCCAATCTTTCCACCAAATTCTGGGAATAAGCCATGCAAATAATGTATCACTCCTACAAGTGAATTCCATAGGAGGACAGAGTAGGAGTGGCCTGACCTAAAGTGCATTCCAGGATATAATACCTCATGTTTATTCCAGGATCTCACACACAGAGATATTGAGAGAAGAACTGCTTCTGAAAGGGCAGAGAGAAATATAAAACTGAAGTTTTCTCTCTCCTCAATGCAAATGGATGTTAATTATAACTTAGCAAATAATCAGTTGAGTGTCACTTAAAAAACGCAAAAAGTAAAAAGAAAAGAGGAGAGACTGCCTGGATTTGTTATTTGGGAGATTAAAATTTTTCTCAATTATCAATTCAGTACTGAAAGAAAGAGGAGCCACAGGAATTTAAGAGAATTAATTTTTATAGCCTCTGAATTTTACTTCTCTAGGAAACACCTGTTTGGAAGTAGTTCTGTACAAAAACCAAGGCAATATATACTTGTGGTTTTGAGCTTATGGGTTAGAAAAAAATCCATGAATAATGTTTGAAATTTCAAACCAAATATGGGCTAAACACTTGGTTTGATATCTGAACAGTATTATAATGAACCTGTTTCTAACTCACAGTGTTTCATTCAAAGCTTACAGGGTTATGTAGGGCTACTTACTTTATCATTGAGATAGCCAATCTTAAGAATGTGCTCAACATTTGCTACTCCATCTGCCATACTCAAGTCTCCTTGAGAATCACCCAGCAGTATGATGTTGCTGTTGTCTTTTAGCTGTTTGAAGTACTCTGTGTTCTTCAAGGCACCATCGTGTTTGTTGTAAACGTGAATCAATTCTCCTTTAAATCCTTTTAATACTCCCTATTGAAAAAAGCAACACTGAAGTTATTTCTGGTACCATTCAGGCAAGATAGAATCTAAAATGAAAGAGGTGATTCTGTTGAGCCAACATTGAACTACGTAATCTGTGATGATGAACAAGATAAATTTAGTGTTGAGTAATGTAATGGCTGTGACAGCACTGTTAAGAGCAGCTAGAAGTGATTCTCCCTGCTTGGAGGAGTATATATACACATATATATATCTATATCCTGCAGTATAGAAATAGCTACTAAATACCACAAACAGTGTGGTATTTATCAAACATGTTTGATAAGAATGTGTTATCTCATACGTACATTTTCATCAAAATCCATGAAATTGGAAACCACTTTGACATTAGAATGATAGACCCCAGCCTGGTGGATTACTTCCTCAAGAATGTCACCAATCCCAGCAGAAAATATGAACACAGGAATATTATGTTCACTGAGCTTATCAAAGAAGTTCTCATACCCTTCTCTGCAACACAGAATGAAAATACAAATCAAATGTCAAATAAAGCAAGCCAAGAAAAGTCTGAGTTTTTAGGAGACAATCACATCATCTTTGGAAAAGAATTAATATTTCTTGAGCACTTTACTTCAATTCTTTGACTTCACCTTTTCAGGTCAGCAAGAACCATCAACCTAACACAGGGCACATTTCAAGAAACTGCTGCATCAAGCTGTTTAGTCTTGGTCTGTATAATTTTTCCCCCCAAAACATCTAATCATGTTTTAAAGATTTAAAAACACTTCCCCCTCCCTAAGTATTCCAGAACAAGCAAGCAGCTAGCAGAATTCACTCTAGCTACTATCAGGCTGTACATCTCCTTTCAATCTTCCTTGCTTAAATATGTGAATTGCTATAGTGTCATTACTATAAAACAAATTTTATTTTTAAATCATGAAAACATTTATTGTTGCTCTCTCCTGAAAGTTTTTTAGTGTTCAGCACCCTATATACAGTATTCCAGGAACGAGATAATATTATGTCTATATGCTTTCTCCATACTGACATAGATTGGTAGAATTTTACATTTTAAAAAAGTATTGTGAAAGTTTTGGAAAGAATTTTAGCTTGTGGATGAAGGTCCAACCCACATGGGCTTAGGCTTTTAAACAGGCAGAGACTGGGTGCTTGTCTGTGGTACAGAAAATAAGGATTCAGTCAGTGTTATAAACAAATACTTCCACAATTTAAGTTCTAACATCCTATTTCAGTAGTCCAAAATTTACAGACAGTTTTAGAGGGCTTTCAAAGAGATGGGAGCCACAGAACATTTTGAACAAGGATTTTGCTGTCTTTTAAACTTGCCTTCAGCCATAGAGGAAGAACAATATTTAATACAACATATGAAACATATTTCCCAAGTGTTTCTCAAAGGAATTAAGTTAAACTCTACATTGCTCTTAAAAAAAAGGATCACCAGTGCAATATAAAGAGGATGAAAGTCTACAGAAATGAAGCTTGTAGAGCTGGGACTAAAAAAAGTTCCAGATCTCTGCTTTATACAGTGTGATTAGTGTCTGCATTTAGATACAACACACCAATAAAGTGGGAGCACGGAGAGCTCAATGTGGTCCAAGGTTCAGGTGTCACGTTCTCAGGAACGTGTGTGGGTTTTTTTAATTTCCCTTTTCTTTTTTTCTCCTCCCGCCAACACTCAGGAAGAATATACAGAAAATGCTCTGAAACAGACTGATATCACTCAAATCAAAAGGAACTTACTTCAGCATAACATCAGATTCCCTTACAATTTCTGCAAACTTGTCCTTCTGTAATCCTTGTTCAATGAGTAGTGCATGAGATTTATGGTACCTAGAACATAGACAAAAAAATGGGTTGAATGTTGCTTACTAAGATTCACCTTTCATTAAATTTCATGATGAAAAGCATCGTGTATGGGTAATTCTTGCTCATTCAAGTGAACAGCAAGACAGAACCAGTTTTGTACAAAACTTGAAGAAATTAATTCAGTTAATGTGATAGCTAAAAGCTAAGTACTGCCATTAATTTGCTTTTGAAAACTTATTATATCCAATCTTAGTACAATTTGAACACAGGAGGTGTCTCTTACCATTCTACCATATATGGGTATTTCTCTTCAATGGTGAGAGCTGGATCAATTTCAATGGCATAATAGGTTTCTTTCAGCTGCAATAACTGAAGGGAAAAAAACCCATCAGATGTTTCACGTATTTCATAAAATAACACTTGGTATTTGGTCTAAGCAATCAAAATAACATTCTTGTCAGGGAATAATAACAGATGTCTGTATAACAAACCAAATGCTTGCAGGTTTTTTGTTTACCTTTTTCCGACATTCGTCTGTGATGATCTTTGAGTTATCAATGATGTCTGGGGAAGGGGTGAAAAAAAAAGAGTTAAACAAGATGGTACATTTCTTTGACTTTGCTCTACAACACTGTAAATGGCACAGATGACAATGTCTGGTGACATACCAATATGTTTCCTCAGAACTTTTCTTACCAGCAACCAGCAAAAGGAACATTTTTCTTCATAAGTATAAAGATGCCCTTCCCTTAATCTCTGAATTACAAGGTCAGTTACAAGCTTTTGTATCTGTTTCTTGAGATTTAATTGTTTCTGAAATCATCTCGAGGCATTCTATATGTTTAAGAGTTCCCACTTGTCCTTGTTTGTTCCAAAAAGACTACAGCATAAGGATAAACTTGCTAAGAATTCTAAGGCGTTTACTATCTGGTTCTTGCAGGTCTCAGGACTATGACTGGCTCTTGAAAGATAAAAGTCAACCAACCATACCATCTGAGAGTTCAAAACTTAATGCTTTAATTGTGAATGACAACTTATCTGATTTAATTCACACAGATTTTGATTAATATAAATATACACATAAAAACACCAACAGTCACTAGAATACTTCATCAGTAGAATGTACAGGTTAGGTAATAAGTCAATATAAAATCTCATTAGGGAATAAATTGAGTAGAAAATTAAAATATAGGAAAAACTAAAAGGAGTGAACAAATCAATCTGTATTAAAAAAAAAAAAGTACTCACTATGACAAGTTGGACATCTTTTTCCATTGTAGGAAAATCTACTTAATGTCATATCAAAATCTGTAATAATCTATTTAAGGAAAGAAAAAGCAAAACTGTCTTACAACACGGAGGGACAAAATAAAGAATGGCTAGAAATTCTGAATGATCAACAATAGCTGCAGCTGAGTAGCATGTGTGTCACAGAAACCTCCCTATTCTATTGAGCCATTGTCATGGAAGCTAGCATATCCCAGAAGAGTAATGTTTTTTCTAACCAAACTGTTTTTCTCATTCCTTTGGTGAGAATATTTCCTGAAATTACTAAGCTTCTATGCTTACGTCATTTACTTAACTAGTGTCTGGCTGAATTACAGTTGAATCAACAAGGACTATTAAAAGAGTTAACATGTCTAAATTTTGGAGATTTCTTGAAGGTTGAATTCTATTACATATATATATATATCTATATCTATGCTTAAATTTTTTGGCATAGAGTAACAATCCCACAGTTGCTGTTATTCCAAACTGGTTACACCTTTACCTGAAGTTTGGCAGCTCCACCTTTGATGAGGCCACAAATAATCTCCTCTACTCTCCCTGGGTCCTTAATATGGACAGTCTTCTTCTGAAACTCTGGCATCTATGAAAAGTAAGAACATAGACATAAATACACTTACAGAGGAAAACTTACTAGGCAATACCTGCTATCCCACTGATTGGAAGCTCTGCATCTCCAAACAGTTTCACGTGACATCAAGACATGGTCAGGACAGAAAGACAAGAGTAAGAAGAAACAGAAAATACTCTGGATGTATTAATCAATGACTGTGTACTGCTCTGTTTACTTTCAACATCTGTTTTCATTTCCTAAAATCACATTATTCAATAAGTTGACACTCACAGAAAAGATCATTATATTTGTAGGAAATAAGGGAGATGTGTAGGAACAGGACACATGGGATCATCTTGTGACTCAAATATGTCACTAGGAGACGGTAAATCTTAAAACTAACTCTCGTTGCAAATAATATCCCCTTAAAGTGTCAACAGAGATAAAGAAGACATCCATTGTTTCCTTGAGAACGCTGAATGAGTGTCAACTGAGTACTCCAATACAACAAGGCCGTACAGTAATCCCTGCTCCCTAGCCAGTCCATCAATTGCTACCATTACCAATTTCACTGCACACTTTTAAGGTAACACATGACATCACACTACATATTCCTTTTGGATGAAGTATATTTCTTGAATACTATGATAAATGCTGAATTTGGTGTAAAAGAAGAAAAAAAAACCCCCAAACCCCATTCCTCCCCAAACAACTCCCCAAGCCTTTGTTTACTCTAAAAGTTCATCTTCAGTTTTGCAGAACTCGTAAAAGAGCTATTTATTTACAGAAATTTCCCAACGTAGCATGTATTACTTTCCTTTATAATCATGTATGGACCCATTCTAAAGCAAAGGCATCAGACATTTGCAATCTAAGTAGGCATTTATGAGTAGTAAACTTTATTTTCTGTTTATAAAACTTCAGAGATGATGAAGTGTTAGGAATTACATTTTTAACATTCTGATCCTTCAACCTTCCTTTTCCTATAGCTAGCATGTAATCTTTGCTGCAATGAGCTAATTAAAAAAAAAAAAGGTGGTGGGGGAGCTTTTATTTCAGGACATTTCTGGACCCAGAGTTCTCATATTACCAATTGTCAGTAAGTCATGCAGAACTCTTTCTTCCAGCTCTTAATGCTACTAAGTCTTTTCTTCATTATTAACAGCCAACTTGCAGTCAAATTGCAATTTGGCTATCATTTAAGAAAAAGGTGGCATTTTAAAGTATTGCAAACATACGTTTTTGTAATGGAAAAGACACCTGTGTGCCAGACACAAGAAAGATCTGTAGATACCTTTAAATATCAGGTCTAGTCCACTCTGTTCTCAGGTGGGAGCAAAACATTGCAGCTACATCCTTATCAGATGAGCAGAGGCTCATCTAACTCATTCTTCAAAACCCCCACTCACATATTCCTCACTTTCCTCAACTACCTTTATGTTTAGAAAAATTTGCCTAATCTCTATTTAATCTTCCTCACTGTAATTCTAGATCATTCAACTTGGAGAAAAGTATTCTTTTTCTCAGACGCTCACTGGATAAATTTTTCCCTTCTTTCTGAATGTAAAACCCCAGTGTTCTTCAATCTTCTTTTTCAGAATACAGTTTTCTAAGTCTCTCGTAATTCTTGATGTTGTCTTGGCCCATCCACTTGAACCATACTGTTTTTTCAACACAGCATCCATGACTGTGGGTATAACCTTTCTGCTCTGCTCTGACAAGGCCTCGCTGAAGGGTCATTTTGGCCCTTGTTTTCAGGAAACATCTTTGCATGTACATTAAAATACGTGCCCCGTGTTAGCAGTAATATGATGAGAATGATTCAAATTCAGTTGGTAATGACCAAATATTCTTCAAAATGACTCCTAGGGGCAGAAACAGGTGTTTGTGCAAAGTGCTAAATTTTACATTTAATCTTTCTGGATTGCATCTTTCCTTCCATGTCAGTGCTCCTATCTTTCAGTATAACAAATAATTCTAATCCCCACTGTGCTTACTGCTGCTTTCTGGCTGATATCCTCAAAGACGCTACTGAAAACAGAAAACAGAAATCCTTCTAGTGTACTAATCACGAGTCTCTGATAAATTCAATCAAAAAGTTTCACCTATACCAGAGTATCTCGTCAAAAATTCTATCCTGAACAGGCTATTCACTACTTCTTTGCTTTAAAAATCTCGTAAAGAAACAAACTGGATTAATTTCACTTTGATTAAAAGAAGTGAAATTAATCCTTTCCCATCCTTTAGCAAAGACATTTTCTGTAAAAGTGGTATCTCCTAAGCCAATATCCCTCAGTTCCCTGTGTTGTTGCAGTGCCTTGCTACTACTTCTTTTAGCACAGCAAGTTCACAATGTACCTTAGGAATGTACATTAGGATTGATTTCCAGCTCTCAGCTATCTCCCAGGCTGGGAGTCACTGAGAAAGCTAATGAGTGTTAACAAGATACAGAATTCCTGAAAAACATCCATTAAATAATTCACTAATCTTTTGAGATATACCTTTACAAAGCATTTCTTTATTCACAATTAGCAGCAGATCTAGCTTCACAAAACACAATATTAATAATCTGTAACTCTTTAAAGGTGTTTTACGGTATTTCTTTTGTATGTTATATGGTGCTGGTAAACAAAAGTAAGCTTTCCTTTTTTTCTGGGTATACAACATTCTTTATAATGAATCACAAAGCACTTTGTGTTTGGTAATTTTTTTACTGTAAATTGACTAATTCCTTTAACTTTCAGCAAATTATATATGTATTTTTAGATCTGGAATGCAAAAATTAAACAAAATGAAATCTAAACGCATGCTTTTCTAAGAAGTAGTTCAAGCATTGTTTGTTTTACTCAGATACTAAGCAACAGATTTCCTAATATAACTAATTTAAACAGATGTTGGGGGAGATGGAGAGATCAGAGGAAGAGACTGGATGAGGAAAATTGGATTGTTTGGTACTGTTTCATTTCAGACTGAGCCCTTTCGTAAGTTTCTGAAACAACCTGAGGAAAAATCTTCTTGGTAAACACTTTAGTAGATCATGTTAAACAAGGCATTGCTTAAGATTTTAAGTATGATGAAAGCTTCCTGCTTTGATGTTGTAAACTACTCAGTATCAGTTTACAAGATTAACTTATTTCTAACACATTTTTCATTTTTGCACACAAATTGGTTGATGAATATTTTAATTTAGGGGTGGGGGAAAGTCTTCTGCAGCAAGTATAACCCAGACATTTTCAGTCTCACAGGCAATTTCATAGGAAAAAACAAGTCTACGTTACAGATGTGACACCTGATAAAGCCTCAGACAAATATGGTCAGTCAAAATAGCTGCTTTTCCCATCACTAGTTCCTTGTATTAATATTTGCAACTGAATATTAAGTAGCAGTTCTTTTATTTAGTCTTTATCATTCTTACAGTAGAAGTAAATGAAACTGTCTGATGAATGTGTAAATGAAACTGAAACTGCAGCCACCAATTTTCTGGCAAACAGTCTATTCCAATGTTTTACACTTCTGCCCAGTTTAGCTGTTGTTTCATTGTTGCATATTTGCCATTCTTCACAGATGAAAGAGAAAAGCAGATTCTAGTTGGAAAGAACTGATAAGACACAAGAAAGAGCAAAGGGTGAAAAGTTCAGTCAATTGGATAAAATTTGTGTTTCCATTTACTGTTCAAGAAAACTCTAAGAGTCAACTCGGTGTGCACATAAACCTCCCAAAATTCTGATGCACCAGTTGACTGGGATGAGCACAGACAGAGAAGCAGCCAACCAAAAATTTCCACAGCACTTAACAAAGTCAAGAAAGCTTTTCAGAACCAGGAGCTTCTACACGCAGAACTAAAACTATATAAGCACAGGAAAAGGAATTCATAATTCATTGTAACATCTGAAAGCACATAATTTTAAATCACTTAAGTGCCCCTATATATTCCGTCATGTTTTAAAGGTGTGAGAAGAGTTTTGCTTTCTTACCGAGGACATATATGTGCTACTGAATAGCTCAGAGGCTGGTATGTCTTAAAACATATGTTAAATGATGACAACTCCCAAGGGTAATTTGTGGTTGGCATATACACTGGCCACAAACACATTTTAGTTTCTAGTTCCTGACATTTTTAAGGAGCCTTTGAGAAAAGGAAGAACAAAACTGAAAAAGATTATTTTAAAGGTTGAGTTTGCGAAGGACATGAAAAGGAAAAAAATATCTGCTAGTTTGTGATAGCAGGTAACTGGAATAAGGATGCAGGAAATGATTTTGTAGCTAAGAATGTTATGGTCATACCTTGAGGAATGAACAGTAATGGATTCACGCAGGTTTGGAAATCCCCCAGTCCTACAAACCACAGAATGGGTCATTTACAACAAGGATAGTTCTGAAAATTACAAATCTATTTAGTACATGAGACATGCATCTGTGCAGCTGGGTTAAATAAAGAGAAGTATTTGCTGTAAAGACCATATTGAATTCTGGTTTTGAAATGAAGTTTCTTATATACAACTGGATAACAGAAGTGCAAACAGAACTGCTTTTATGTATCCGGGTGCTCCTTAATACATAAGTTGTCTTCTTAGTATATGAGGCAGTGTGTATCTAAGTGCATGCTGTGTCAATTTGATTATAAAACAAGAGCTGGTGATAAGACCTGTAATTCATTTTAGTGATCTAAGTGAATTTACAGCTGACATAGTAGGCATTTCCAGCTAGGTATCCCAGGACATTAATAACTGATTGTGTCCACAAGGAGTAATGTCATGTTCTGGAGTTAGGATTATACTAAACTTTTGAATCTACTGAGTGCTGGAGGTAGAGCAGTTACTTTCCTCTCCCTCCCCCCAGTAAAACAAGTCCCTATGACTAAAGCAAAAAATAGAAAGAAAAATTTAAAATGTCAAATAAAAAACTTCATATAAAGGACAATTGTGTGACCTTGTGTTTCCACTGTCAGTAATGTTAAATAGGGAAGGATGAGTTGATGAATTACTTGCTATCTTAACTACATAGAGATATGGCTTATTTCACAATCAACTCTAGACACAGAGCCTGAAATATTACTAGTAATAACTCAAACTGTAGGAGGTTGTCATCATAAGTCTGCTAAGTAATGCTTTGACGAAGGACATAAAAAACTGGAGCAGAGTATTTTTATACTGATACCCTGTAAGCCTACACTACTTGGCAACTAGCAAGTTTTCTTATTTTATAAAGACTCATCTAGTATGGAAGCCTCCCAAAAATCAAATCATTGCTAAGAAAACACCCTGGGTTATGTGTGGACAAAATTTTAAGAGAACTTCTCTATAAATCTCAGTGATTGACAGAGTACTTTGTTAGATGTCAGTAATTCCGAATCATAGTAAGAACTGTTCTCACACTTGTAAATATATTAAAAATATTCCACAAAATTTCAGATTACCATAATGTCACAAAAGTGACAGGGCAATAAATAAGATCTAGCTGTAATGATATTGACAGTATGTGAATTTCAAGTATAACACAATTTCTATTTTCCTACTTTGTTGGTAAACCTGCCTTAAACTAGACTAGGTTTCAAACCTATTATCTTTTGATATAGAGAACACACTCCTTGCTGGCAAGGAGAGGGAACTATCCATGTTATTTCTGAGCAAGGCAAATGCAAATCAAAGTGATAAACGGGATAGGGGTAAATTATTTGTAAATTTTATTCTGATCTATGGTGACAGCTTCCAGGTAAGAGAGTATAAACCAAGAATAAATGACATTTATATTTGGAACTGCAGATGCCCAATTTCAAGGTCTAACACTAGCTATCACATATATTCACTTATGGACGTGTACCAAAAAAGGCAGGGCATGGCAGCAGTGACAGCTGCCAAATTTGATACCCAGAAGCTACGGAAAATTAGTTTTGGTGTTCTTGGTGGAAGAAAGTCAGTTTGGTGAAAATATAAAGAAATGGGGCACATTCCTTAATTTACATATTATTTTCCATTCCTTTTTTTTTTCCCCCTTTCTTTCTTTCTACTATTACAGAACATTACTTGTTCTAGAAAACAAAGCTTACAAAAAACTTCTGAAAAGCGTGCAAGCTTCTCCATGTAACTTCTGCTACTTGCAACATTTGAGTTGCAAGAAGCAGGGGGGCCATAACAAAACCCACAGAATGACAGTGTGGGGATCTTTTCCTCCATATGTTTACGCTCAAATATATGTATAAAGCAAGACTACCTCTAATTCAGGCAATTTGAATTCTGGTCCATGAGTGCAACAGAGGTTTCTCTTAGCTTCTCCAGCTGTCAGCAGGCTTATATTTTAGACAGGAACATCAAAAGGTACTGGACATGAGTGTAATCACATCAGTCACTCCATTATGTGTAGGTAGTCAGGAGAACTTCACTAGTGATCGTGCACTCTGCTAGCATAACCTGAGCTCACGACACTACTTACTAATTTATTAAAACCACAATACATTTTATATTCAGATGATGCAAGCTCAAATATGGTAACAAATCCTTAGTAACCAGTAATTACCAAATTACTATTTTAGTAGTTCTGCCAAGAAATAGCCTTAGGACTACTTAGCTAAAAAGTAAGTAGGCAAATGTTATTATGGGAATGAAACAACAGAACACTGAGTATCTTCACAGTTGCTTGATAACATGCTGTAAAACTAGATACCTAGCACAGGTTATATGAAATTACTGGAAATGGGTTCACTGCCGAAGCTGTTTCAAGACACGGAATAGGATGCACACTAGAAATAATTTTTCCTGGTTTACTTTATTTATTTACATCTTCTTATACTTAATGTGCTGTGTTCTGATACTTTGGAAAAAAAAAACCCATTTGAAAATCTGGAGAGAGCGCTTTCACAGAAAATATGACAACAGCATTTCCTCTTGTGTTTTTAAAGGAGAGTACCTGTGCGTTGAGCTTAGGGCACTCCTGATTCTTCTGTCCTTGATTTTGTCCTACTGCAACAGCATAGGTGGCAAGCAGAGTCCAGAGATGCAGGGCTTGCATGCAGGCTGCCAACAAAAACCAACCAAATCCTTTTAAGAATTGGTCTGCTATATTATGTGATCTTTCTATTCCTGCTGTATAAAATAAAAGCCAACATGCACGGTACATAGCAACATCACTGCAAAAATACCAACACTTCAGAATACTCTGATACATTCTTAAAAGTAGAGGAACATTTAAGTTGAATTAACCTATTCAATGAAAACCACTCAGTATACTTATTCCTTTGATGCTGTTGCTTATTCTCTGCTACTGATTTTTTAATTTAAAAATACAGTTTTTTAGGTTTTTTTACAGTCACCGTAAACAACTGTAAGTAAGCCCTCAGCTCATAACCTTGGCTTAAAAACACAGGCAAGAAGACAGAGTCGATACTGCTGACAGAGGCTGCGCACACTTACCAGAGGGTTTTGCAGGAGCAGCTGCAGAAGCAAAAGAAAATTCCTCTTGCTTGAGAAACACTAATATAGCAGCACAGGGTGCAGTTGAGGGCGTTTCCAAATACAGCCTGACTAATCCCCGTGCAAAACCCCAGGGTCCTGTGACGCACGTCAGCAATGCACAGCAGTTTGTTATGCTCAGCAGTACAGCCTGATGGGCTTACAGATGATCAGCTGGTTCACCAACAACAAAACCTTTGACCTTCACTGAATGAACAGCTTTCATGGATGCTGCAGGCAAATTTGGGCTGCTCTAACAGAGGAAGGCACTTGTTTTTCAAAGCAGAAGTTTACTACTTTGTTACTTTTTAGCACTTTTACAAAATCTTTCCAAGTATTTTAGGATTTCCTGTTGCATAGTGCCACACATTTCCTACAGATTCATTGACACGGTCTCATTAATGTTTACTACGTAGCACACATTTATTCATGTAGAAGGAGCAAATGAATGAATTAATCTTTGTTTTGGCTGTAATTATCTGTGTGAAACTGAAACAGGAAATCAAGGAGCCTTGTTTGTCAGGATATTTGAGAGGCAAGGCAACTCCACATGCTTTCAGAAGTTTGTCATTAGGCATGCTGCCTGATCAAAGACCATAACTAGATGACACAGACAGTGGATTAAAATGAAATATTTTTTAGAGTGAGGGGATGAAGGAACTATTGTCTAATTGTGTTTTACACTTTGAAGATTTGTAAATACTTCTAAGTGTCACATGAAATTGACTGTTGCTATAGCAGCAGTGCAAGCTTCTCTGTATTACCCCATAACTCACGTTCAACCTCAGGTTTATGATCCCTGTTTCAGGATGCCAGGAATAACCACCAACATCAGGCCAATTCATACATGGCCACCGATGTGACCAGTGCAATTGTCGGAACAGAAGTAAGGGCAGGTTACAAGTGTAGCATGTATAAAACCTGTAATGCTATGAAAATCCCCCACAATAGCACGACTCTACAAATTCATTAATAATGAAAATTTCCTTCTAAGGAGGGTGTGCTTTCTACATCAAAAAAAAACCCAACAGACTTTCTGAATGGTACAGTAGATCCATATGTTTTATTATTCCAACTGTAGGCCACTATGTAGTCTATCAGGATTCCTCAGTGTATCTGACCTACATGTGCACTTTCATTTTGTTTTCAGAGGTGTTCTCTGGTTTGAGCCAACAAAACAACTAGTGAGTACTTCAGCTAATACAAAACACGCAACTTTAATCAACACTTATCCTCTTAGAATTGCCCAAGAACCCCTCAAATGTATATGTTAAGGTCTGCTGTATCCTGAAGCCGCAAAAGAGTTTGAAAGATATGTTCAAAATATAATCCCTGCAAAGACTGTATACAGTAAATTGAACTTACCTGGCACTGGTATTGCCAGGATTCATAGCTACCACTAAACTACTTGTTACAGCATTTGTACACTGTTGTGCATTCAGGGCATGTTACCTTTTATAGTATTTTAATATAGTCAGCATGCTTTTCATTAATATTTTTATAATAATATTTGGGAAATATATGTGTAGAGCAGTATCTTGAATAAACACTAATTATTTGCACAACAGAAAGCTGTAGCTTGTGTCACTGCTAGATTTCCAGATTAAAAAAAAAAATCTTATGAACAATGAAGTAAAATACGCTTCCTAGATGAATCATGTAGTTCAGGTAAGACATAACTTAATACATTCAGTTTGCAAAGTACCTGCCTTTAAGCTTTCATATACTTCAAAGGTGACAATGGTATATATATCAATGAGTCTTGTGAACCTCATAGATGAGGCTGGGATTTGGTGGGTCAGCAAGCTGGTCTGTTGCTATTCTGGTACTTCTCAGCTGTGATTCAGTGAGAAAATTAACTCTGGTGCTGTCAAGAATCTAAAGAAAGTTATCGTCTCTTTAAGAAAGTTGGGGAAACAAAATCAAGGTGTTTTTTTTTAAAAAAAATTAATTAATTTTTTTTTTAAATTAAAAAAAAGAGTTACAGAAATTAAGTCCAACTCTTATGGACTGCTTTTTGGTATACCAGACTAATTGGAAAGCATTCTAAATGAACGATTACAGTTTCAGTGAAAGCCTGAGAAAATGTCGTGAGCAAAATTTCTGTAAACATTAATACAGCCAACACCTAATTCTTAGAAAAACATCTACTTTATCAACAGTGTACTTTCACTTTAATGAAAATGCCGTATATGAGACTTCGTGTCTACAAAACAAGACTGTCTTTGCAACTCCAAGAAATCTTTGTGTACAACACTTTAATTACAACAGCTCCTACTAGCCACATTCTGTTACTGCTGATTTGAGTCCGTTGAGCATTTTGTTTACAGTGTTTAATGTCTGCTAAAAGAGGAATTAAAATTAACACTGTTTTTTTAAAGAGAGAGAAATAAACTCCAGCATGACATTTCTACTGTCGAAATATGGAAGGTTATTTAAATATATTTTAAGAACCACCAACTGAAGAGGTGTAGTTATTTCAACAGATAGGTTCTATTTTAACCTTTTCTCTTTGGCTGAGGGCCATATCTTGACTACAGAATATTCTAAGCAGAAAAAGAGAAGAAAAAAGAACAACACTGAAAACACTAGATGATTTATCATTTATATAAGACTGGGAAAAGGTTCAACTTTATATACTTGTGTGTTAGGTGAACTTGTCTTGTAGAGGATGCTCTTGAATATGAAGCACTGCAAGTTTTAGTCTAAAGCAAAGAAAAACTGGTTCTACCAGTCCTTACACACCCCTGACCTAAGCTGCATCCATTTGTGGAAAGACATTAACACAGCACAGGTAAATTGCCTAAGCAAGTAAGCTGAACCTTTTTTTAAAGTGATAAATTGAATACTTCAACTAAACTGACATAAACTTTTAAAGATGGAGAAAGAGGTCATAGCTCATTAGAATATTTCCTACAAAATTTAGAGGTGATTGAATCCTCTCTGCAGTGTAAACATTAGCTAATGTCTTTTCATGAGCTTCCTAGCTTTTATTCCTGTTTAGTGACCCTACCACAACTGAACAACTTTTGAATATATTCAGTATGTTGCTCAACTTTACTTGAGCAATACCTTGCTTTATTGTAGGGATCAATTTTAAACATTAAAGAACTGTATTTGTTGTCTAATTTTGCTTTTGTAATAAGTTTACTTAGTACATATTTTCCAAAGCAGCCTACTTGATAGTATGCCCCTCATGAGACAGGGGAAGGTACCTGAACCTTGGTACTCAAGTACCAAGACCAAGCAGAAGAAAGGAATCAATACAACCCAACTGTATTCAAACATGATCATTATTCATGCCCTAGTGAACTGAGTTAACGAGCAGCATAATGGTTCCAGGAATAGCTTTTAATATCTGTGACAATTACAAGGCAAGTAAGATCAATGGTCAGTTTGATGAAGCTTTATGTGGTACATAAAGGTTTAGAAGGTTGCATTGCAGGAATTTTGGATACCACTTATCTTTGTAGTACAGGTTTGGTGCAAAAACCGACGTTAGCCATATTTACAGCTGGTATGATGCAATACAGAACTATGATTTGTATATGAAAGTGTATGTCTATCATAGAGATGACTTGTGAGGAGTGTAAGCAATTCTAAGAAAGAGCGTGAACAGCATACTATGGAAAAGTGCTAAGAACATATTAAAGACGGAATTCACTAAACTGTGAGAAATCCAGAGAAGACACATGCTAAGAAGGTGAGGATCTTGACCTGAATGGTATCACAAGACATATTTAACAACTTTTTTAATAGAGATTTTCTGGATCTGATCAGAGATCCATCTTTCTTTACAGTTCATGGGAAAACTGGTGATCATCTAATAGTCTGACCATTTATGGCTGTATTGAACACAAAGTTATTAGTGTTGACACACACACTAAAACAACTCCTTAAGCATTTATTCTTCTTGTGTTTAATACATCTCTCTGATGAGAGAATAAATGATATTGCAGCATCATTGTTCCTTATGCAGCTTCCTCTTGTGCTTACAAAAATACTCTAAAAGAAAAGATTTCTGCTGGTGATAAATCAACAGACATTTTGAACCTTACAAGAAGATGAAGAACAAATAGTAACTAGGGTCTCCATTTCCAGTATTTCATGTGATTCTGTCAGTTATTAGTTCAGGCAAGAATTTAGTCTGAGAGAATGTAGGAGATACAGACCAGTTCTGTACGTTCTGGGATGAATGAATACAGCTCAGGACAGGCATCTTTTTTCTCTGATTGTATGTTAGGGGAATCACATCATCTCTGTGCTTAGTTCCCATTCCCTCACTGTGGAGAGAATTAACTCTTGTAACTGGAAGGCTAAAAAAAAGTTATCTATTGTTTAGCTATCACTGATTATCTGGAAATGATCGAGAGATCTTCAGTCAGTTCTAGTGAGTATCTTGGAAATACCACACCTACCTAGCCAAATTCAATCTGGTGGGGTTTTTTTATCTTCATTGTTTCTATCCTGCCCTTGGGAAAAAAAAAAGAAAAAAAGAAGAAATCTACATGTAAGTAAGTGCAGAGCAATACAATTTACCATATTATACTTAAATTTAAAAAATAGCTTCTAAGGCATCAGGATTGAAAGAAGAAATCAAGGTTGTGACACTCTCTCATTGCTGGGCAGAAGAAAACGGAGGCTTTTTTCTTGGCCTTCATACATATATTTCACTGATGCCTATTCTTACCAGTGCTTTCTGGATAAAATCTTTGTAAATCCATTATGAACTTGCAGCTTAAATACCAAAATCAGTTCTGGTTTCTCTGCCTTACAGGGAATAGACTAGAACTGCAAATGGCCCTGAGAAGGGCAGTACAAATGAGCCATGAGAAAAGATTCATACAATGAACAATTGAATATTATTAGAATTCCTTAACCTGGAAATTACAGGGTGGCTTAGAAAGGATTAATAGGGAAAGATTGTTCACTGTCTCTTCCAGTGTAAGAGGTAGAGGTCATCAACTAAAATTAAGAGGAGGCAGACTCAAAACAAATCACGGGAGTTAGCTACAAGTCACACAATTAGGTAAAGTAGTAAAATGTGGAATTCCTTTTTGGTGACACTGTGAATTTACACAGCCTTAAAATAGTACTGGGTAACAGCATGAAAAAAAGCTCATCTTAAATTACAAACACTGTCTCTGAAATAGAAGCTGCTGGAGGCAGAGAAATCATTCTAGGAAAAACATTCACGACAACTCACCCCTTTCCTATGCTGTCTTTGGGCCTCTGCTATAGACCATTGTGAGACAGATGATTCTATCCGTATCAGGTAAGACTTTTCATGGAAGGGGAGTCAATATCCCCTGTTTGTAACATGTGACCACAGGGAGAATCATTTGCTTTTCATGGTATTTTGGTTTAATCACAAATATCTTAATTTTAACTCCATCCTTCCTTTTTCTTGCCAGTTCTTCTGAGAACACAGATACAGAAAATTCATTTTTGACAAATGAGAATTTTTTAACTTGAGTGGTACTCTCATCTTCCTTTAATACTGCTATGGGATATGTTGGAGTCTGCCAATCTGAAAGATGCATTTCCCTCTCATATCTTGAGAATAGGGATTGAGAATCTAATGCTTTCTTAAAGAATGCTTACAGGTGAGGCTGCTGGTAAAAATAATCTTTCTTCAAAATACCTAGGCAAACAGTGTAGAATTCTAAGAAATGGCAGTATGTAAATATACTGTATATTTACAAATTCTTAATTAGCTATCAGGCATGCAAAAGCTCACCTTGCATAATAAGTTAATTTTGACGAGCTATACTACTTTCCCCCCAAACTGTACATTCACATGTATACCTTTTATACTTAAATATCCTGTATATATCTACATGCACGTGCATTGAAAGAACTTAAACAAATGCTTACTTCCCTAAGAGCTTCCCATGTAACACTATCTAGAATGGAATTTGCATTAAGGCCAAGGCTTGGACTGAAGCAGTTGCTGCTGATTCTCCTCTTATCTGCTTCTAAGAAAAAAAAAATCTGCTTAGATTTTTTTTTCACTAAGCCTAAGAATGCTGTATCTAGATCAAATAAACTCTGACCCTTGAAAAGTGGAGTTGTGAGACTCAGTTTGAAAGCAAAGTCAGCAGGACAAAGTTTAATCTACAATACATTACCAGACACTAGAATTCTGATGTAAGAATGTAGTGCTAATATAATATTCCAATTAAATTACACATCGAGACTAATGAAGTTTTTAACGGTTCTCTTTGATTACAAACCCTTTTTTAAAGTTCTTGAAAAAAAAAAATCCATTAAATCTAAAGATGAAATACAGCTACCAAACACTCCTTTTAAAGGTAACAGGCAGAAGCATCATGACTTGAGACATGAAGGATTGTTTTGACTCCACGTCTCATCGTTTTATGGGTGTTTCTCACTGCTGGATCCATTCAAAGATGCTCCTTATTTCTTGTACCTCAGTGTACTTGCCTTCTCAAAGTGTTCAAAACCAACTGGTAATAATACTACCACTACTATTCTTTGCACTCTACTACTGCTAAAGTACCAATACTGGTACTGTTTTGTGCTAATTCCTACCCTTCAGTTTCATGTACAATTTTTGCATGGGAACATGCAGACCAAACTGAGGCTTACCCATCAGTGATACTCAGTTGCAAAGGCAGATGCATTTGATTATAGTAAGTGTTGCATTAAGAGATGCTGAGTGAAAAAATTACATTTTTAGTCTGATAACTAGTAAGTTTCTGACAAACAGGGAAAGCTTTAAGGGAACAAGGTTAATGGAACATTTCAGAGGTATTCATTCTGTCAGATTAAGGTGGAGCAAAACAACTCCTAGGTAAAAAAAAAATAAACCACAAATAAATTTGGATTATTTCAGTGATCCAATTTGCAGAGCAGACAAACAGATCTTTACATAAGGGTGCAGGAAGGAAATTACAGTTAACAAGTGGGAAACAAGTAAGAGCAAGTACATTTGAACAGTAATTTTCTTGGTGGCAAACACAGGAAGTCTGAAAGTCTGTATTCAGACACTTAATGAATTTTCAGTGTCTAAGTCTGGGCTTTGCCCTAGTCCTTTAAAAATAAAATAACAAATTAAACAAATTAATTATTTTTTAAAAGATTGATATATATGAAAGTAGAAGCCACATTTCCTTCTAGCAATAGGTATTATTTCTATAATTTAGAGAAATGTCATTTAAAATTATTTTTGTAATTATTGTCTGAGGTAAGTCAGTGCAATTCTCTATTCTTTTGTGGCATTAGTGAATAAAAATAATATGGTATTTAAACATGGTGTCTTCTTTGACCTGTGTGCTGCAACCTTAAATGTATGTCCACTTGTACTCAAAAACGCCTTCTCTTTTTTTTTTGGCATTCATATAAAGCACTCTTGATGATTAGCCAAATTAAAAAAACACTGCGGACTTTTAATGAGCACTGATTCTTTTTTTCTTGAACAGTCGGAAGCTCCGCACAAATAAGCTACCATAGAGTTGACTAACAAAACAGCCACAGATTCCAACTTAATGGCACACTGCCAGTCAAGCTGCTGCATGACAGACATTGTGCTAAAAATTTGCCTACTGCAATCATAAGTTCTCTGATGTTTTACAGCAGCTGACCCCTGGTGATTGATGACTTTTGGATGGGAGAAGGAGACTGACATCCAGCAACTGGCCAAGAGCTGTACGAAGACGGTGCCCCAGGAAGAAGCAGTCACTGCAGATCAACTGCTGCACAGTGCCGTGACTGCAAGAAAGCCAGTCAGACTTCACACCCTAACTTTTATTTTACACACCCTCCACGACAATATAAACGACTCTCTTTCCCAGTCTTATCTGGCCTTCTATTCCTGCACAGTGGTTAGGAAAGGAAGCCAGGAAGAATAGTTGTGAGGTATTCCTGCCTCTCAGTTGTGCTTAGCCTGATTTCAGCGCTGAGCATCTGGCAGGCAGCAGAGACGTGGCTGCTGCTCCCAGTCCGGTGCAGGGGGAGCAGTTCAGCTGTACGTGTCTGACCGCAGTGGGGCAGTGGCCGAGAAAAGACACTCGCTGTGGGCCAAGATTCCTTAAGGGACAGGTTCCTTCCAAAGCAGCGCGCACCGCCTCAGACACGCCTCGCGCCAGCGCCACCTGCTGCTCACAGCCGTCTGGTGCAGCTCAAAACTTACACCGTGAAAATTAATTGCCCTCTGACAAACGCACCAAAACACAGCAATAAAAGCTAACAGTCTGCTTCTCTTCCAGTGTTTTTCCTTAAGCTTTCTCCAGTAATAACCTTTCGTAGTAGGTGAAGAGTACACTCTAGTTTACTTGAACAAAATACATTTGTGTATGCACACATGGAGGAAGAACGGGGGCTGACAGCCTGAAGGCTATTACTCTAAATTGGAACTAGCCAACACAGAAAAGAGTATGTATTTTGCAAGTATTATGTAATTTATGCAAGTGAAAATAAAAGGTAAAAGGCAGCTGTGGTGGGTTATTTTGTGTGGTTTTTAGTTAGTTAGTTTGTTTTTTTCTTTTTCAAGAACAAACTTCAAAAGTTCAAGCATTTTGCAAGCTTCCAGACTTACACAAATTGTGATGTTTTCACATTAACAGGTACATTGCTATTGAATTCACAGTTAGTATTCTCCTACTTATTAACGCATGGGTCAATACCTTGGGTCTCTTCAATGCTTATATTTATCAATTTAGATGCTTTTTATAAAAGCTGGTAGTTCTTGTTAACTCAAGGCTGAATGGTATGATTGGAATGCTATGCAACTTTAATTCCCTATACGAATAGATTTGCAATGATATGTGTATTCAGACTAAAAACTAAAAAAACCCTTATTACTGCTTATACTGTTTGACAGGAAAGGTAACATGTTTAAGACTTGCAGTATTTGCTATTGGTCTTAAAAAGACCAATAAAAAGAGTTTAACAGAACAGATGCCATCGTAGCTCAACTGGTAAAAATGAGTTATCACAAACAGGAGAAAAATCGCTTAAAAATATAACTTAACACATACCAAGCATTTATTAAAAGGTAAATATATTCCAGAGCAGAATGAGTAATTGAAAGATAGCTTTTCTGTCTTGGAGAAAGACTTTAAACAAAAGGTAAAAGAAGGCAGCTAACAAGCTCTTCTGAGCCTATACTTACAATCTATATTGTATTCTGACACGTCTACACTGACTACTTGGAGCTCAGTTTTCTGGTATGGATCATCAGTTTGTTTTTGATAACTGTTATAACTTGGATAAATGAGTTCTAAAGAAACTAATGCAGAATTATAGATTTAATTAATCTTCCCATATCCATCCCTTGTAAGAATGTAGGTTTCAAGACCTATTGAATTAAAGAAAAAAAACCCAACAGAGGCAGCAGCAATGTCAGAAAATAACAACCTACTCCTGAAACAGATAGCTGCATTGTAGGATCAGCTTACTATACTAAATGAAGTAGGATATTAGTATGTACATAACCTGTATAGTAGACCTTTTTGACAGTGAGAGGAGAAAACAACGGAATTCAGTTAATTTTTATTCTCCTGGGATCCAAATTTCTTAAATTTCCAACTGAATTAGTTTACAATGAGAACAAAAAACTATTACTGGTATCCAAGTTGTATCAACATGTATTGTCCTTAGGGTTTTTCCTGCCCTGTGAAAACTTGCTTTACAAGCCACATTCTAGGTGACTTATATGATGCACACTGGCTTACATTAGGCAGCCTGATATTATGCATTACCTAGGTGGCATATATTATGATTATCTCTGCAAACAGCCTGTGGGCAAAACAACCTTGTTTTAATAATTGGTGTCTATCACTGTCAATTGATTTTTCTACTGAGAAATACAGTCTAAACAAAAACCAAGGTTTATAGAAATAGTTACATGGCATCTCCAGTACTCATATCAAAATTAACTTGGTTTTAAAATGTTAACAATATTCTAAAAATTATTCTAATACTCTAGTAATGTAAGGGCTCTCAGTCACATGTCAATAGGTAGCAGTGGTATTAGGTCTCAGCAGTTTTTTCACTACTTAAGTTCATATATCACAGCACCATTCTTTTTGAACAGTATTATTCCCACATGGATCATATCACTGCATAGCTCTCAAGCACATCCAGTGACAATGTCCTGCAGAGGTATCATTAGACGGAGTCCATTTTCTTTCCATTCGCCTTTTAGTGATTCCAGTTTACTCAGAATCACACCCTTCTTCAGCTTTGTATAGGCATAAGTACATATAAAGGAGTTGCAAATACCAACCAATTAGATTGGAATATGTATACTACACATTACATACTCCTCTGCTTTATACTCTGCTGGGAGGTCAACCTGCCAGAGTAACGTCACAGTTACTATAACAACTAGTTACCAGCAACAAGACAAGAATAAAGAAGTGGTGTGTGACTGTGATTGCTGCCAGTTGTATCTTCAGCTGTGGCACAAATGCTCTTATGCCCCACAAAACAAGAACCCAGTCTCACCAGAGACTGCCAGGTAAAAGAAAATAACAATAATTGAAAAAATACCCCCCCCCCCCATAAACCCTCTAACAGTCATACTCACAGAATATGTTACTTTATTTCTTAGGGAAGTAGATAAATAGCAGTTACCTTGCTTCTTATTCATTCCCTTCTTTCTCTCCAGGTAAACTCTAACACTGCAAAAATCCATGCATTTCTTTCCTTCTCTAACACAATAAAAAGTACACTGTCCAGAGACAGCTGACTGGTTGAAATGTTTCCTGTAAACTAAGAAACTGCTTTGAAGTTGATTTTAATCTATTGTTGCTGAACTTTGATACAAAGTCTGTTTTTCATGTAATTACACATCTCACTTGAGGGGCAGATTAGAGAAATAGACAAACGTAACTATGCATTTGCCCAGTTTTCTGGAAAACAAACCTGAGAGAGGAAGCCTCAGTTTAAGGTATTTTGCTATTCTGTTTTCAACCTCTATTACATCTTATCCTAATAAAAAAATACAATAAAAACCTCCAAAACCAAAGAGTGAGGAACAAACTGCTGAAAAACCCCTCAAGATTTCAACAACTTTGTTTCTTAAACAGACAACAAAAAATACTGTTACTCATCTCAGAAGTTTTTCTTATGTTAACTCCATATTTTAATTAACTCACCTGGGCTACTGCTAACAGGTGAGTGTTTTGAAAGATTTAGGCAATGTTTTTTGCTCTAGTTTGTGAACACCTGTTTTCTGCTGAGCTGATAAAAGGTTTGGCAAAGACTAATCAAAAATTGAAGTCTATTGGCAGTACAACTATTTGCTGTACAGGAATCCACAATTTAATTGCAAACTTGTCTGTGGCCTGAAATATCCGAAAGACTGAATGTTACTACAATGTTTGATATCTTCCTAAAATAGATGGGAAACATTTTCTAAAAAGTTACTCTGAGAACAAATAAATTCTTAACCATCCTTTAAATTAATGTCAGCAACCTTGTGGCTAACTTTTGCTCTCACCTGACTTTAGAAACACACAGTTTCACCGAATTGGCAACGTGGCTGTGCAAAGTAATAACAGAAGGCTTTGGGAGATGGTTGTTTCTTGCCACACAGAATGAAATTTCATGTGACCATTACTATTAAGGCCTCTGATACTTCAGAAGAGGAGCTGAAGTAACTCTGTCTACATTCAGGAGTGCCTAAGGGAAACTCCCTGTTTGCAAACTACACGCGGTGGATGAAGACACAATATTAACACTTTAATTACAAATCTAAACCTTTTTTATCAAATAAGATGCAGTAATTTTAAGGTGTCTTTATTAAGCTTAAATTTGTGTACCAGGCTAATTGGTGTGCTAAGGAATTAATCTACTGAAATGTGAGCTAGATATTTAAGAATTACTTGATTTCATTATTCAACAAGGAAAGAGGGTTACCCTTTCCCACAATGCTTGAGAATCCTTTCCACTTTTCTTCACATTAAACATTCTTGGTATCATAATCCTTGATATTAACCTGTGTTATAGATGTTCTATTTGATTTGTCAAAGTCCTTGTCTTTTAGCACTTAAAGACTGCTGTAAGTATTTATTTTTTTTTACTTGCACTTGGGTTTTATATTAATCTAATTTTATTTTGACTAAGAAAAAGAAGTAAAAAAAATATTGCTGTAGTTAATTATAATGAAAGAATATTTCATTCACATAGCTAAGGTGTAAATAGGCCTGCTCCCTATGGCTTTTGATAACAGTTATACATCAAGGTAATTCTGAGTCTAATGTGGATATAAAACGAAAGTGTAATGTTCCCCAAAGAAAATTTGAACCAAAAAATTCTGCTGAAAATACAGGAATGATCCCATAACTTTAATTCAACACAGAAGACCATCCTGGTATTGGAAAAACTACATTTCAATAAAGATGTATTGTTCCTCACCACCATCCCAACTTACACTAAGTTACAGACTGGAAAACAGCACTTCTCCCCCACAGCTCAAAGAAAGGTCTCTCTTGTAATAAAATAAAACTGATACAGTGTCTTGTAAATGACAAACATTGAATCAAATCTACATTGGTGGATAAAACTATTTCAGAAAGTTCTTCAGAATGCAGCATATTCAAGTAAAACGCATGTACACATTTTTGCCCACACTTAACAAACTCAACTCCTTGGTATGAACTTTACATAACTATTTCAAAGAAATTGCAGAGCCTGAATACATGTGTCCACTGAAAATACTACTTAAGAAAGAAGACTTGCATCTTTAGAACTAAGGATGTTTGCTAGCTGAGGAAGTTGCCAACCTGAATATCAGCTGAAATGCTCACTCTCTGAGTATGAACGTGTTGCATCCAACTTACAAAATGTTTCTGCATGAGAAATCAGACATGCTTTCAACAAGCTTAATTTTGCCCTTGCAATTTAAAGCTGAGAAAAGCTCTAACCATAAAAGTGGAATTTTGGAAACATCTACTTAGGATCACAGGTTTGTGTCCAAGAACATAGCTCTGAAACTGTTACCAGAAGTACATACTGAAGAAAATCACTTACCAGAAATCAATTTAGCATTGGCATAATGATTTTTTCCCTTACCAAAGGCAAAATCTTGGCAAAGGTCAAGTCTTCCCACCCAAACGGCACTTAAACATTGCACAGAAAGTTAATATAAATACATTTTAGCAATTATTAGGTACTTTCTGAACTACAGCTCAAATCAGGTATTACGAACATGAGTAAGTGAAACTACTGGATTTGCCTTTTGAGCACTCATATGATCAAGTTTTTAGATGCTGTTATTTTATTGTCCACATAACTCACAAGTAAGTTCTGGTATTATAGTATTAGAACTAAAAAAATAAAATAAAATTTATAGTTAACTAGTGTTACGCCACTGTAAGTTTTCAAATGAGTTTTGTAAAATCCTACAATAGAGTCCAAAGCCCTTTCACAGAAACAGATCTAAAACCTCTCCAAAGTGGCAATCCAAACTTTGCAAAATCTTGGCAAAGTTCAAGTCTTCCCACCCAAACGGCACTTAAACAGCTTGGAAGTGGGCTTGGAGAAACTGAAAAGCAAGGCACCCCCCTCCAAATTGTCAGATGACATGACTGATGACTAGAAACAGTATTTTTTTCAACAGTAAGTGATGACTCTACGATTAGCAAAAACTCACAGTGGAATTCTTCTTTGGACCCACTTTATCACAAACTGCAGTGCATGAATTCCACTGGCAAGAGTGGCAATGCGTGGCCACGTGAGTACTTAGGCAGCTCACAATTTACATAGAGAATCCTAGCTCCTACTAAAATCTGTTTCCACGTGTAATTATAAAAATTCATCAGCGCTTTTAGTAAAATTCTGCAACGGAGATCACAAAATAGCCATTAGCTAACATCAAGTGCCTTGACTATTTCAGTTCAGTTCTTCGGTACGGAGGTGTCCAAATCACAAAATTTGAAGGACTTCCACATAATCAGCACGTTGTCCAAACTAAGACCTTTTACGATCCAGTTATTTATAAGCAGATATTTAAACAATTTCCTAAATAACAAGTTTAACAAGGGCAGCAAGAGAGCGCGAGTTCTACCTTCCTTTTATAGTAACTGTGAACAGACTGTGCTCCCCAGTTTCAACAGAGGGTTGAACACATGTGTGTGCGAGTCCATTTTTCTTTTAAACAAATTACAAGCAGGCTTGTAAATTACCACCAAGACCCACGGGTACATATGTATCCTACGGGTAGATACGTATCCTACAGGTACCTATGGGCCGGACAGGACAGGGCAGGACGGCGCAGATCCTTTCCACACGCACCCTTTCTGTGCCAGTGGGTCACGCTGAGGTGGAACAGCTGCTCCTGCCTCCAGCGCGTGTCCTTACAGAAATCCCAAACTGAGCTCAAGGTCCCCCCTCTGCCCCTCCAGAGATCCCCCCGGGGTATCCGCCTGGCTCCGCTGGGACGGCCGTGCGGAGCCGCCGGCCGCAGGAGAAGAAGGACAAGGAGAAGGGCGTGAGTTCGGGGGCCGAGGGGCTCTCGGCCTCTTACCACGTACCATCTCGATGATCTTGGTCTTCTTACCCGTCTTCTTCTTCATGGTGAAGATGTACTGCGCCAGCACCACCCCGCCCACCAGCGCGCACACGCTGGCGCTCGCCACCGCTCCCATCTTGGCCACGGCGGTCCTGTCCATGGTAGTAGTTCCCGGGGCGCCGGGAGCCGCTGCGGGGAAGCGCGGCTGCGCCCTCAGTGTGGGTGAACGAGCTGGATCCCGGCGGGCCTCCACTGACCGACCGCCGGGTCGGCAACGGCGGCGCCGCACGCGCCCCGCCGTCCCGGCCCCTCGCCGGCCGTACCACACTACAGGGAAAAAGGCGAGGGAAAGGTGGACGGGCCGGGGGAGCTGGGCGCCTTGAGAGCAAGAGGTTTCTGTGAGGGGCTTTGAAGAAGAAGAAGCACAAATCTCTGAGTGGTTAGGGTGTGGGTTTTTTTCTCCTCCTCTCAGAAAATACGAAAGGAATGCTTCTCTTCTTTGCCTTTCCCCCCCGCACAGGACCAAATGGGAGAGTCCAACGGCCCATGGCGCCGCTTCCCAAACTACATTTCCCAAGCTCCGGCCTGGGCGGGGCGTGGGGCGGTGTGAGGTTGGTGCCGGCGGTGGGGAGAGGAGGATGCTGGAGATGGCGGCGGCGGCGGCGGCGGGAATGCGCCTGTAGCTCTGCCGCTTTGTGCTTCGCCTCGGGCCGCGCCTGAGCGACGAGCTCTTGTGAGGAAGCGGGGCTGCTGCTCCGGGGCGGCTCGGACTGCGCCGTGCCACGGAGCTGTCGCCTCCCGCCCAAGTAAGCCCCCACCGCGCTCCGTCTCCCTTCTCCCGCTGCACGGGGATGTGTGTATCTGTGCGCGTGTGTGTCTGTCCGTCCGTCCGTGTCCCTATCCGTGGCTCGGTGTAGGCGCTGTGGGTGCTGACAGGGACTCTGTGAGGGCAGGAGGGAGTAATGGGGTGTGTGTGGAGGGCTGTGCTGTGCCAGCCCGCACTCGGCGGCAGCAGGTTGCCTAGCGGGCATAGAGACGGGAAGAAGGTGGAAAATAAGTGTTTTTGTTTGCCAGACTTGGTTTTCTTTAAAGAGGAAAGGCGCGGGCTTGCAGGCTGCGTTTATTCCCAATCCCGTCTTTTTCCCTTCTTCCCGCTGGAGCTGCCGGTGCCTGGCAGCCCCATGCCTCCTGTGCGACCTGTGGGATCGAGTGTGTCCGGGTTCATAGGTGTGGAGCTGTGAGTTTTGAACTAGGTTAATGTTATTGTCAAGCCGCCTGCAAAGGGATTAGTCTCCTCGCTCCTTCCCTCCCTCCTTCTTAAAATAACATCAGGTACGGAGCAGAAAAGCTGATTTGTGCCCTGTATGACCGAGTTCTTTAGTCCTGTCACTGGAGCATCTGCAAGGCGATTACGCGGTGGAGGTTTTGATGTCGTCTGTTTATGTCTCCATTTACTTGTCTAAAAATAATGTCTCTTGCAGAAGACTTGCATCAGAATTTTTTTTTTTTTTTTTTTTTTTTGCTGGTACTCCTTGGTAAGAGAGAAGAGACCTCAGTTCTGTGACTTTGAAAACTTTTCATTACTTTGTGCTTGTAACAGAAGGCATTTAACAGTTCTTAAAGGTCTGTTCTTTTGTTGCATTTCTTCATGTAACTAGCAGTGTCTATCACAAATAATTTAACTAATGACAGTAAGATTCCTGAGGTTGTTTTCTGAACTATATAAATGGAAACTCCAGGCACCTGGAATTAACATATTTAGCTCACACTAGTGCAATATGAAACCAAGAGGTGTAACATACTTAAGGAAAGCTGTTGCTAACAAGGAAAAAGTTTTTTGTATAAACAGTTGTATGTATTAGTATAAGCTTTAACAGTGGTTTGTTTCCTTTTCAGTAAAGAAGAATGTCCTTGTTTAAAGCTAGAGACTGGTGGTCCACCATAATTGGAGAAAAGGAAGAATTTGACCAAGGCTGTCTGTGTGTTGCTGATGTTGATAATAGTGGCAGTAGACAAGGTAAATTCAGACTTGAAATTGCTGGCTTTTAGGCCACACAGCTGCAAGTTTGCTTTGACCAATGCGTGTTGAAAGCTTGTTAGCCAGGCTGGTTGGCTAGTTAGTTTTAGGTCTGCTATCTTTAATGTGTCCTTGTAGGCTTAAGAAGACAAATTCTGTGCTCTCTGTCTTTTTATATTTGTATGTTGCTAAGCATGTTAATTCTTGCTTATGTTCACTAGTAACTTCTCTCATGTCTTATTCCCTTAATGGTAGATATCTTTAAGATAAAGAGTTTTCAGTTAGTCATGGGAGCAAACACATTGTGACTTATAAAAACCTAAAGGGAGAAGAAAAAGGAAGGTGAGAGCTAAAAAGTTAAGAATTTAGAAAAACAAATAAACAACCCTTTTGGTCTGGAAAATAAGTGATGACTGAAATAAGTGACTCTGCTTGAGTAAACCCTGCTTTTCTCTGTAGTCATTAATAATGGGAAATGATCTTTGCTGTCAGGGAGAGGCTTTGTGTCTGTATTTTTTAAAAATTAATAAATTATTTGGATCTTTATGATATCATGCTCACCTTGGAACTTTGTTTTTGCCCAGTAGAGACACTTGAGTTTGATTTCATTGCTGCCATACTCTTCTAAAATTATTTTAATGTAAGATTCTCCCTTTTCAGGACGATTTGAGTAAAGTTGAGCTATTACTGATTTGGTGTACAGCCTTTCTCAGTAGAAATTCATTAGAGTCATTTAGGTTGGAAGAGACCTTTAAGATGATTGAGTCCAGCAGCTACACTCTGTGTTCACTACTAAACCATGTCCTTGAGCACCACGTCTACACGTTTTTTAAGTACCACCAGGGGTGGTGATTCAGACACTTCCCTTGGCAGTCTCTTCCAGTGCTTCACAACCCTTTTGATGAAATTTTTCCTAATATCCCTTCTAGGTTTTACATCCCCTGGTGCACGTCTAAGCCCTTCACTGGCTTTGTTGCCCTTCTCTGGCCGTGTTCCACCACCTCCATGACTTTCTTGTGGTGAGGGGCCCAAAACTGAATACAGTATTTGAGGTGCAACCTCCCCAGTGCCGAATACAGGGGGGCACTACTTCGCTGGCCATACACTTTCAGATACCAGCCAGGATGCCATTGGCCTTCTTGGCCACCTGGGCACTCGCTGGCTCATTTTCCAGCTGCTGTCAACTGTCACCCTACCACTTTTCTGTTGGGCAGCTTTCCAGCCACTCTTCCCCAAGCCTGTTGTGTTGCATGGGGTTCTTATGACTGAAGTGAATGATCTGGCACTTGACCTTGTTGGACCTCATATGACTGGCCTTGACCCATTGCTCCAGCCTGTCCAGATCATGCTATAGAGCCATCCTACCCTCTACCAGATCAACCCTCCCACCCAACTTGGTGTCGTCAGCAAACTTACTGAGGGTGCACCTGATCCCCTCATCCAGGTCATTGATAAAGATATTAAACAGGACTGGCCCCCATACTGAGCCCTGGGGAATGTCACTTGTGACCAGTTGCCAGCTGGGTGTAACTCAATTCACCACGTCTCTCTGGGCTCAGCCACCCACCCAGTGAACAATGCACATATCCAAGCCATGACCCCCCAGCTTCTCCAGATAAATGCTGTCAAAGGTTTATAAAGTCTAGGTAAACAACATCCACAATCTGTCCCCTGTCCACTAAGCTGGTCACTTTGTCATAGAAGGAGATAAAGTTGGCCAAACAGAACCTTCATAAACCCCTACTGGCTGGGTCCGATCCCCTGGTTGTCCCATACAAGTTGCATGATGGCACTCAAGATGATATGCTCCATGATTTTCCTGGCACTGAGGTCAGGCTGGCTGGCCTGTAGTTCTCCAGATCCTCCTTCTGACCCTTCTTGTAGATGGGCATCACATTTGCTAACTTCCAGTCAACTGGGAGCTCCCTGGTGATTTGGGACTGATGATAAATGATTGGGAGTGGCTTGGTGAGCACTTCCACTAACTCTCTCAGAGTTCATGGGTGGATCCCATCTGGCCCCATAGACTTGTGTTTGTGTCTAAGTGGTGTAGCAGAATGCTGCCCATTTCCCCTTGCATTGTGGGGGCCTCATTCTGCTCCCTGGTCCTGTCTTCCAGCTCAGGGGGCTGGGTACCCAGAGAACAACTGTTGTTCTGTTGAAGACTAAGCCAAAGGCAGCACGAAGTACCTCAGCCTTTTCCTCATCCTTTGTCACTATATTCCCCCCCATGTCCAATAAAGAATGGAGATTCTCCTTGGTCCTTCTTTTGTTGCTGACGTATTGATTGAAATATTTTTATTGTCTTTTATGGCAGTAGCTAGATTAAGTTCTAGTTGGGTTTTGGCCCTTCTAATTTTCTTCCTGCATAACCTCGTGACATCCTTGTAGCCCCCCTGATTCAACTGCCCCATCTTCCAAAGGTCATATCTCCTCTTTTTCCTGAGTTCCAGCCAAAGCTGTGTTCAGCCAGGATGGTGTTCTTCCCTGCAAACTTGTTTTTTGGCACACGGGGATGGCCTGATCCTGTACCTTTTAAGATTTCCTTTCTTACAAATGTTCAGCCTTCCTGGGTCCCTTTGCCCTTCAGGACTGCTTTCCAAGGGACTCTGTCAACCAGTCTTCTAAATGGGTGAAAGTCTGTCCTCAGGAAGTCCACAACAGCCGTTCTGCTGTCCCCCTTCCTTCCTTCTGTAAGAATCGAAAATCAAATTTTGTGATTGCTGTGCCCACTACAGCCTCCAACCATCACATCACCTGCAAATCATTCTTTGTTCACAAAAACAACAAATCCAGCAGGGCACTTTCCCTAGCTGGCTCCTTCACCAGTTGTGTCAGGCAGTTACCTATCATACACTCCAGGAATCTCCTAGACAGTTCCTCTCTGCTTAGTTGTATTTTCAGCAGACATCTGGTAAGTTGAAGTCCTCCACAAGAGCAAGGGCTGGTGATTGTGAGACTTCTTCAAGCTACTTGTAGAATATTCATTGCCTCTTTGTCCTTGTTGGGTGGTCTGTAACAGACTCCCACCATGACACCTGCCTCATTGGCCTTTTCTCAATGATTCTTGCCCATGAACACTCAACCCTATTGCTACCATCACTGGTGCTGACAGATATTCATGGATCTGCAAAAAATGTAGTTGCTAAAGTTAAACCAGAAGACAGAGCGTAATGGACATTATTGAATCATGTCAATATTCTATCTTTTTAGGGAATTATTTGAAGCACTTTGCAGCAAATTGAATTCCAGGTGTGCTATTGTATTGTGTAGTATCCTATGGGTTGTCTTTGTTTGTTTGTTTGTTTTTTAGATAAAGTTATTGTGGGCAGTTATAACGGATATCTCCGAATCTTTAATCCACGTCCTGTGAAACCTGGAGATGAAGTACAACCTGAAGACTTACTCTTGGAAGTGCAGTTGCGAGAACCAATATTGCAGGTGGAAGTAGGAAAATTTGTTTCGTAAGTAAATGGCAGGTTATGGTGCTATTTATTTAAGTCTTAGGTGTGATTTCCTTCCTTTGTTTTGGAGGATGAGTTTTCAGTTTCTAGGTGGACAACTATTAATCACACTTATGAATCTGATAATATGCATTTATCTGCTGCTTGACTCATCTTGATATGAGAGAATTTTTACTGAAGGTATATATAGAGGGTAATCTTCCAGATAGTTATACATTTTTTTAGAAGTATGTGGAACAGAAAAAACTTTACATTGAAAGTTGTCTTTTAAGGTGTTAAAAATACTTGACTAACGTGTTATGATCAAAGATGTAATACTGGTCTATTGTTTCCTGTTTGATGGAGGATAGAAGATCCTTAATTCCAATGAATTTAGTGGAAATAAATGGCCAGGCAGAGGAGAGATACTGTGACTCTAAGGAAAATACTTTATAATTAATTAGCTGTAAGAGAATCTACTTAGGAGAAATTTATTTTAGAAATTAGTTCTTAAAGGATTAATTTTAATTTTGAAATTAACTTATAATACTGCAGCATGGACTTTATTTAAAAAATGAAAGTAAATCCTGTACTAACCATGGGAAAATTTAGGGCTCTGAGACCAAAGGGTCAAGTACTCACAGAGTGACCCTGTGCAGGAATGATAATGCCTTACTCTGTGGAATGAGCTAAAACATTTTCTATGGTTGCAGCACAAATACTTTCTCTGCTGGAAATGCTACTTGGGTTTGGGGGAAGAAGAATGTGAGGGTTTGAAGGTTCCATGCAGCTAGTACAAATGTGAATTAAAAAAAAAAGTAGTGTTTGTAATTGCTGAATAATGCTTGTTTAGAGGGATGATCCTCATATCATCCCTCCTTGAAAGATTAACAGCACCTTGTTTCAAATGAGTTTCAAACTAAACTGGAAAAATATTTGGGTTGCTCTTCATATTTGAATCTGAAAATATGTTTGTAAAGGATTCATTTTGATTTCAAAATTAACTCCAAACACTTCAGCATGAATTTAGGAAGATCAGTACTTCTGAATTTTTATGCTAACATCTAACACCCAAACCTCTGCATTTGGCCCACACATGACAGCAATTTCAACATGTTACTTGAATTTTATCCTGTATGAATTTTACTTGAATTTATCTGAAAATAGTGTTTTTTACACCCTTCTTTACAGTGGTACTGAAGGACTTCATCTGGCTGTGTTGCATTGCCGAAAACTCTGTGTGTATGCTGTTTCAGGTTAGTTTACAGATCCAAGCTTTCCAGTGATTTTAAGTGTATTCTAAAGTTTGGATTAGGTTAATGTTAAACTTCGTATATACAGTGTTTGCTCATCATCCCTGAAGATCTGCAGTCATGTTCTTTCACTCAAGCCCATGTACGAAGAGGAAACATTATAGTAATTAGGTTTAGCAGAGGTTTGCTGATCCGCTCCATGCCTGAGATGCTGTGATGTATGTGATGGTCTGTGGTTAGCAGTGATTGTGAGCAATTAGTTCTCATTATGGTTTTATGAATTGGCGTTACTGTTTAACATGCTAATGAACAAATGGCTGTATAATGGCAACCTACTTAGCTCTTTAAAAATAAACAATTACAATTCTTTCTGAACTCAGAAGTCCAGATAATTTTTTAGAAAGCCAGAACATTGGTAAGGTATCACATGAGAAGACAGGAGGTTAATACTGGTAAGAGGGTGAAACCACTATGTTTTGTCTTAAATCCTCTTCTTCTGCTTGCCTTTGGCTGGAAATTCTATATGATGTATTCTCTCTGTATGTGAAGAGCCAAGTCACGAAGTACATATTCTGTGCATTGATTTTTTTCTTTTGTATGCTCAGAGCAAAGCACAGATTTAAGAGATCTATTAATGGTACACCCATCTTCAAAATTCAATAGACAATATGACATTGTTCATTTTCTCCGTGCAGGGACACTCTCTGTGGTTCCTTTCATTACAAGAGCATGGTTTTCTTGTAGGAGCAGCTCGCTTCCTATTTACAGCCTTGTAGTCAGATAAGGCTACAAAAACGTGCTCTCTTTTCAGATTCTCTTTGCCTATTTGGGTGCACCTGTGGAAGTGGTCTTTGCTGAGAAGGGATTCTTTGAGATGATGTACTGCAGTTTTCATTCTTTCCCTTTGCTGTAATAGTGTTTATACCTTAGGATTGCAGCCTACCAGTAAAATTTTTATTAAAACAATTTATTTTAAAATTTGCATTAACAGCATACAGTAAGTCTAGAAGTCTTTAGTAGTTATAATTTGCTGTTTGGTCTACATGGCTTAAACAGTTAAGTAATAATAAAAACAATATTTTGCAACCCTTTAATAGACTTTTCATACTAATCTGTAAGCATTTATGCTTTAATGGTAAGTTCTGTGATCTGAGTGGGTACTCTCAAACAAGCTCCTTTGAGAAATAACTATCATTTTTTCTTTATGCTTTTAAGGCAAATTACACTTTCATAAAGTGGAATCTTTCCTTGCTTTATACATGTTACAGTATCTGTTATTCATAATAAAATTACTGTGCTGCTTCTCTTTGAAAAATGAAAACATCCTTCAGGGCTGACTAAAATATGGCCTTGATATTGTATTACAGTCAATATACACAGACTGACTACTTTCTAACTTGTTTATCCTGAAGTGTTGCTGATTATCTAGTTACTAGTCAGTGAGGGCTTTTTCCTTCATGTCTATTCCAATCTTTCCCCTAATGTGGGCCTGCTTTAGGGGTAATTGTTTAAAAACTATGTTTAATTTGATTGGAGAAATTGCCTAAATGGTTAGCATAAACTATAAATCTTTCATAGAATGTTGTTTAAGTTGTTGTTGGAATAATCTTTGCATAATTAAAGCTGTGGTAGGATTTATCACAAAACACCTTTTTCCCAGCTGATGTGACTGTTCTCGAAGGTTTTGGTTTATTTTTTTTGCTTGCTATTATTAGTCCTTAAGTGTTACTTTATGTAGTGAAGTTTACTTTCTTCGTGGGGTTCAGGAAAAACTTCATTCTCAAAAGGGGAACTTTCATTTCTTTAGAAAGACTTTTAGTTTCTGCTTGTTCGCTGAAGGAGTCAGGAAGTTAAAATTCATGCAGACATTTTCAGAGAATGTGATGTGTATCACAAAAATATTTTTGTTACCATATGTTTTGTCTTTTATCGTTGCATTGCTGACCACTGCATTCAATTTCAGGCAAAGTAAAGGCAAGTGCTAAGTGTGCCCTAAACATAGCTTTGTCAAATTGTAGCTAATGACCTGCTACAGCTTAATTTGAGACAAAGACTATTGCAGCTGAAGCTGGCTGTTGGATAAAGTATATTTACCAAATAGCTAGAGAATCATAAGAATTCCCCTTTGAGCAGGCTTTTTTTTTCTGATTTTAGAGGTGTGCCCAGCATGAAAAATACATTTAAGTAATGAAATCTCAGCCTCTTGTGAGGTCTTTATACAGTGTATAGTATAATGAGACCTTATTTCTGGTTCTGGCCTTTAGGAATATTGTAGCTTGGTGATTTTTTTTTTTCAGAAAGCAGCAGTGTGAGCCTACGTATCTCAAAAGTCACTAGAAATTAAGTTACATTTTTTTCAGATTGTTTACACTGATACTCTTTTACTTCTTCCACAGTGTGTGAATCAAATTAATAAATATTTACCCTTTTTTTTTTTGTAGGCACTCAGGGGAATGTGGAGCATGGGAACCAGTATCAGATTAAACTGATGTATGAGCACAATCTTCAGAGAACTGCTTGTAATATGACTTATGGTCCATTTGGTGGTGTAAAAGGTAAGCTCCTTGTTGTATATTCTTTATCATTAGTTGTTTAACAGAGTTTTGAAAGACAGCGTGATGCTGCTGTCTAGAGGAAAACATCTTTCTGTGCATGATGGCACTTTTTATCTGATGCATATTGAAAATAACTCAAGTTCCAATGGGTGAAGAATATTAAATGCAGAGTAGTTATTTTCTCACATTTTGAACTGGATATGAGTTTTCAAGGATAATATTGGTTGTAAAAAACATGACAAAATTCCTGGCTCTTCCCTTGTAAAGTACTTTAACATCTAAAAATAATTGTTTGCTTCTGTGCTTTTATTCTGTTTTACTTTTCTGCACTTGCTTATCCTGGACAAGTTAAAGAGTTAACATCTTCTGCTGAACCTAAAGTATAAAATGTCTTGAAAGATATGTAGTGCAGACTTCTAAAAAAAATACTTAAACTTTGATTGGAAGAACAATAGTGGACAATAATATTTATGGTGTGTTTGTAGATTTGAATGAGTTTAATAGATATTGGCCTTTTTTGAATTTGTGGATTTTTTTGTGTTCCGATGTGGAAGCATTTAGATGGGCTTTGCATAACATGTCTTTCTTTTCAGTAGTAAAGATTGCCCAAAAATATTGGGGGTGGCAGTCATCAACAAAAGTAGTGTCACTAAACTGTTGGTAGAGTGATAGTCACTTTCCAAGGCAGAAAGTCTCCTGCATCAGTATTGCAAATATATGCAGACAGTCCCTCAGTTCTGTTCCTGTAATAACCTTCCAGTAATAATGCTGCAATGCTTTACCCTACATTCAGGCTTGTCCCTGGGCTTCAATTCAGCTGACCAAAATCTTTACTGATTGAAGAGATTTTCACCTACTAATTTCTTACAGCTGCCTTGGGGAAAATGGTCAACTCATGTGGGTGAGAAGGTATAAATGCTATGAGTATCTTGAGGAGTGAGTGTATATGGTGTGGGTATATTCCTGTTAAAAGCAGAAAGACAATACAGAGGTTCCTAAATCTGAGAAAAGGGAATAATGTTCTCTGACACTGTACAGTAGAGTTGCAGTAACAAATGTATAGGGGATTGTAAACTACATGTTGTGAGTGTCTGGAATGGTTCAGAAAGAATAAAACACGTCAACATGTACCACCATGCAGTTCTGCAGAAGAAATTCTCTGGATTTTTGACATCCATGTTTGTTTACCGTGGAGGTCTAAGTAGAGGTCTGACTACCAGCTCAATCTTGATGCCAGACCTGTCTCATGAGCTGTGGTGGATGCAAGTAATCTAATGAAGAATGCAAGCTAGGGAGACAGGAGGTAACATTTACCCTAGAACCTACTCAGCAAGCCAAACACTTTTCAACACCTAGGATGGTCAAAATGAGGGCCAATCGTGACAAAGCAGCAAGAACAGCAGAAGGAACTCTGGTAAGTTCTGTAAACTTCCGAGTTTTCTGTGTTAACATGTCATGCTAATTTCCTTTTCCTTTTTTCTTCACCGTGTTCCAGTTCACATAGGTTGTGTTTATTGCTGTTGGACAAAGAATGATCTCAAATCATAAATAAACAAAGAAGGCAGAGATTTATATTATTTAATGAATACTACATGTTCATGCTGTAAGATAAAGATGCTTTCTGTTTAAGACCTAAATCTAGGAAAATTATAATGAATGTTTAGGTCCCTGATAGGAGGCTAGTAAGGCATGTGTTGAAGCATCAGAGAAATTGGCAAAATGGACACTGGGGAAAGTTCTTTTTGGGAAATGAAGGAATTTTCTTTTTTTGCTAGATTTCCTGGACTGAATGTTCTTTTTATGTGGCTTTCCTGGAGTATCTGATTAGATTTCTTATCAAGGATATGCTTTTAATCTTGCATGGAGCTTTTTGCAGTGGATCTATTTCAGGTTTTTTAAGTATCATCCTTAATATCTTATTCTCTCCTTGAGGCTTATGAAGGACAGTATTGTGGTTTTATTTCCATCTTGCAAGACCAGCCAGAGTGAACCAGAAAGGAGATCTACCAAGTGGTGTTAATTTTAGTAGACAAATGCCTGTCCTGGTCTAGCCTGCCGTGCTATCTATGTGTATCTGTGTTTGGCAGATGTTCTGGTGTGCCATTCAGAATTTGTAAATAAATAAACATTTTTTTTTTTACTGTCAGCCTTCCACAGGCTTCTCTGGAATTCTTTTCAGGCATCTGCTAACAGTGTCTCTTGCCTTCAGCAGAGGTTAATTCATGGTGGTGCTGTAAGCCTGCAGCAATGAACTTGCTTTGCTAACAGTCTGACTTCTGCACCACACTCTGCAAGTAGAATAACAAAATACAGGGAGAGTTTTTGCATTTTTGTCTGTTATTACTGTGACTAGTATGTGTCTTACTGCTATGTTCAAGCATGTTTGAAACAATGTGAGGGTGAAAGAGATGCTTCGCAGGTCATGTTCACAGAGCTCCTGAAGCAGACACAGGAGAATGGCAGTTGAACAGAAGGAGGAAAGCATGCATACAGGGAAAGCATGCCATGGGAGTGTTGGGGAGGAGGGTGAATGTCAGTCCCCCAGGAACGTGATTTTTCATCTGGGTAAGCAAAGAATGCTGTAGGAGTTGATACAGAGAACTTGATCTATGAAGTTGCTCAGTCTTGCTCAGATTTCTCTTGCTGAAGGTTATGCTTTTTTTCTTTTTATGGAGTTCTTAATCCTATACCTTCACTGGTAAAGCAGTGCGTTCTACTCAGCCATATGATTTAACACTGACAAAAGAAAAAAAGATTGAGTTTTCAGTCCTGAGGGGTATGGGACAGGTGAAAAGTGAAGTCAGGACCTTGAACTTTAGGAAAGCAAACTTCCCACTCTTCAAGGAGTTAGTCAGTTGGACCCCTTGTGAAACTGCCCTCAGGGACAAGTAGTCAGAAAATGGCAGATCTTCAAGGATGCCTTCCGTAGAGTGCAAGAGCTAAGGATCCCCAGGTGCAAGGAATTGGGAAATGAAGGCAAGAGATTGGCAAGTCTGAGTTGAGACCTGCTGGTCAAACTAAAGGGCAAGAAGGAAATGCACAGCCAGTGGAGGCAGGTGATCTGGGAAGAATATAGGGATGCTGTCTGATTGAGTAGGGATGGGGTCAGAAAAGCCAAGGTACAGCTGGAGATGAACTTGGTGAGGGGTGCAAAGAACAAGAAGGGCTTCTACAGGTATGTAAACCAGGAAAGAAAGGTCAAAGGAAGCAACAGTGGCAAACTGGTAACAATGGACAGGTAGAAGGCTGAGATACTCAATTTTTTTCCTCAATCATCACTTGCAGTCTGTCTTCTCACACTCTCAAGTGGCAGAGAGCAGGATGGGGACTGGGGGAGCAAAGTCTTTCCCTCTGCAAGGGAAGATTGGGTTTATGACCACCTGAGGAACCTGAACATACCTAAGTCTATGGGACCTGACTGAGAGGCATCCCAGAGTCCTGAAGGAATAGTCTGATGTAGTTGCCAAGCTATGCTCCATGATTCTTGAAAAGTCGTGGCAGCAGGTGAAGTCCAGGGTTGCTGGAAAAAGGGAAACATTGGATGCATTTTAAGAGAGCTGGAAAGGAGCACCCCAGGAAGCAGTGACCTGTCAGCCTTAAATCTGTGCCTGGAAAGATCATGGAACAGAACTTCCTAGAAGCTGTGCTAGGGCACATGGAGGACAGGGATGTGCTCAAGAAAGCCAGCGCGGCTTCACTAAGGGCAAGTCCTGGCTGATCAACTTCATGGCCTAGCGGTAGAGTGCCATGGAGTGAGTACGTCAGTGGACAAGTTAAGGATTATGGATGTCATCTATCTGGACTTCTGTAAAGCCTTTGACACACTCCCCCACAACACCCTTCTCTCTAAATTGGAGAGAGATGGTTTTGAGGAGTGGGCTGTGCATCCAGAGAATCGTAGTAGATGCTGAGTTGGAAGGGACCCATCAGGATCATCTAGTCCAACTCCTGGCCCTGTGCAGAATGTGCTTCTTGAACTCAGACAGGCTTGGTGCTGTGACCACTTCTGTGGAGCACCTGCTCAACCACCTTCTGTGTGAAAAGCTTTTTCCAGATATCTAACCTAAACCTCCTCTGACTCAGCTTCTTGTCATTTTCTCAAGTCCTGTTACTGGTTACAAGAGTGAAAGACCAGTAGCTGCCCCTCTACTTCCCCTCAGGAGGATGCTGAAGACCACAATGATATCTCCTCTCAGTTTCTTCTTCTCCCGGCTGAAAAAATCAAGTGACCTCAGCCTCTCCTTATAAGGCTTCCCCTCCAGACCCTTCACCATCCTGTAGAAGTATAGAATGACAAATGGTGTTCCTTGGGCATCCATAGTGGGACCAGTGCTCTTTAATTTTTTCCTCAATGATCTAGGCAGTGGGATAGAGTGCACCCTCAGCAAGTTTGCAGATGACACCAAGCTGTGTGGTGGGATTGACACACCTGAAGGACAGGATGCTATCCAGAGGGACCTGGACAAGCTTGAGAAATGGGCCCATGGGAACCTGAGGAGGTTCAACAAGTGCAGGTGCAAGGTGCTGCATCTGGGCCTGGGCAATCCCAGACATGAGTAGAGACAGGGAGATGAATTAATTAAGAGCAGTCCTACAGAGAAGAACTTGGGTGTTCTCATGGACGAAAAGCTGGATGTGAGACAATAGTTTGCACTCACAGCCTGGAAGGCCAAGCATATCCTGGGCTGCATTAAAAGCAGCATGACCAGGAGGGTGAGGGCGGTGATTGTCTCCCTTGTGAGACCCCACCTGTAGTGCTGCTTGCAGTTCTGGAGTCCTCATCACAGAAAAGACCTGGACCTGTTAGAACAGGTCCAGAGGAAGGCCATGAAGATGACCAGAGGGCTGGAGCACCTCTCCTACAAAGACAGGCCAAGAGAGTTGGAGTTGTTCAGCCTGGAGAAGAAGAGTTCAGGGAGGCCTTAATATGGTCTTTAAGTACTTAAAGGGGGCCTACAGGAAAGCTGTAAATGTTTTAGCAGGGACTGTTGTGATAGAACAAAGGAGAATGGTCTTATACTAAAAGAGGGACAATTTAGATTAGACACGAGGAAGTTTTTTTACAAGGAGGGTGGTAAAACACTCAGGGTCAGATTGGATGGGGTTCTGAGCAACCTGATCTAGATGTCCCTCCTCATTGCAGGGGGGGTTTGGACTGGATGGCCTGTAAAGAACCCTTCCAACTCAAACCATTCTATGATTTGATGATTTTAATGTCTTTGGAGTTGTTTCACGTATTTGAAATATAGAAACAAACACCACTAGGTATGTAGTGCATTCTCATTCAGCTTTCTTCAATGTACATTTTTGCTGTTCTGTCCCTGCTAGTTTATGGCAAGCTTAGACCCTTGTAATATTTTGGTCTATTTGACAGCACATCTCTTTGGCTGAAATGTTAAGGAGATATAAAACATACAAAATACAGCTGTCACTTCTCAACTGTTGATTTTTTTGTCTCTTGTATTAAGAAAAAAGCTATGAGTGATTTCTCTGTGGGGAGTATTGTGAAGTAAAGAAACCTATTTTGTAGCCTAGTTGCTAAATTTCATTCTTGCTACTGTCTTCAGATTAATGATTTGATCTCTGAGCAGTTTTCATATATGGAAGAATTGACAAAGATGTTCTCATAATAGGAACAGATGAAGAAAATCAACAAACTCATTTATTCTCATAATAGAAAGTTGAAATCTAAACTAAAGAAAGTATTAAAGCTGTGGAGTAAAAAACTCAAAGACTGAGAAGTTGACCAGTGGCTTGCATAGATTAACAGTATATGTTTTTCTTAAAAATAGCTGTGCGACTTGTGTTTGTCACCACTAGATGGTCCTCTTACAACAGTTACCAGTCAGCATTTCTAAAGCTGCATTTATCCTTAAACTGATTCTACAGATGTATTTACTGCAACACTTACTGAGGTATAGAAAATACAAAAGCACTTTCTGAAAACCTCTATAGCTAAGTCTTTTATTGATTGAAACAAAATGTGTTCTGTTGGTTGTAGAACTTTAGCAAAAAGGTGAAATGAACTTGACTCTTACTTTCAGCAGAACTGTTAAAGGCCCAGAGATGTGAGAAATAACTATGAAATCCCTTATAAATTTAGCTAGAATTCTAAACAAAGCTAATGGAAATGATTAAAAATAGTAAATGGAAAACACCTATAAAGATGAAAGTACAGAAGTCAAGCATAGTGTAGGCAGAGTAAGTTGTGACTTACAACTTTAAAAAACTGTGGCAAAGGATTATAATGCAGATCTTTACATTTCTTTGCTGCTTTAGCTGTATGTTTGTTTCTTGCTGTCTCTGAACACTGGTGCTAAAATGAAAACAACAAACTATCAAGAAGGGACATAGGAAGATCAGCTGTTGATTTTATATTTTAAAAAATCAGTATTGTTTGCCCAGACTTTCAAAAGTTGAATTTAACTTTAAGACACTGCCTTTGTTGTTTAGAATGCATGTCTCCTTTTCATATTTCTGAACTCTTCCTCATGGTCTTAGAGCTATAAGTTGAGTTTGTCATCCAGTGCTCCAATTCTAGCATATGGGTCATTTTAGAAAGGATGATTCATGATAAAATCATGAGTCAGTAGTGCTGAACCCTGGCTTTCAACCAAGTGAACTCTTAACCTAGCCACAAAATGTCACAGCCCTTAAGTAATGAACAGATTGTAAACTTCATGTTTTACTACTCTACCTTAAGCTGTCTTTTTTTTATTTAAGAAAATGAAGGTGTAAAATCATATATCTTTATGATATATGTTGCACCCTGACTTAGGGGGAGGACTCAGCTCTACAAAAATTTTACTTTATATAAACCCATTCATCATGTAAGTTTTATAAGGTCAGGTTATACTATTATGGCATCATGCAATTATGCCACCAGAGACTGCTGTGCTAAGAATTCAACTGTCATTATATGAAGTGATGTTTGCTGATAGTTTACAGTATCTTGGAAAGTATTTTCTGTTTTCACATCTGTAGCGTGTTGTTCTGAGTCTTTATGAGTCAAATACCAATGACCTGGTGTTTGGCTCAAGCTCATAATTTAAGATGATGAGCTCATTAGAGAGGTTAAGTTTGGAGGCAGCCTGGGCTGTGGTGACCCCACCATGGTTGAGTTTGTGATCTCAAGGAGCATGCTCTTGGCAAGAAACAAAGTCAGGACCCTGAGCTTTGGAAGAGTGAACTTCAAGATGTCTAAGGAGTTGGTGAATGAGATGCCCTGAAAAACCGTCCTTAGGGGCAAAGGAGCTGACCAGAGCTGTCAGCTCTTTAAGGACACTTTTCTTAGAGTGCAAAGCTCTCCATCCCAGTGTGTAAGAAATCAAGCAAGGCAGGGCAGACACGAGCATGGATGTGCAAGGATCTGGTCCTCAAACTGAGAAGTAAGAAAGAGATGCACAGCCAGTGGAAACAGAAGACAGGTGACCTGGGGAGAGTACAAGGATATCATTCAGATGTGTAGGGATGGGATCAAGAAGGTCAAAGCACTGATGGAATAGGTCTTGGCGAGGGATATGAAATATAACAAAAAGCTATTCCGTAAGTATAACGGTCAGAAAAGAAAGGCCGAGGATGGTGTACTCCCGATAAATGACAAAGGAGAACTGGTAACAACATATATGGAGAAGACTGAGGTACTCAATGAATTTTTTGCCTCAGTCTTCACTGGCAGTCAGGTTTCCCACATCTCTCAAGTCCCTGAACATCTAGTGGGAATTGGGAGAGCCAAGTCCTTCCTGCTGTAAGCAAAGAGCAGGTTTGGGACTACTTGATGAAACTGAATAGCCACAAGTCTGTGGGGCCTGATGACATACATCCCAGGGTCCTGAGGGAACTGACTGATGTTGTTGCAAAGCCACTCGCCGTTGTATTTGAAAAATCATAGTAGTCAGGCAAAGTCCTGGTAACTGGAGAAAGGGAAACACCTCTCCAATTTATAAAAGAGGAGAAAGGAAGATCTGGGGAACTACAGACCAGTGAGCCTCTCCTCTTTGCCTGGGAAAGTTATGGAGCAGATTCTCCTGAAAGCAATGTTAAGGCATGGCCTCACTAGGGACATATCATGTCTGACCAATCTGGTGGCCTTGTGATGGAGTTACTGCAATGGTTGACAAGGGAAAGTGAATGGATATCATCTACCTAGGCTTCTCTAAGCCATTTGACATGGGCCCACGTGGCATCCTTAACTCCAGACTGGAGAGATGCAGATTTGATTGATGGATTGTTCGGTGGAAAAGGAATTGGCTGGATGGTCGCAACCACAGAGTTGCGGTCAATAGCTCTATGTCCAGGTGGAGGCTGGTGGCAGGTGGTGTCTCTTAGGGGCTCTGTCTTCGGACCAGCGCTCTTTAATTTTTTCATCAATGATCTAAGCAGTGGGATAGAGTGCACCCTCAGCAAGTTTGCAGATGACACCAAGCTGTGTGGTGGGATTGACACACCTGAAGGACAGGATGCTATCCAGAGGGACCTGGACAAGCTTGAGAAATGGGCCCATGGGAACCTGAGGAGGTTCAACAAGTGCAGGTGCAAGGTGCTGCATCTGGGCCTGGGCAATCCCAGACATGAGTAGAGACAGGGAGATGAATTAATTAAGAGCAGTCCTACAGAGAAGAACTTGGGTGTTCTCATGGACGAAAAGCTGGATGTGAGGCAATAGTTTGCACTCACAGCCTGGAAGGCCAAGCATATCCTGGGCTGCATTAAAAGCAGCATGACCAGGAGGGTGAGGGCGGTGATTGTCTCCCTTGTGAGACCCCACCTGTAGTGCTGCTTGCAGTTCTGGAGTCCTCATCACAGAAAAGACCTGGACCTGTTAGAGCAGATCCAGAGAAGGTCCACAGAAACAATCAGAGGGATGGAACATCTCTCCTCCAAAGACAGGCTGAGACAGCTGGGATTTTTCAGCCTGGGGAAGAGAAAGCTCTAGAGAGACCTTGTTGTGGCCTTGCAGTATTTAAAGGGGGTTTGCTGAGAAGAGGGAGTGTGACTTTTTACAAGGGCAAATAGCGATAGGACAAAGGGGAATGGTTTTATACTAAAAGAAGAGAGGTGTCCTATCCCTGGGATTTTTCAAGGCCAGGTTGGATGGGCCCCTGATCAACCTGATCTAATGAGTCCTTGCAAGTGACATCATCAACTGGACCAGGTTGCTCTGAGACCTGTCCAGTCTGACCCTGAATATTTCCAGGGATGGTCCATCCACCACCTCATTGCACAACTTGTTCCAGTGTTTTACCACCCTCCTTGTTAAAAAGTTCTTCCTTATGTCTTGTCTAAATCAACTCTTTTTCATTAAAACCTTTACCCCTTGTCCTATGACAACAGGCTCTTCTAAAAGTTTGTCCCCGTAAATAATTTAAAATGTTGTACTTGGCTGGTAAACCCTAAGTGATGGGAATTTTTTTTGCTTGTTGAAAGTCACTGCTGATTGAAAGCTTCTGATAAATAAGTTGCATATTTTTCCGTTTTTAGAAGATAGGAATGGAGTGAAGCAAGTGAACTGGTTATAGTGTTTTAGTAAAAAATTCCTTTTTTTTTCTTCTTTATCACACAGTGTGCCTCCAGTTTAGTTTTTAGGGCTTAAGTCTGGTATTAATCTAGAAACAGTCAAGTCTTATGAAGCAATATTCCATATATTGTTTAGTCTTAATAATGTTAAAACAATGTTAATTAAAAAACAGTGAGAAGGGTTTTTTTTTTTGGTAGCCAGGTAGTGATTGGATTTTGAGCCAGTATTGTTACATTTTGTGATTAATCTAATTTGGTCATAATTTTATATCACTCCCATGTTTTTTCACTTAGGGTTACACCAAAATCATGTAGGCCTAGTTATTTTAATTAAAACAATGATGAATTTGATCTGTTCTACCTGTGCAGAATTTTGGTTAATCGATTTACCATTGTTGACATCAGTTGTGTGAAATAATAGTAGAAAATGGTCTTCATGTAAAAATACTAAAACTCCTTATAGACGCCTAATCACAGAGATTAGTTGACATAATTATCAGCTGCTTAAGAATCTCATGAATTTGCATATTGACACAGTAAAAGATTTGCAGAGAATGGGCATTAAACAAAACTCATTTTTGACTCAGTGCAAATAAATTCATATTACTTCATAATTAATTTTTGTTGTCTTTTCCCAACATAATGTTTAGATAATTAGTGGTGAAGTTAAGGTAACTTTGTACCTACAGCATACAGAATAAACTCTGACCTGTGCCTTGACTTTGTCATGTCCATATTGAAGGTATTTAGACATAGTATGTTTTCCTGCCTGTAGAGAAATCTGAGAAAGAAGACAGTAGTTTGGAAAATGACTCTTACTCCTACTTTACTGTCTTCTGTTGAATGGATTAGGGCTTAGCCACCTTACAGCTGTTAGCCTAAGTCCTTCTACGTCTTGAGAAAGAGTCAATGTCCTTCTTGTGCCTGACTGTTCTTAAGAAGAGAGATTTACTGATGTGGAGCCTGCTTATAAGAAATGATAGTATTATGCTTTTTATAGTGGAAGAAAAGTGCCCTTATTACTTCTTTGAAAAAGTTTGCAGATCAGGCCGCAATTTCATTCTTTGCCATGTTTGCCTTGAGTCAGATGTGACTTATGTTTGAGGAAAGTATATGCAATAAATTTCTGCTGAAGTAATGTGAAGAGATGAGAAGGGCTTTAAAGTAAAAACAAAGCCACTGTTACTTGAAACTTAGGCAGCTTTACAGATTATCACATAAATTTCCTGTGGTCAGTTGTGCATTAGACTGAATGCTGGGCAGGATAGTAGCTCATATATGAATGAACAACAGTGTGTAATGAATGAATATTAAAGTTCTCTGCTTTGAGGACTGGTGAATGAAGTGCAGGTTTCCTGAGCTGCTCTCTGAAGTGCTTCGGAAGTGTGTGAATGATCACATGCTGTAGTAGGAGGATGCCCTTTCCTGGGTGAGGATTGAATTCTGTGGTTGTTCTTCAGGGTGTGAGTGGTACATTAAGGTGGGTGTATAAACAGTGAACATTTCCAGTTTTCTTTTTCTTTTTTTTTAAATTTTTTTTTTCAATTTTAAAGATTTTTTTGTCTTCTTAAGAACTAAAGAAACAGCATAATGATAGCTTGCCACTGGGGGACAGAATCTATTGGGTTACTCTTGAATGGAATACTAATTTTTTTTAGTGGCAGACAGAAAGCATAGTTTAATAACTTTGCTTTCCTAGCTGCTGAATTATTTTTGAATGGCGTTTACTTATAGATAATGGTTTTGCACTGCAAAAGCACCTATTACTGGTTTGTGTGATTCCACACACTTGCATTATCTAATAGTTAAGTAGTAAGTGAATTAATCATGGTTTCCTATATATCTTCAAATGAGTTGTTAAATGATTTAGTTTTGGATCCCCCTAATAAGCACACGCTTTGAAATTTACTTTTTCATCTGAAACCTTCATGCCTTAAGTTGGCTTCCAGAGTAGTTCTGATTTATTTGAAGTTGTTTCATGGATACTGTACCAATAAAAGCAAATAATAAAACAATAGCAAAGGGAAGGAAAAAAGAAAATACAGCTTTGACATGAAAAAGTTACAAGCAAAAAGTGTGAAAATACCTTGAACCTATCTTTTTCTCAGCAAATGGCCTTGAATTCATTTTACTTTTATTATAGAACTGGCCTAGAGGCAAAGTAAGTTTGAGTGTTACAACAAAGAGGGTGCTATATGGAAGAATTTTTTAAATAATGCAATACAACATATGCATAAACCATGCAACCTTGTAACAGGAAACTTTGTAAGAAGGGTAGACTGTGCTTAACTTTTCTACAATTCTGCAAGAATGAATTTTATTAGGTGTTAGTCAGAAAAAAAGTTATCAGCTGAGTTTTATGCTGTAAGGTTAAATGATTCTTATGACTATGTTTAAATACTGGAGCAGTATAAATTCAGGCTTTGATTTATTGGCTAGTTCTGTTAAGGAGCAGAATATTTAACTGTTGCCTTCCTGTTAAACTGCTTCTGCATAGATTTTTTGAAAGGTTTGGGCGTTGAAATTTTTTCATTGAATAGATCTGCTGATGACTACTTCTAAATGGTTTCTCACTTAACTTTGGAAAACTATTAGTGTTTTAGGTTTTTTTTTTCTATTAATCAGGGAGTTAGAGTCTCTTCTCTAAATTGAGCATGTGAATGGAAAAATAATCAAGGAAAATGTTCTCTGAATCTCTTACCATCCATTTCCTTTTACCTTCTTCAGCTCTTCTTAACAGTAATGATTGTAGCCTAATGATCACAGCTTAACAGAAATAAAAATTCTCATTGCCTTCAGTATGCCAGAACTTTGCCTCAATTATGAATTGCTAGATTAATCTCTTAATCTGCAATTTGTTTAAAAAAACCACTATAATTTAAGTGAAGAAAAACCAATTGCAGAAATACATAACTTTGGGAGCAGCAGTATATGTAAGTGAAAGACTTATTTTTCAAAACTTTGGTAAATTCTGTATGATATGTGTTCTAATTTCCCTTGTTGAAGTATGGTACCCAAAAGTGGGCAGTCATTGTGCACTGGTAGTATAAAATGTTTTGTATCTTACATGTGGGGTTATAGCTTCTGCAGTGCTCCTGCCAAGAGTCAGTGAGTGCCAACGCAAACAATAATTACCTCATATGTTTTTAATAGCACATGTATATTAATAATGACCCAATCTGTCTTTTGTCTTTTTGGTGACATATTGTTGACTCATATTTAATTCACTGTCCTACTCTAATCTCCAAATTCTTCTTCTTAGTGCTGTTGCCTGCCATTCCCTGGTTTCCTGTGAGTCAATTGTCTGAGATCACGTCAGATGTTTTATTTCAGTTTAGAGATGCTGTCTCTAAAGTTTAGAAATGCAGTGTATGTTATTACCCTGTCTAATAAATAGTTTGGCATGATGAATTTTCTGTTACTTCAAACCTATGTACAGCTTTATTATTTACATATGTACTTTCTTCTTTAAATGTTCCAGCATTTCATATGAATGCATTTGTCTATGAGATTTGTTTGCTGACCCATATTTCCTCTAAAAGAATGCAGTTTTGGTTTCTAACTATTTAGTCTATTTTGTCCTCTCAAAGGGTCTTTCAGAAGTGTGTGTATGTAGCTTTTGTTTATTTTTCTAGTGGTCATCAGTGATTACTCAATTACAGAAAAAGTCTCTAACCTATAGGAATTTATTTGGAGGGTCACCAAACCCTTGGTAGCTGCTTTTCCTAGAGGATTGAAATGTATCTTGTACAAGCTATAAGGCTTTATACTAATTTTATTTTGGGTTATTATGTTTGGTGCAAATCATTCCTATCAAAAATCACTTTACTACATCATTGTGGTAGCTTAGTCCCTAAGTACCACACAGCTGCTCACTCACTTTCTCCCTCATCACCCTGGTGTAATGGGGAGGAGAATCAGAAAAAGGTAAAACCTGTGGGTTGAGACAAGAGCAGTTCAAAATTTGAAATGAAGTATGATAATAATGATAATGGCAATGAAATGAAGGGAGAAATAAAACCCAAGATAAAGAAATAATGCACAGTACAGTTACTCAGCACCCACTGACTGATGCCCAGCCTGGCCCCCATCAGCAATCAGCCCCTCACAGCCAACTCCTCATCATTTGAGTGTTCACAGTGTGCTTCCAACAGTCTTAAAATACAGGATAACAAATTGTTCCTGCTTGTTAAACCTGTGATGTCTTTTCTGAGATTGCCAAGAAGGAAACTAATAGGATGGTGATTTTTTTGATAGAGATGTAATTCACTGACTCATTTTACCACTAAGTAAGAGTTAATCTTTTCTGTATGTTGGTTACTGGCCTGGGTTATATATAGACAAATGACTTGAATGTGAAAAGTGGCTGTGTTTCTTTGGTGTTTTTTAGCAAATTAAGTCAAGCTGTTTATTTCTAATTTTTTAGGGTATATTTGAAACTTCTTGAAGATGTATTGGACTTGCATCAAATACTTTGTAGAGTAAACCCCCACTTTTGTGTTGTAAGCTTCTGACCATCTGACTTTGTTATAAATATTTTCAACGAGTTCTTTGGATGTGACTGCAGTTATTCTGGAGATCATTCTTCACCAAATATCCTTAACAATTTTTTAGCTCAAAAAATTAGTAAATAATCACACGGAAGGGTTTAAGTTGGAAGGTACCCCTGGGGGTCATCTAGTCCACCCACCCTGCTCAAACAGAGTCCCTAGGGTGTGTTACCTGGGATTGTGTCCGGATGGCTTTTGAGTATCTCCAGAGAAGGATACTCCACAATCCCTCTGGGCAGACTGCTTCGATGCTTTACAGCCTCGCAGTAAAGAAGTTTTTCCTCATGTTCAGGTGAAACTTCCTGTGTACATCAGTTTCTGCCCATTGCCTCTCATCCTTTTGCTTGGCACCGCTGGGAAGAGTCTGGGTCCATCCTCTTGACACTCTCCCTTCAGATACTTATATACATTGATGAGGGCTCCTCTCAGTCATCTTCCTGAGGCGAAACAGGTTCAGCTCCCTCAGCCTGTCCTCATGAGAGAGATGACCCTATCCCTTAATCATCCTTGTTGCTCTCCCCTGGACCTGCTGCAGGATCTCCAAGTCTTTCTTGTACTGGGGATGCCAGAACTGGACACAGCACTCCAGATGTGGCCTCATTAGGGCTGAGTAGAGGGGTAGGATCACCTCCCTCAACCTGCTGGCAATGCTCTTCCTAATGCATCCTAGGATACCACTGGCCTTTTTGGCCACAAAAGCACGCTGCTGGCTCATGGACATCTTGCTGTTCACCCCAGGTCCTTCTCCACAGAGCTGCTTGGACCAGCTGTCTTGGACCCCTTGTCCCTCTAGGGCGTGTTCCCGTGGGATTCTTCAAGAAGGTCACAGAAGAGGCCAACATTAGCTCTCCCGAAGTCCAGGGTTGTGATGCTACTCATTGAGCTGCTTCTTCTTCACAGGATACTAAGCTCCATGATGTCATGGTCACTGTAACCAAAGCTGCCCTCAGCCTTCACATCTCCAACCATACCTTCCATGTTAGGTAGTATAAGATCCAGCCGCACACCTTTCCTAGTTTCAGTGTTTTCCAGGAACCTCCTGGGTTGTTTCTGTCTCACTGTGTGGTTCCTCCAGCAGATGTCAAGGTGGTTGAAGTCATTCATGAGAACCAGGGCTTGGGACTGTGACGCTGCTTCCAGCTCTCTGTATAAGACCTCATCTGCTTCCTCCTCCTCATCAGGCAGCCTGTAGCAATCACCCACAACAGTGTCACCCTTACTAGTCTGCCCTTTAATCGTAACCCGTAAGCTGTTGACTCACTTATCCTCCCTGAGACAGAGCTTCACACATCAAAGTGCTTTGGGAAGTGCTTAGCAATCATGAGGCTTCTTAGTGTAAGCAGATTATAAAAGGAGAAGTAGGAGAAAAGATGGGGAATTTCACTGGGTTTTAGCAGTGGGATCATGTAGTTCTGTTTGGTTGTAAGTTTTCAGATCTGTTTTAAATGGAATTTTAAAGTTGATAGATTTATTTCATGGTGGTGACTTAAGATCTTACTGATAACTTTTGAAAGTACCTAAAATATTGAAAAATAGGGCATGTATTCAACTTCAACTGAACTCAGTGAAAGGTCTGCTGTTGATTTATGATTCACTAAAAATATCCATGTGCCTGAACTATTCAGTCAAATGTTATTCATTGGGAAGGGCAACTGGTGACAGTACTTGTTTGTGGGAGATTTGCTAGTTTAATAAGATGTTCTGTAATGTTTATATGATGTATGATAGGTGTATAACTTCAGATGAGAGTGGAAAGGTTCACAGACTGGAATTTCTCCTACTTGCTTTAGAAAAAGTGTATGCCAGTGTTGTAAAGCCTGTATAAATGCAAGACTCTTTGAAGAAGATTTCTGCAGCTGCTGGGGCCTGAAAAGTAGTTACTGAACAAGTTATGGCAACAAACAGAATTTAAAGAAAAGAATTTTACCATCTCTTCATGAATCGTCATTATTCAGGCTACATCTATGCATACAGCCATTTTCAAGACCTCCTCTATTTATGCTGTCTGTAATTAGTCTTATGCATTGAAAAAGAGAACAACTTTGAGTGACACGGCTTTCACAGCTGCCTGAACGTTTTTCTTGAGACAATTTCTTGCACTAGGTGGAAACATCCACTTTTAAACGTGGAAAAACTTATTTGCGTAATATAGAGGTTGTAATAAACAAATTTTAGTACTATAATCTGTTTAGGGGAAGACAATTTACCTGTTGTGTCTACACAGTGCCAAATACCCTGTTTCTTTCAGTAGGAATTTTAGTGTGTTGGATGTTGCAGCTATGATACTCTGGGATCTTTATACTGCCTGCTGGTCTATCCTACTCCTTTGAACCATATTAGTGTTTTTCCTAAGGGTCCTTCCACCACCTCAGGTTAATATGAGATTTAAAGGCATCATTCCCAAGTCGCATAATTTAATTATGTCATTTTCTGTGGTAAGTCTTGAATCAAGAGCAAAGGAGTGTGTCACAGGTCTCTTAAGGGATTAATTGTGTGAGTGAGGGCTAATTGGCCTTTGGAGATACTTCAATAGTTCAAGATTCCCTTTCCATCTAAAATCTTCCTCATGTTTTATGGCAGGCAGAAATCTACAAGAGGTTAGGTAGAGAGAATACAGTATGATGGGTGAGAGAAGCAAGACTATTTTCTTTTCTTGTGGCAGCTCTGACTCCATGCTTTACTATAACTTGACCAGGGAGGCTCCTAACAGAGAGTACTGTTACAGAGAGTGCATCTCTTTTGTTGGGACTTAGGAATATGTCTTGCTGCAATACTTTACTATCCAGAACGGATTAGGAAATACTTAAAAGCTAACATCAGTGGAATAAGGACTTAGTATTTTCCTAAAACACTTTCCTTAGTTTCTCTTAAAGTTCTTCTCTTCCTATCCACTACTCTATTTTTATTTCCTTCCCATTGGAGTGATTTTTCAATTCCAGCAGAAAAGCACCCAGTCAGCATCAGCTGGAACGTGTGTACACTTTGTGCATCATTTGGGATGGGCACTTGCATTAGCAATGAGTGATGCAGGGTGATTTTCCTCTTTGCTTGTGTTCAGGGTATTGGCAGTCAGATCCTCTGGCCTAGGATGAATGGCCACAGCTGAAGTCCTGAACTTTGATCCCTTCTGTAGTTATGCAAGGAGCAGCCACCAGACCACCAAGCTAGTAAATTCAGAGTTCTTTCTGAATGTACACTGACACATGCTTCCTGCACTGGGTTAGGGAGGTAACGTAAGACTTGCCTTTTACTAGGCATACATTGTTTGAAGAACTGCTCGAGTTATTTTCAAATGGTTTTTCCATTCATCAGACCTGATTCCCAAAGTTCTTTTCTCACAGTTGCCCCAGATCTGCTTTGCTAAAGGAGCTACACTCAGCAGCAAGTAGAATTTTCCAAAATGGGTTTGAACTGGAGGAGTCTGTGTTCCCTATGCTGTCAGAATTTTCAGGGGCAAGTTTCAATGATGAAGGAAAAGGAAAACATACTTGCTTGTTTCAAGTCAGGACAGGAACTTGTCTTCCCATGTGTGGGAGTATAGTTTATGTGCATCACTTCACTGGTCACTTTTTTATCATATTAGGAAAACATTTCCCATGTATCATTAAAGGGCTCTTAGGCTCCTGAGTGTGTTGTAAATGCCAGTTTATCTTTTAATTTTATTTCATTGATGCTTCCTTCCACATGAGGCTTTTTTAGTGATGCATTCGATTACCATTGAAGGCAGTTAAAGTTTTCTCTGCTGACGTCTTCCTAAATTCTGTAATTTTATGAAGTTTTTTCTGATTTCCAATTTATCCCACTGTAGTTTTCATTGCTTGATTTCACGTGGTTCTCAGGCCTAGTGATTACATGATGTGTGTTTTATGAAAATGGTTTGGTGCCAGAGGGGGAAGCTTAGAGTACAGGAAATCATTAACATGCAAAAAAACTTGAGCTCCAAAATAGCTTTAATTAGAAGCTTATTTCAAAGAACTACCACCTGCCTCTCATATTGTCTTTGCATTAGCTCTAAAAACACATTGTGGCCTAAAAGTGTGATGTAAATATATTTGTATCCTGCTAGAATAACAAAACTACAAAACAACAGTAGCTAGACTTTCACTTAAAAGTAGCACTTTCTGGCTGAGGGGCATTCCTCTTGAGATACAAAGTGCTGAAACTATGTGGAGTACACTAAGTGATTCCATCTGATATGCAGAAAACACTGTGGTTTATATTTTCACTTTATAAATGTGTCACTGGCAAGGCCAACTGGCTGCAATAAGCTTTTTTGAAATGGACGTTTCTGGTTGAGTGTTTGGAAGACTGCATTTCTCAAAGTGAAACATAAAAACTCCATTCACTAGCTACACATTAAAAACAAATGGCTGAAGGAAATAAGTTGACCTATAAAAAGCTGGGAAATAAGAGTTCATATACAATTTAATTTTCTTTAATTATGGTTTACCTGTTTGGATAAATGGTGTTTGATCCACTAGTACAAGCTAGTTAAAATCCAAATTTTAAAATTAGTGAGTAGGAACAACACAAATATGATGAACAAAGTGGTGGGAGTATTAGGAAGTGCTGCTATGCTTTTAAAAGCCAAAAGAGTGATTGCTGATTCCGTCTTGTGCCTCTGTTTCTCTAGACAGTACAGTTCAGTACTGCAGTGTGCTTAGAGATCATTGGAGTGCTCTAAAGAACTTACTTGTCATATTATGTCATGTTGTATTCAGTTGTATCACTATTGTTAAAACAGGAGAAATTTTAACAATGATATTTGCGTGTGATTGGGGATTATGCATGCTAAAGATGAATGCTTCCATGTTTGGCATGACATGTAGCTTCATATATTGCAGGAAGTGCTGTAGTGTTTCTATTCATCACTTTCATGATGTTATGGAATTGGTAAGAATAAGATTGATATTTATAATATAGAGAAGAACAGAAGCTATTACTATTTGTTACTTAAGCAGTAATACCTCAACACTTGTAATGACTTCTACTTTTTTCTGTTATTTGAATTGTAATATGTTTACTAGATTATCACTTTGTATCAATTGTATCTGCTGTGGTTTTCATCAGAAGAGATGAAATTGTAGAAATGAACAACTTAATTATATATTTTAGACAAGCTTAAACCCTAAAGATCATGGTCAGCCCTTCTCTAGCTAATGTAAAGTGTTGAGAGGGTTTGCAGTATGCCTGATGCTGAATGTGAACATATGTGATTTTGAGGTAACAGAGGTAGAATAACTGTGGTCACACAGACACCTGGACTATGAAGCACTGTTTTCTTGCACATCAAATAAAAATGCCACTAGTTATTTGTAGTAGCCAATAACTATACTTTAAAATAACCATACCTAAGAGAGTGTGGTGCCGGCCTGTGGGCTAGCAACTTTTACTAGATATCAGTGTTTGTCCTAGTTTCTAAGGGAACTTTTACTGGTTGATCATTATTTTATACAGCTGGCTTGCTCATACTCTTTCTTACTCTGCATCAGCAGTGTGATAATAATGTTAGTGACTGTTGGGAAGTGGAAGCTGGGTATCATTAACATTGATAGCATACCAGTACAAAACTTCTCAATTTTCCCTGCTGGTTCCTACTCTTTTCTGATCAGGAGCATGTGATAGGACTAAATCCTGTGAAATTTCACAGCTTAGAGGAACAGAAATCTACAGTAGATGCCTTGGAATAGTTCAGAGCTAAAAGACAGAATGACTTCTTTGAATGTCTGATTTGAATGATTCTTCTTTTGGCATCACCTAGTCCAACCCCACTCCCCGAGCAGGTTCAGTTAGAAGTTGCTCAAGATTGTGTTCTGTTGTATTTTCTGTATGTCTATGGGAGAAGAGTTTACAACCTTTCTGGAAAATGGGCTGTAGTGTTTGATGACCTTCACAGTGGAAAAAAAAAAAAAATCAGATAGAATTTCATGTGATGCAGTTTGTTACTGTTTACTTTAGTCCTGTAAGTGGATGCCACAGAGAAGAGTCTGTCTCCCTCTTGTCTTTTCACTAGAGACTGAAAGATTCAACTTTGCCTCAACCAAATGAACAACACAAATTGCACTTTCAAATGTCCTTCTTATCACAATGGTTGTTATTTGCAACAGGTTTTATGATGCATGTTATGAATTATATGCAGAATCTGGAAAAATGGATGGTAGATCTTAATTCTTAGAAAATGGGAAAATCTGAAAAAGAGATGAAGGAGGAGGGAGGGACCCTGCTGCTTTATCTTCCTTTTTTTTTTTTCTGTTTTTACCCTATGCTAAGTTTATATTGTGTATTTCTGTCACGGGGATAAGTAATATGACGTACTTTCTGGCCCTTTACACTGCTATTTATTTTTAAGTAGTTAAGGTTTCTATGAAGAATCACAGTGGAGATGAACAAGGTTTTGTACTGTACATATGTTGCTTTTTCAGATATTGAATATTTCTTTGACTTTTGTTACCTTTCTGGAACTGTAAGAATGAGTCTATTTTTGTTTTGCTTCATCTTCCTATGTTAGAAAACTTATTAAAGAATTGTGAGTGGAACTTAGTGAACAGACAATTTATTTGGGTCATTCATGCATACAGAATCATTCCTGAGACATAACAGAGTATTTTAATCGGGGTGAATAGACATTTTGAATTACAAATATTTCTTGTAATGTTGGCAAGATAAGGGCTTATCTATGAATTCAGGACAGATGCATCTATCAGCTTCAGGAAGTGTTAGTCTTAATGGTATAGCTCTCTTTGAGTGCATAAAAAATATTGTTCGTACGCATTGTTACCCTTGCATATGAAGTGCAAACTGTATAATCATCTTCTGATCTCAGAAATCTTCCCAATGAGACTTTGAATTTAGATTGGTGTACTTGAGGCATGACGAGCCATTTCTTAAGTCATGTCTTGTGGCTGCTGAATAATGCATGAGGCTTGAAGTAATTTACTCCAAGCTGAACTTTTTATTTGATATTATTTTTAGACTTGCTGGTAACACAGAGTTGGATCTTGTTTGTTTTTTCTTTCCTTGAAGAGAGAAAATGTGAATGTAAAACGTGGAAGACATTACTGTTGTATTATTTTCATAACAATACATATTTGTAGGACTTTCTGTTATGTTGCTTAAGTAGACTTGAAAGAATAGAATTGGTTTTTTCTAAACCGCAGTTGTTATGACTGCTTGTAAGGTATGGAAGCATTTAAGAACCAGAATAATTTGCTATTTTGGGAATATTGAAACATTTCTTTAAACTGAAATTGTAATAGTTATATCCTTAGGAATTTTGTTTTGAAATAAAATATCTTGGCTTTTTTTTTTTTTTAATGTATTCTGAATGTTATTTCCCCCCACAGTCTTGTTAGTTTATTTTAGAAAGTAAGCTTTTATTGAGGTTGGAACATTTTGTCTTCTTCCTCATAGTAAACACCCCCATAAATAAAACTTTGCTTTTGTTAGGATTACTTATGAGTACAATTTTAGTTTACTCACAGTTTTAGGATTAAAACTACACAAATAACGTTGCTTTGTTTCCTTTTTATTTCTTTCTGTTGCTTCCCTTAGGTCGAGATTTGATCTGCATACAGTCCATGGATGGGATGCTCATGTTGTTTGAACAAGAAAGTTACGCTTTTGGCCGGTTTTTACCTGGTTTTCTTCTGCCTGGTCCCTTGGCTTACAGCTCTCGCACAGACTCTTTCATTACAGTGTCTTCTTGTCAACAGGTTGAGAGTTACAAGTATGTGTTTATGTTCAGTAATTATAGTGTACTTTGGTGGTATCATTTACTAGGTAAACACATTGAAAGTAATCTTGTTTAATTTTTAATGCCTTTACTGGAGTATGCAAAAGCAGGTAGTTGCAGGAAAGATGTTGTGTGTTGCTGAGTGATTATTGTCTCAGTACAGTCATAGAAGAAAGTGTGCTGTGAGTCCTGAGGACTTTATGGTCCTATTTTATTTTTATAAAGGAATTGAGTCTATTAGCTTATCAAGGCTGTGTTGCTCCCAAGTGCCAGGTTTTTCCCTGCTTCAGTTCAGTCTAGCCTGTGATTTCAGCATTGACACATGGGTGAAATGGTTGTGAGCTATTTTAATTTGTGACCACATTAAGTTTATGGATTCAACATTTAGAAAAGTAGAACAATATGGAAAGTAAAAACTATGCAAGACATTTCTACTTCCTCCAAGCACAGGGACTATGGATTGCAAGGCCAACCAGACAAAAATCTAATAGAGAATAAGAAAGAGAATGAGAAAGATTTTGAAAGACAGATAAGGGGGCATTTGTGTTTACTGTGGAGGAGCAGCTTGAATCCATGGGGCTCTCTGATGTAACCACCATGTTGAGAGTTTATCAAGTATCCATCTGTTTAGAATCAGATGGATGCTTGAGCAGTGGGACATTGTGGTGGATGTCTGCCACGAAGCCTTTCTCAAACAAGGTGTTTCCCTGTTGCAGACCCTTGTTCTCACGGACGACTGATGTTAGGGTTATTGAATCTCTATGCCTAGCAGTAAATTCGAGTGGCGTGGTGTTTGGGGCAGAGCTACTACTTGTGATGACAAAAATCCACACCCACTAAAATGGATGAAAAAGTGGCAGAGCTGTCAGGCTTACAGAGCAGTAGTTGTTCACAGGAATTAAGCAATTCTAACCAGCAGCCAGAGATGAGTGATGATGATACTGGAGCCAGTATTTCTTAAACATCTTCATCCTGAATGGTAGGACAGAATGCATGTCCTGGAATTCAAGGACAATGTCAAATTTTTGGAAGTGGCTAATATTAGAAGGATAGATAGGGCTGCCATTCAGAGGAATCTCATGAGGCTGAAGGAATGGGCTGCCAAGTACCTTAGGAATTTTTTCAGAGGTAATCATACATATTAAAGAAAATAAGAGTGCCCTTTTTTATAAATAATACCCTGGGAATCTAATCTAGGGAATGTTAGTTGAACTCGATGCTTTGTCACACTACCCTGTTCTGTCACCTGTAGTTCTCTAGCAATATTCTTTTTATTTTGCTTCTTAAAATTAATAAGATTATAGATATTGTGTATTGTTTTCTTAAAACAGGACAAGATATGTGTTGCAAATAAAAGGAATTTAATGGAAAATTCATAATTTTCCTAAGAAATTTTAATTAAAATTCTAATGTACTATTAGAATAAAATTATAATAGAATCTATTAATGTTGTCAAAGAATAAAGAAACATTTTTCCCTTCAAAATGAACATCTCATATGTTTTCATTATGTTCAGATTCTTGACCTTTACAACAAATATGACTGAAATTTTTCATCAGTCTGTTACTGATTCAAAAGTGTGCCATCATTACTGTAGGAAGATATTGTTTTAAAGGAATTTTTCACTCGGTTATTGGTCTTTAGTGTCAAATCTTAAGACACTAATGGAACTAATCTCTAGTGTGTGTCTGAAATATTAGGACATTAAAACAGAGTTAAGTAATCCTTCTAAAGTGAAGGAAACAGACATGCTAAGGAGAGAAGAGGTTATTTTTATGGTATTGAATAAAAAGCACAGCAGTTCTGTCTAGTGTTTTTAGCAGAACAAGTTGCCAAACTTCTAATTATCCATCTTATAGCTCTTACAGACCAATGGCTTCATTTGGAAGCAATATTTCCTCTGTTGATTCTGAATTCTTTCGAGATCCGAAATCAAAATACCTCTTACATGCTTGATGTGATAGCTGAATTGAAAGTTTGTGTTAGTCATCTGTGGCTTGAGGTTTTTTTCATGAAAGACTATATGCAGGTAGCTGGTACTTAAATATCAGTATGTATTGCTGTTTGTTGTGAGCTTGATTTGAAACCTCTGTATTAGGTCTCTGATTAGTTAATAAAGTATTAAGGTGCTTTCCAAGACTATCAGTAAAATATGGTGAAAAGAGAAAATTTTGTTAGGTCAGGATCCTTCTGGGTCCCTTCCAACTTGGCTTATTCAGTGATTCTATGATTCTGTGAATGTGAAACTTCTCTTATAAATGCGTTAAACTGAAAAAGGGAAGTAAATTTATTTATACAGAGGACAATTAAAGACATCCTAATTGTACTAAAAGCAGCTCTCTGAGTATTATTAACTAGGTCATAGCATTCACCTAAAGCGATTAAATTTCTTATTCCAAGTACATAGGTTACTTCTGTAAATAAAACAATTTTAGAAACTAAAATCCTTCAGTAGCAAGCAGAGAATCACTGGATAGTTACGGTTGGAAGGGACCTCTGGAGATCATCTAGTGCAAGCCTCCTGCCAAGACAGGGTCACCTCTAGCAGGTGACACAGGAATATCCAGGTAGGTTGTGACTGTCTCCAGAGAGGGAGACACTGTGACTCCCTGGTCAGCCTGTTTCAGTGCTCTGCCCCCCTCAATGTAAAGAAGTTGTTCCTCATGTTGAGGTGGAACTTCTTGTGTTTTAATATATGGCCACTATGCCTTGTCCTTTTGCTACACCACAATACATGCATGAAATGAGAGGAATATTGTTGTCATCATTTTAAATCTCTAACGTTGACAATGAAGAAAAATATCTACTGTTATTTTAGATCGAATTGGAACGTTCAGAATTGTGTTGGTTTAAGCTTAGGAGCTGATGGCACTCCATGACTTCAAGAATTAAATGCTGTCTTTTGAATAAGTTTATTTTGGGTCTTATTCTATTGTTTATTTCACTTACGTAGAAAACTTCAGTGTTTGACAGATTATCTATGTGCGTACACAGGAAACAGGGTAGATCAGTGAGTTATGATACCAGCGCAAATTCAGGAAACAGTTACAGAAGAATCAATGAGGACACAGTTTGAACACTGAGGATTGCATAGGTGTAAAGAGGACAGATATATGTGCAGAGCTTTTATGCCAGTTGCTATCTTTTGTTCATTGTCTTCATTGCCAATTTTTCTTAGTATGGTTTGCTGGCAGTTAAAATAATAAACTTCCTACAAACCTTCCAACTTTTGCTAAATGTGCCACCTACTGATTCCAGTTTACTGTGGTTTCTTAGACTGGAGCCCCTTAGTTTACTTAATGGAGGTGCTTGCAAGTTTCACTACTAGAGCAGATTGTATTTCTGAGTAGTTTAGGAAGTTTTTTAAAAGCTTAATAAGAACAAAAAAAGGTAATTTTTTATTAGAATTCCAATTTCACAATTTGATAATTGGTTTCTTCTATCTTTGTGGTCTGTATTTCTGTCTTCTAATATTTAGACTATTGAATTTTTTTAACTCCACATGGAATCTGAATAGAAATGTTTGTTTTAGTTTCTACCTTTACACTTAGCTGCTATCCTACTCTGATACTAGTCTTAACATCTTTGCTGATGATAGATGTGTTGCAGTAGGCTTTTTAATCATCCTTTTAGACTGTGATTTTACTGTGTATGTATACTCAGGATAATTGTATTTTATTTCTTACTTAATGTAAAGGTATTAACTACAAAGATATATATATATATATTTTTATTTTTTTTTTTTTTTTAATCCAGATACCAAGTGCTGGCATTTGCAACAGATGCTGATGAAAGACAAGACACAGAACAGCAAAAACTCAGTTCTGGAAAAAGACTTGTGGTAAAACCTGTTTATTTTACATAGCCTGTATGAACACTGCACATGTATTGAAATGACCGATGCTAAGTAACAAATGGAAACATTGTCTGCTGACAAAGGACCTGATCCAGTTGCTGCTAAAGGCAATGGAAATACTCCAGTAGATTTCTGTTACAGTTTCTTTGGGCCTCAGTTGTTTAAGGCTGGGCCTTAAATTTGCTGTTGTTCTAATGAAAAAAGAAAAAGAGAGAACTGCACTGGAGATAACTGGAAATAACCAAGGCAATCTCTGTAATACAGAACCTACACTGTAGTAAAATAGATAAATAGGTACACCTGAATTATTGCTCATGTTTTTAAGTGAAGTCTAATTGTGACTTTGTATTGTAGAAAATTAATCTCATTCTCCTTGGGGAATCCTTTATACTTAGAGAAAAATTCACAATGAAATGTTTTCATAAATAGTTAGTGTCCTGAACTCTTTTTGTCAAAAACCTGTGGATTCAATAGTCTTCTGGAGGTCCCTGCCACTAATTTGTTTAATATTTGAGCTGCCTCCTCTTAAGGGGAAGAGAATTTAATTCTCTGTGGTCCTGCAGTAGAGTTGCTTGTCTGCTAAATATACTGCATATATAAAATGCTAGGTTCAGCATATTTCAGGTACAACAGTAAAATATTGGGAGAGCATCTTCCTTCTGCTGGCTAATTGTAGAATTTTTCAAATACACGTAGGCTGAATCCTACATGTAGGAGAAGGCAATTTATAAATAAAAAATCTGGAGGCTTCATCAGATATACTGCAAATGAAACAGTTTTTTAAAATTTAAAATGTGAAGCATACATGGAAACAAACGTAATAAGCTGGATTTTTCCCTTTAACTTTTAAGATGGCACTTCCAGTTTCATACATCAGATGTGCCAGGATATTTGCGGACACATTCTATGCTCTTTAAGCGAAATGATTGATGCTGTTCCTATAGGAAGTGCTGACAGTTGAACTTCGATGTATTTTTACTTCATAAATTCTAAATTTCTGTTTAATCAGCTTGGCAGAAGTCAAAAGCGTTTTTTGCACATGTGTTTAGTTGAAATTTCTCATAGGAGCTGAAGAAACAAGCCAATGAAATGTATCAATAAGCAGTAGTATTGTTTAAAGAGAGGTGAGGCAGGATTTGTAAGTAGTTGTTTATTATATCAATGTATGTAGTTGGAGAAGTAAACAAACTATGACATAAATGAGCATTCTCCAGATTAAAGGGTGTACATGGGTGACTGCAAGCATAAATATTCACTTACACACCTAAAACGTTTTTCTAGTTTTCCGTTTACATGTATTGGTAGAATAAGTTGTTACTTTTTGCTCCCTATCCTTGTCCTTAATAACCAAGGACACGTACAGAGGCAGATGAAAATCATTCTAATACTCTGTTCTTGGATTCATTAGTTAAAGTATAAAGCATTTCCATTTTGATTGGGATATGTGTTTTAAATTCTAAGTGTACTTAACTGAACTGCATAGCCAACAATTCATGACTATTTTAAAAAGAAGGTGTTTTGGCTGCTTGAGTCACATTAAGGAAAGTTACCAGCTGGCCTCAGAATCAGAGGATAATTCTCATCCAGAAAAAGACTTTGATTTTGCTTTTCTATCTTTGTTAATGATATGTAATTTGATTAGTTCTGAGCCTTCTCAAAGTTTCGTCTTTAATGTGCAGCTGTCAATTGATTTCTGGAGCATGTTTTTTCTTTTGAAGGTGGATTGGGTTTTAAACATCGGAGAGCAAGCACTGGATATATGCGTTGTCTCGTTTAATCAGGGAGCTTCTTCTGTTTTTGTGCTTGGTGAGAGAAACTTCTTTTGCCTTAAGGATAATGGGCAAATACGATTCATGAAAAAGCTTGATTACAGTCCGAGTTGCTTCATTCCTTACTGTTCAGGTTTGTAAAAGGAAGATTAAACTTAACTTTAGCTTTGTTACTTTTAGAGCTAACAGTTGTTTGTTTATTTTTTTTTTACCACTGAATAAATATATTTTTCTGAAGTAGCAGATTGGATGGGGCATTGAGCAACCTGGTCTAGTAAAAGGTGTCCCTGCCCATGACATTTAGGTTAGATATTAGGAAGAAATTCTTTATTGTGAGTGGAATGAGACACTGGAACAGGTTGCCCAGAATGGTTGTGGATGCCCCAACACTGGCAGTGTTGAAAGCCAGGTTGGATAAGGCCTTGAGCAACCTGGTTTAACGGGTCCCTGCCCGTGGTGGTGGGGGTTGGGACTAGATGGTCTTTAAGGTCCATTCTAACCCAAACCATTCTATGATTCTGTGATTCTATGATTTGTAGAAAGGATGTGAAATTGGAGCTCTCTTTTTGAACAGGTTTATTTTCAAATGTTACTTTTTGTGAAGTGTCATAATTTTTTGAATCTAAATATTTTCTTATCACCAAATTGAGGTACTTGTCTAGTGTCCAGGCTATCAAAGCAACAAACACAGAAGAACGACAGGCTTTGGAAGAATAAACTAGTGTTTGAGGACCTTCTGTTTGAGGACCTTTTGATTTATGACCTTCTGATATTTACAGATTCTTAAAAGAAATTAAAGTTTATTGTTATTACATTGGTGGAAACAACTTAGCTAGATACTTGGTTAGAAATACAGACTCTAAATACCTGTTCTCTTTTAATGTTTCAAAAACTATCTGATAAATTTTTGACACTATGTCTCCTTTTGAACTTAAAATATCATTTTAGTCTTTATAAATTTGATCTTAACAATCTTCACATTTTATACTTTCTGATTTGAATTATACTATAAATAAACCCTGTGAATGCATACACATTTAATTGGTATTCACGAGTTAATGAATTAATGAATAGTGTAAGTAGCAGATATTTAATCAATGTGTATTTTGTCATATCTATATACTTAATCTATCTATATATAATCTAATACTATCTATATATTTAATCAATGTGTATTTGTCATCCAACATGCCAGCATGGCCATTATGAGTCTTTGTTTGTCATGTTTTAATTTACCAAATGTGGCTGGCTAGAACCTTAGAAAGTTGTGGCATGTATCGTGTAATATGCAATTGAAATCAGTATCCATAATTAATCACATATGTCCTTCATTAATGTCAATGTAACTTTCATAACTTTTGACACTTTATATTAAATTAATTTATAACAACGAATGTCTTAAAAATAAAACATAACTATATAAGCCTCAAAGAAAAGTACCAGCTTTTGAAAAATCTTTCATCCTAAAATTGTTTTTTTATCTTTGAACAGTGAAAGAAGGAACAGTAAACACTTTAATTGCAAACCACAGTAAAATGTTGAATGTTTATCAAGATGTTACATTGAAATGGGCCACTCAACTTCCCTGCATTCCTGTATCAGTAAAAGTAGCGAATTTTCAGTAAGTAACTTGTTAAAGTTTACTTTTTACTTAGATTAATCTCTGGTTGTGTAATTTGCTTCTAGATCCTAACAAAAAATCCTGAGGTATGTAACAAATAAGGTAACTTTTAAAAGGAAAATTCTAAGTGTTTTTCCTTTGTTTTGTAAAATGTTCATTTAATTAATGAGCGTACTAGAACAATACTAGAATTACTCTATTGTGCTTTAGGTTTTCTGTTTTTCTTGAGTGAAGTTTGAACCTAGAGTCTCATAGCTGCAGTCCAGTAGCTTCTTTTGGAAAAGAATGAAAAGTGTGGTTGTGCAATCTGGCAAGGTCCTTCCCTGAGACAGGAAAATAGGGAATCTCACTGAAAATCTGTTCTTCATTAAGCATTTAAGAGCATATGCATTACAGAGATGATTTATTGGAAAGGATTATTAAAATCCAGTGTTAAATTACGGAAATTAAGGACTGTTTAAATTTCCCAGGGCTTCGCTGCAGCAGACCAAAACTTTTTGTAAAAGAGGCATAAGATGGATCAGGGAAAATCTGATTGGGTGGGGGATTGGGCAAAGAGAAGGTAGGACATGTTTATAACTTGCACTGTGACTGTCGCTGAAATAAGCAAACCACAGAAAGATTTAGCCAGTGTTTTTATACAATCCAATTTATGCCTATACTGTGTGCCCCCAGAGCTGGGCTGGGTGCTGGTTGCCCAATGCCTATGACCGTAGGGGATGCCACAGGAGTGTCCTTGTCACATAGGTCTTCTGATCCCCAGCAGGCTGGTGGCTGCTGGGCCAACATACACTGGATTGCTAAATACTTGATCAAGCATTTTACCTCCAAACAAATGGAAATGCAACATCTGACTATCTAGCTTTACTGATTTGTGCAGGGTAATTTGAGGGATGTTTGTGTTTTGTTTGTTACTAATAGATACCTATTTTTTTAAAAAAAAAAATTCAGAATTTATTTTTTTTTTTCGACTCTGGGGAGAGTTGGGCTGGCTTTCATCCAACAGGTCTTAACAAGTGAAATATGATGAACAGTCTCAGTGGGCCACTTAGTATAACCCAGAAGTTAATTATGCAGGATATGACAGTACAGCTTTTGAAGTACGGAAAAAATATTTGTGTTACAAAAATTTGAAAAAACACATTGGTGTTTACAACAGCAGATTGTACTAACATTTGTATATACAATTACTTGTTTGGAAACTCATTATATTGAATCGTCTGTTTCAATAATGTGTCTAAAATGTTTATGCAGATTCTGCCTGTTCCCTGTGAACTTCAACACTCGGCAGTTTGATATTAGGGAGAAATTTGAGAGCCTAAAATCTGTCCCAGCTCGATTTACTAGTTAGATTCAGAATTCCCACAGACCTACTAATGCCAGGGTTTGACTTTGGGTTGTGTTCTTTAGCAGGTAGAGAGACAGCAATCTAGTTATGCAAAACTCTTTATAGAGGCACTGATAAATTAATGAACATCTTTGTGCCTACACCCAGTGGCATGAAAGGCAGGGAGAGGTCCAGGGCTGTGTGTTTCTGAGCTATGCTTTTATCTGTCTGTTGAAAAATATGCAGTATGCTTTTACTTCTTTCTGGCATTAAAAAAAAAAAACAAACGTGACCTAAACAGCTAAACTGTCATAAAGCTTGAAGAGATAGTAATTTGGAATAAACAGGGCATAGGTGTTTGTTTTGGTGTTTTTTTAAAAATAATTTGCAAGGGAATTCTTTGTGAGTCAATGTGAAAATGATTTTCTTGTACTCAAGAGAGACCTCAGTCTTAGCTGGGGCCTCTAAGCAGAGCACTACTGTAACATACATAATAATAATGACTTTAATAAACATAAAGTTGTTAATCCTACACTGCTGAAAGATTGAAGTGCCTTAAATATGATGTATGCCAATTAATTACTTTCTTTGCTTTTAGAGCAATAATACTTACAAAGCAAATGGAGCATTCTGAAAGCAGTTGTCTCTACCATTCATACATGTTTGTTTGTATTTTCTCCTGGGCATAATGTCTGTTACTTCTAAGGTGTAACTCTGCCTTGCTGGATTAGAAAAGCCCTAATAGAAGCTATTTTATGTAAATCCCTTGGGGCAGGAGTAGTGATTCCCTCATGAAAGCAGCTTGTGATTCTAGTGTATGCCCCTCCTTATTATTTATGAATTGATTTTTTCTCTTAAAATAATGTGTAATACATTATTTCTGTATTGCAATACCAATATGTAAATAAAGATAATAATATACTACAACATTTGGGATTAAATTACAGTACAAACTGCTTGATTTCCATCACATTTTCAGAAACACGCAAGGAAAAATAGAATCAAAGAGAAGCGGTTACTTAGAACATTTTTAGGTGTTTCTGCATTCTAAGGGTTATGTATTTTTAAGCTGTTAAATGACACTTATTTGCCTTCTGTTAAAACCTGAATGCTCTCTGTCAGGAAATTGAAAATTTGCTATAAAAGATTGTGATCAGAAACTTGAACTGTAGGCAAAATTTTTGGGTTTTACCTAAATGTCTTTATAACTAGTCTGAACTGGAAGTTCAGTTCTAGTCATTGCTATACAAGTTCGTCCCTTATTTTGTTGGAAGTTTATATTCTAGTTCTGTTAATGTATATTAGTTACAGTTTCTGACATATTTTTAATGTCAAGGGCCCTCCTACATACTTAACACTGCCTGGATTGCTTCAGAAGTGTAACCACTTACACTGGCAATTTCAATTAATTTAAACTGCTTAGGTCTCTGTCTCAGCACAAATTTGTCTTCCCATGGATAAGCCTGCTTAAACAGTTATATTTTTGCTTGCCGTGTGTTGTTATCCTTCAAGTTAGAGCTGTGCAAACACATTCTCACTGAAGCTGAAACTCTTGAAGAAAATGGTTTAGGTGTTCTGCCCGAATTGATTAAAAAACCCCAAATATCCCCCCACCAAATCCACAAACAGCCCCTCCCAAACCTTTCTAGAGTGGTTTGAAGAGAAACTGTCCATATGCTGCAGTTGAAACAGCTGAAATCTAGGAAAGTTATACAAAGGAATGACAAGAATTCCTACTCTGCTCAAAATTTCAGTGTTGAAATGGTAGTTGTAAGCTGCAGTATTTGCTTGGTATCCATCAAGAGTCCATTCCCTTTTTCCTGCCCTTGAGTTTCCATTTTTCTGCTCCAGGAGAGACCTCTTTTCTAAGACCTTCTTTTTACCTCCACATCTCCTTTGCAAAGGATGTTTCATGAGCACTGTCTCTTACACTCATGGATTATAAATTCTATGAATGTCACTGGTTGATGCCTCTTGAGATGTGTTAAGATTTCTCTCTCTCTGTCTCTTTCTCTCTCTTCTCACTTTTTGTGAGCCCATCACAAGTCATATTTGTTTTTCTGTATCTGAATTATTCTGTCTCCATATGCTTGACCATAAAAGGTCCATGGAGTAGATTATAGTACTTAGACAACTACTTTTCTATTTATTTGAAACTTGACAGAGCTGTTTCTAAGAGTACATCTTTTAATGGCTGATTGATTGCACTGAGTATTAATTACTCTCTCTTGGTTAGCCTGAAACTAGAACATTATGTTGAAGTGCGTTCAGTCTGAAGCAAAAGAGCTTGTGTTGCCAGCCTCTGGGTTATTTCTGTCACAAACATCTGAAATGCTAGTGTGGGTTGAGTTAGAACACATAGATAGAGTATTATATATACACATATATAGATTTTGGATGTAGTCTCAGGAAAGGGGTTTCTGTTTTGATTACTACCAAGTTACGAACCTGTGTTTTGCCGTAGGAAAGCATAAAGCCTTTAAATTTGGGACTTTTTTTTCTTCTGAACATTTTTAAAGTTCACTACTCTCCACTTTACTCCTTGGTTTTTTTTGTATACACTGTTCAAGTTTTATCTGATAAGCCTGTGAATGCTAAAAGGTAGCCTGATTTTTTTCTTTTAAAGTGAAACAGGCTGCAAACTTGCTCAAATACCTCTTTTCTTCAAATCAGTGTTTCATGATGTCTCTAGTTTTGGTTCTTTGTGCTTTTATCTGTCCACCAAGAAATTGAGTCTGGTGGTATCCATATGGCAAAAAAATGTTGATTTCATGTGGAATTTATCAGCAGGCACAGTTCTAACAGGAAGCCAACCTCAGAGTTTAGGGGATGTGTTGTGGGAAAGATATTTCTTCCCTTTCTATTCTGCTGGGGACTCTCACTACTTTAGGGACCAGTTTATCAGCAAACTTAATGTTTGAATGAAGGATGTTTTCCCCTTCAGCCCCATGAGAATTTGGTCAGTAATACCCAAAAGAAAAAATTTAGAGCCACTGTAGTGAGGCAGAGATTCGTGAATTTGTGTCCGGGGTAAGTCACCTGTTCTGAATATGGCAAACTGTGATTTAATTTCTCACATTTGTAACCCATTACTTCAAAACTTGTGGCTGTATAGAGAGTCAGTTGTACAGACTGTTGTCTTGTGTGGGGCCAGGAGTTGGACTTGATGATCCTTGTGGGTCCCTTCCAACTTAGCATATTCCGTGGTACTTGTCCATAGGTAATTGCGTGCTTTGCCTCTTGTTTTTAGGAGCTACGTCTTGGAATTGGAATACAGTAACCAATTTTCTTTTGTGACCATTTGTATTTACCTCTCTATCTGTGAGTACAAGGACTGTTCTTCATGGAAGAAAGATTCTTGAAACAAATAACCCGCATAATGATGTGTGTGCCTTGTAAAATGTGAAGTTACTTTTATTACTGGGGGTTGACAGGTGTGGACGAGTTGGTGAAAGTAGCTAGAATATTTGCTTTCACTTTCATTTATTTGACAGATAAATATAATTTTACTTGGTAATGGAACAGCGTGTTTTCTGAAGAAGAAATATAAAGAAGTCTGGAAAGGTTTTTTTTATGTGGAAGTAATTTATCACCTCCAAAGAATTAAAATTTCTGGGTTTCTTAAAATATTAAATTTCCAGGACTCAACCTTTTAGCTTGATTTAAGCTAGTAAATAGATTTTCATTATTTGAGATGAGGAAAAAATTATTTTCTTTTTTAAATGAAAGTAACTGTTGAAAAGTCAGGAAATAAAGTAGACTTTATATGTTCAAGGTGGCAAGCAGAGTTACTTAGCAAGCTTTATCCACACTTCAACTCTTTATGAACTTCAAGTTTGCCTAGTTTTATTCGGAAGAGCAATCCCATAAATATATCACAGGGTCCCAGAGAATCACCACTGATTCTGTTTTGCTCAGTTTGCAATCAAGAAGTGATTCCTTTCTGCGAATTGCTAGCACTACAACTAACCTTGGTATTTGAAATTTACTGAGGTAATTTTTTGTTGTAGCTTCTCCAAGTATGATCACTGCAGTCTTGACTGTCAGAGTCATGTCTGAACTCCTAACATTGGTATATGAACCAATGACTGTGTCACAAATTAATATATTAATCAGCCATCTCTTAAAAACAGGTACCTATAGGCTATTGGTGTTCATTTTTTGATGTATGCAGTTCTGTATTTGATTTTGCTGAACTAGCAGTAGTAATAAGTAAATTTATTACTTTAAAGTAGCATTGTCTAGGCTGAGATGCAGAAAATACTGCAGCTTGCTGAATCACTGCAAAATTATTGATTTAAATTGCTATAGTAGGGTTCAATTTTCTTACTACTTGTAAGACAAAATGAAGCAAATCATTACATCTAAAATTGGTAATGTTCTTGTATGAGTCTCTCCCCTTGCATAAATAATAAAGAAGCAGAGACTATTTGACTAATGAAGGGACTCGAATTTAATTTTCTATGTAATCATGTTAATATGTGTTTGAATATTGTATTGTCCCATGTGTGCTGATAGCCAGGACTACTTCACTTTCCTGTCTCTCAGGATATCCCCACTTGTGTTACAGTTACACAGGTGCATTGCAGAAGAGTATTTTACAATATTTTAACATACAAGTTAGTTTAAAGACAGTGACTTCTAATTTACTAAAGCAATAGTTGCTTGCTAAGTACTGGGTTACCATTGTACTCCTACTCTGCTAAAAATCGTTCACTAAAAGGACGAGTCCCTGCAGAAAAATTCCCAGTGCTTTAACCCTGGATGTGAAAGAATATGTGAGGAAGGGTTGGGTGAGTTTTATGACTTAGTACCTTACTGTGTGTTACAGTACTCTGTTCCTATCCAGTCTCTCCCCATTAATCTGCAGCTTGACTGCAAGGCTGAGAATTGTTGGGCTGGTGACTCAGACAAGTAGAGATTGTCCCTACACCACCTCCAATGCACTTGAAGCATAAGCCAAATGACGTGTCCTGCTGCAGTTCAGCATTGCCCATCAGTTTGCATTTTGAAGGGGAACACTCTGCTGAAAGCGATATTCGTTGTGTTTGTTGCATTTAAAACCAATCCCATCTTTCCCACAACACCAAACAATAGAGAATTTTAGTTATTGCAGCGAATGGAGAGAATCACCCTTTTTGCTTTTTGAAAAATGTTTAATACAATGCTCCCTTTGGATTTTCTGATTTATTAGTATTTCATAATATTAGAATGATTGGTAAGAAATTTGTGGTTTGTATACTTACTGGTCTAATGAGGTTTAAAGTCCCTGTAGACTGTTTTTCACTGGCTTCATAGAACAAGACTTATCTTGTGTGTATGAGTAATAGCTTGAGCCTGACATAGGTAACATGCTTGTAACTTCATGGCACTTTATCTGAATAAAATTATATAAAAAGTCTTTAATTCAGCAACCTGTCTCCTTAAAGAAGATAACATCAGCTAGGGTTTAAATTCCTTGTTTTGACACAGGATTACTTCCCAGATTTTAACTCCTATGTAGCCCAACAGAATGATGAGTTTAATTTAAATGAAGTAGGTGAATCAAAAGATTGGAGTTCAGAATTCTGGTGTATAGCCATTGGCTGAAAATGTGCTTTTATGAAATTTTAGCTTCCAGTATTTTTAAAAGAATATTAAAATCTGCGATCAGTTTTTAAGTGAGAAAGTATTGGCCTGGTCCAAATATCAACTTGAAATGAAAACTTTTTTTCTGGCACAAAACTGTAGTATGTTGGGTGGTTGGATGAATGTGCTCTGTGTAGCTGGGCTCTCCAAACAGTACAAAAGCAATGGGAACTGAATTTAACTGGAAAAAGCATGGAGAGATGTTGTACTTGAATTAAGTGTATAAGGTGTAAAAGTGCAACCACATATATGGTAATAGTGGGTGGAGTCAAAATAAAACTCCCTTCATTGAATTTTTTAGCTCTCCAGATGCTTGAAAATACTTTGTTCTTCATTCCAGCCCATCTGTTATTCCTTATTATAACTGACATCACCACAGCTACCACAACTGTTAAAGAATCACTGTATAAAAATGGCAAAACTTACATATAAACCCAGCAAAACTTAGCACTTATTACACAGGTTTATGGAAAGAAAACTGCAGGAATCAAACTTTATAGTTTGTTGAAAGATTTTCCCTTTTTATATAGTAGTACTGTAATAGAAGCAATGCCAGTTATGACGCACGCTATGAACTGTTCAGTTATATACATGTATGTATATAAATTTTTATTTGAGTGTTCTGTAAGAATGTTTCCTGATCTGAGAAGTTAAATGCAGAGAATTCTAGAATCTTTCTACTTAAACATAATCGCTTCTTAAGGAAAGGTTTTTAAGGAAAAAAAAAAGATTGCATCTGTTTTTCTCATTGCTGATTTGCCGCTGGATTTTTGAGAGATGGCAGTAGAAAAAATGACCCTTTTCAAAGGTCTTTTGAAGAGATACATACATTAAATTTATCTTAGCCACTAAATATGAATGTGATTGTATTTCTTCTACTTTAGTAGGATTCTGATCCTGAAAGAGACATAGATGTGCCATGTACTATGTCCAGCATATACTGTGATTCAGGACTGGCCTTTCTAGTAAGCTAGTTTTAAGTGGTGTTTACTCTATGATGTTAAGCAAATGCCCATATTGCCAGTTCTCCTAATTTTATTGCATATCACTTATTTGGTTTTTCAAAAAGCCTATTTTCTACAGTTGTACCATTTTGTAAGGGTTTCAACTTTGGAATAACATTTAAAATATTCCTACCTTCATGGTTCTAGAGAAAACCTTAAAAGTGGAAATTCTCAAGAACAAGAAGGAAATAACTTTCCCTCTAGTATTTTAAAAAAGATCCTTGCTTTTAAACAAATGTCATGGGTCTTTTTGGCTAACCCACTATTTCTCTGTGCCAGTTGTTGTGACAGAGTGGAATATAACTTGTATCAGCTTCTGAACTCTCAGTCTTGGAGCTGGTTATTGAGCAGTCAGCTGGGCTTTTTGGACGTATTCTGACACTCTACCCTTGAAAGTGCTGGACATCTTGTTTGAAAAACAGTTTTATGGAAAGTTTCAGTCTTTTGATTTTGAATGTCTTGATTATTATGCTATTAACATGAAAGACTTTTTTTTTGTACAAGGAGGAGCAGCTGGGACATTTATGTCAAGCTGTGGAGCTGAGAGGCAGCAAGCAGTGCAAAGTGCTAGAGATGCTTTGAAAAAGCAGCTTTGTTCTTTACAAGACAGGGTGAGGGGACAATTATAAATATTGTTAGAAGTAATAGTGTACGCACTTATTCCTTACTGAAATGCTGGCAAATTTTGAAGCTTGCAGGCGACTGTGAGGAGAAAGAGATGTAAACTTATTTGAGTTGAGTGTTTTAAAAGTTATGTAATTCTTCAAATTGTCAGAATAAATCTGTTTCGAAGACACATTATGATTATTCTTGTTAACCTCTTATAATCTGTGCATAGTCCAATTTTCCTTGTGTACCTCCCAGTATTATCGTATATGAAGCCAACAGTTAAGAATAAGCTTTATCTAAAATGATAAACTTACTAGAGAGTAGATTTTATCAGTGAAGCTCCTTGCATCTCTTTCATGTTGGAAGCAGAGATACTAGGGGCCTCTCCAGCTTGCCTGATGTGGTATGGACTCTAACCACTATCTTGAAGTGGGAGAAAGAAGGCTTAGAGGGAGGATAAACTTTTGAAGCTCTCAATATCCTAAATTCACATGGCATAGCTGTTAGTACAGCCTTTGAAAGCTGTTATATACCTGTCTGCTAGTGGGGGAACTTGGCCTTGAAACAGATTTTAGTTTTCACACGAAGGAAGTGCTAATGCAGAAATATGCCTTAAGAGAGAATGGAGCATGGAGATGTTTTAAGTGTGTCACAGTTGGTCTTAATTTCTTTCTTGTTGCTGATGCTGGTACTGTCATAGAGAAATCACAATGTAATTTCTCTTGTTTCTTATTATTTAGAGCTCTGACATAGAGGCTGCACTCCTAAAGTAATCAGATTTGCTTGTCGGTCCTCATGTTCATTATCAATTCAGCTAATGCCACTAAGTGTCTTAGATATGGAACTGTGATTATTAGAAATGCAATGTGTAAATTATGAACTTTTCCTTGAATACATTATACGTCAGTGCTCTTTATATTTTTTTGCTTAAAGCAAGATCATATATTTCTGGAGGCCTGTGTCATCACTCTGAATATTATGTTTTTATTCTGCTTTGTGACAAATACTAATTTTACTTTAAAACTGCATTTTGTACAGCTGTCTGCTTTAATTTTTAAATAAAACTTCCATTGCTTTTGAAATAGTTTTGATTTTATATTTAAAACAACAAGAAACTAAGTTGGTTAATCCTTCAGATAGAAGTTTGCGTTTTGTATGCGACATGTAGCATGAGCTTAAATTTCGTGCCTAGCCTGCCTCTGTTCGTGTGTGATGTGTGTGTTCCCTGCCTGGAGGGACCAGAAGGTTATCTTGTGCAGGGATGTCTGTCCCAGGACATACATTGTTAAATATTAGCCTGGTAAGATTCTCTTGTGTCAAGGGAATAACTGTTAAGCTGTTATACTAACCCTGGTAAAAAACCCCCCCACCTGCTTCACATAATGTGATGTGGTAGCTCTCAGGGCTCACCTGTGTGACAGCTCTGCTGCCCCGCAGGTGGCAGTAGCGCTCTGGCAGAAAGGACCCCCGACCCAAACTTCTGTGAGTAGTGCTTGGTTTTAACTTGGCAGTAAAAGCAGTCAATTTCCTTTTTTTTTTTCCTCTTTTTCTCTTTTTTCTGTTTTTTGTTTTGTTTGATGGAAAATACTCTTTTTTATTTGGTTGCTGGATGGCATTTTAGGCAAAGAGTCTCTTTCAAAGAGAAAACTACACAAGGAGAGCTACAAAAGCTAGCGCCTGGTCAGAGTTTGTCCTGCAGTAAGGTGCTGGCTAGTTTGTTGTTTTGCTGTGTAGTGCCACCATGAAAAGTTGCTAGTGGAGATGTCTTCACTCACAAGTAGGGAGCAAAAGTACCCATATAAGACCTGAAAGGTGGAGAATTCTTCAGGCATTTAAAATGGCCACATTCAGGTTTTACTCAGTTCTGGCTCTCTGCATTTCAGTGTTTGTAAGAGGGGATAAATGTTGACCTGTTGTTCTAGTCATAACTTCTATTTTTTAACCTCTTTTCCATTGGTTCTCAAGATGAAATCATGTTTCATTTCCCTCTTCTTCTTGCATGTATTTCATAATTTTTAAAATTAGATTTGTACCTGGTATTCTTAAGTTCAGCCATCCTAAGGTATACAGATGGGAAAGATGAAGAATGCTTTTCTGTAAAACAGCCACTTAATGCTGTTTAATATAATTACTTACTGTTAAAAAATTATATTTGAGCACTATATTTACATTATTTGTTTGCATGCCCACTGCAGAGTGTGCAAAGCATGTTAAATATAATATAAATAGTCTTAAAAGAATTTTAATTTTTGAGAGTAATTAGATTGTCTGTTTCCATGTGTAATAGCAGAATGGGGAAGGCTTACACATACAAGCATTACTTCTAATGTAAGTTGAACCAAGATTTTTTTACTGAGGAAAGCATTTCAAAGAAGCCTGGGAGTGCTCCACAGATACGCAGAACAGTTAGCAATCAGTAGTAGCTGGCATTGAGTCACACTGGATGTACTTTGAATATTCAGCTGTGGGTGTACTTTAGATTTTGGAGTATGCGTTTAATAAGAGTAAGATGGGCTTTTTACTTTTATTGCCATTAGTTCATGTTAGAAAATTCTTATAGTTAGTGACTCCTAGTCTGGTCTTCCTTCAGTGTTTTATCAAATACTTCACACAGTTACAGCTTAAAATGACACTGAAATGGTAGTGAACCTAGAATAATTTAGGTTTTCAAAAGCACTAAACTAAAAAGTGCTATTGAGGTATGCTCTTGCCTGTAATTACCTCAAAGGGTGATCAAATGAGGAGAGAAATGGATTCAAAATGCTTGAGCACAATTCCAGGAATTAGTTTCCTAATTTAGTAGTTTTTAAATAATACATTATTGAGAAGGAACAGAAGGTAGTATTGCCGAGAATCTTGTTTTCTAAAATGGTTGGTATGAGTAATAGCAATTAGGACTACTTCTGAAACTGAAGTAGAAATTTTATGAGCTATTATAAATATAAATAATTAAAGCTGTAAATGGTGTCAATAACCAGACCTTGTCCTAAGAGTTGTCCAAAGCTTAGCATGTGTCATTCAAGTAGAACTCAGAACTACAGATTCAACTTCTAAATCAATTGTTTGAGCAATCAGTTTGGTATTATATAACTGGAAACATGCAAAGCATTTTAATTTCTTCAAGAACTATGTTGTGAGCAATTTGTTTAGTAAGAGAAACCTACAAAAAGCATATGCCATTATTATTACCCAGAATCCAATAAAAGATAGTTTTTCAAATCATTACCATGTGTGTGTAGGAGCTGCTTCATACTGTAAAGTTATTTTAGATATCAGAATAATTTGTTTTATACTTTGAGTTCCTCACTGTTAAAATGTCCCCTTAGATTTACTATTACTCTGACTATTGTGTGATACATAGTAAAAAAAAATAGCTTACAATGAAAGAAATTTAACAAGTAATTGAAATTCCAGATTGTATGCAAAATGTGCCAAATGAAGTAATGGTATTTGCAGGGATATTGTGTGAGAGCAGTAGCTGTGGGGAAACTACTATAAAACTGTTAAATATGCTTCCCTTCCCCCTGCTGTCCTTAACCACTGTTAAAAAAAGATTGAGAAAATAATGCAATTTTGACTGGCTGACAAGCATTCCAGCAGAGAAATGAATGTATTGTAAAAAAATATATTAGAACTGCTTACCCATATTTTTCTTATTGCTTCTACTGATGTTCAAATTCATGGACAGCTTTTAACAAGGAAAGATTACTGAAAAAGGCCTTTTTATACTTCTGTATGTTTCATGTTGAACAATCTTCTTGGGACCCAGCAGGACATTAACTGAAGCAAAGGAAAAGTATCATTTGTAATGCTGTTTTCCTAAACTAATGCTTTTGTCTCTGAGATAGTGCAGACTTCAAGGATGTCATGACTATTGGGAAAGTTGGTTGAAATGAGTTGTTTTTAAGATAGAGTTTCTGAATGTGCATTCTGTAATGCTGACATAAACTCAGAAGTTAAGCAAAGCATAGTGTACCTAGGTAAATCACCTCATAGATTTAAATTGATCTCATTTGACAGACTGATTAGCTGCAGATGACTGCCAGCTTAAAGGTATATAGGAAGGACTGTATTTACAAACCACTTTTGAATGTATTATACCTTAGTAGGATATCATCAAAGATTTATTGCTAACTCTGTAGCTGTATTTCTTCATGCCCGTTTGATTTACATTCAGATGTCCTCATGGATCTTTTCTTATTAGATTAGCAGATGCAAAACTTTGGGAAAAAGTTTTAAGATAGTCCAAAGTCATTGCTGGGCAATTCTAGAAATTGTCTTGTTTTCAGAAGTTTCCTTTCTCCAGTTGTGGAAAAAGCTCCTGATGCTATGTCTCTTGTTGTGGCCCTTTTTTTGTTAAAAAAAAAAAAAAAAAAGCCCTTTTTTTTGTAATTTGATAGCGAAGTGTGGGGCAGTGTATTTGGTAGCATGCTAACATCTGCCTCAGCAATGCCCCATTTTTGAAGACTTTGCTGCACCCCTGACCAATATGGCAAAGCTCCTTGCAAACATTTGGCAGGCGTTAACAAAAATCCTGTACATTAGGTGTTATTTGCATACCTTACTAAGATTGTGTTGTGGTGCAAGTATTCATAATAGTTTGTGTCCTAGCATTGTTCACGTAGGGAACTCGGGGTTAGCCCAATGTATTTGTTTCATGTGCCATCCAGAATTCTGTAAATGTAGCACAGGTTTGTGTTGTACAGAGCTTTTTGGGCATAAGAAAATTAGGATGAACAGTTCTGCATTCAAACAACAGACCCAGTCCTTAGCAAGGAAACCAACTACAGTCAACAATAAATATTCAAGTAGTGAGAGAAACCAGGACTCATGCTTAGTTCCAGTTCCTGCTGATAGTTTACAGTTTGTCAGAAAGTCCCTTTAGGATGCAAGCCCCAAGCTCACAGGTCACAAAAAAGTCGTGACATTCACAGGATGGCTGCTAACACAGGTTCTGGATATGTAAATTGAAAATCAGTATTCAGTCTTCCACTTTCTTTCTTCAGGTATTTGTTGGGGGAGTCCTGGCATCTGCAGCCTTATGGTGTTCACAAAGACAGCTTCCTATTACAGTTTTTGTAGGAAATGCTAAAAAATTGCATGTTAAAAAGTGCAGTGGTAGATGGAAGCTTTTCTGTGGCGGTAAGCAGCAGTCCCCAAAAAGAAGACTGTTTCTGTTTAAGATGAGCTTGTATAGTAGATAAGGGGAACATTGTGTTTGAGCCCTTTTGTGTGTGTTCTGTTCCAGAAGGCAGTTCAGATTTGTATGTTCCAGCTTCAGTGCAGGGCTGACTTGGAGGTACCTGTTGTCCAAAAAAACCTCACAAGCAGTTTCCATACACTCATAGTTCAACAAGGAGATTTATTTCTTTCACTGAGTAACAACTGCTTTCTGTTGAAAGAGAATGCTCAAACTTACCTACAGCAATTACTTATTTGTATAGTGCCCAGTAGGGTCTTCATTCCTGTGTGCAGTTACAACTGTATGGAGTTCAGATGATCTCAGTTACAGCACAGTTTTTCCAGATTATTTGATTGCAGCTGTAAAACCACCACTAGGATTGTGGCCTTAGTGTGCTATAAAAAGACATTTTGAACAGTACAATTGGATCACCAAAAGTGATCAAAATTAATCTGTGACATCTGTTGGCTTTCATAATTACTATTACCATGGAAAATTTTGGATTGAGGTTTCCTATCTGTGTGTTCTGGAGCCATGCTACAAGACCATGTAGGAAACCAGAGAGCATTCTATTTCTTTTATATAGCTGCCTGCCTTTTAATGAGTATTGTACTAGAGGAGGCATTTGAAAGGTATCAGTGTGTGTAAGTTAAAATAATTTTTGTTAATTCTATATGAATTATGGCTTGAACATTTATATAAATGCAGTATTTTACAAGGGTTTTATTATTGGTATAGTGAATTAGGCCTTCTTGTCCAAATCACTTTTTATATCTAAGAATTAAATTTGATCTATCTTTGCTTTTTATGGCAGTTGTGTTTGATACAAAGGCAGTATCTGCTATAAGATATTCTTAGGATGGAATAAGAGCAAATTACTGGCATGAATGTGTAACATCATGGTTATGAAAGTGAATACAGGCTTTTAATTTAATTAAAAGTAGGCATTTTAAAAAATAAAGTGAAAGTTAGCTTTTCCCTAGTATTTGCTGTTAACGTCTATGCTGGTCTTTACTGTTCAGTTTCTCTTCTGTTAGGAATAACCTTCAAATTCAGCAAAATGCTGGCAGTAGTCCGTATTGTCTCATAGTTTGTTAAATACTTTCCTAAATCTTGCATTTGCATTGTACAGATCAGATAAACAAAACAAGTGAGATTTTTGTAGGACCAATGAAGTACTTTTCCCTTGAGAGAAAAGAGACTATAGTGTAGCTAATAAAACACTCGCTCTTATTGATTCAGAGGAATGTGAGGGGAATGCTCTGGATCCATGTGGTTTCTTTTCAGAAGGATACTGCAGGGAACAGCCAGCCAGGGGTTGAAGCCAGCACAGTAGCTGCAATAGCAGCCAAAGAATTGGTTAGGGGAGCTATTGATACCATCAAAGCCCTAAAGCTGTCTTCTTTGTGAGCATCTTCCATCTGTTCATGATTTCTTCTAACCCCTCTTTCCCTTCCCTTCCCTTACTTGATATTCCATTTAGCAAATTCCTTTTTCTGCATAGTCACCTAAATATTGCAACTTTGAAAGACTTACATGAGTAAATAGGTCACAATTGTCTGGTCTATTCAGCTTGTTTGTTCTGATCCTATCCATTACTTCTCCTGATTGTACAGATTCACAGATTGTGAGGGTCCTTTAGTCATCTAAGACAAATCCATTCTTAGGTATGGTTGCAGTAATAAACATGTCTGAATTAAGGAATAAATGTAGTCATTGCCTCTGTGGTTCTTCCCAATTTTTTAGCAAGCTTTATTTTTTTGTGCAGAGACTTGAAGGGTGTTATAGTCACTCTGAGTGATGATGGGCATCTTCAGTGTTCATACCTTGGAACTGATCCTTCACTCTTCCAGGCTCCTAAGGTTGATTCTAGAGAAATAAACTATGAAGAAATGAATGCTGAAATGAAAGAGCTTCAGAAAATCATCAGGGAGGCCACAAAAACACAAGGTATACTTCTTTCTTACTCTATATTTTTACATACTTTTATACTCCTTACTTTCCTTTTAGCACTTTAAAATACTTTGTTTTCAGACTTTACCCATAGTTACATTTCTGTAGAAAATTTAGTATTTAAGAAAAATCAATTTAAAAAATCCTAGACTGTAAGGCCCTTGGATAAAGGTTTTTTTTCTTGTATTTTCATAATGCTGTTGGAAGGTGCAAGATGTTTATGTCAGGTTGCAGATAATTCTCACTAGTGCAAAGGTTCAGAACAAGAACTTGACAGTACATAGACTACTCAAAGGCAAGAAAACTTGAAGAATTTCAATAATCTGATGTAGTTAGGCTTCAGAGAATGTAAAAGTATTGCCAAATTCTGGTTTATTATAACAAATGACTTCTTAAGTTATGAAATTAACAAAAAATGACTTTTTAAAAAGCAGCTTTTCTGTTGGTTTAACTATTCAAAAGCATATTTGTAGAACATAGTGACATATCATTACCTACATCACTGATGATGATAAATTCTGGAATTTATATACATTGCTAATAACTTGCATTGATTTTATTCAAGTAAGGTCACATAATTTCTACAGAGATCCTTCAAAGTTTGTGTTTTCATAACTGAGTTTTTAGACAGCCTGACTTGCGCAGGGAATTGGAGGCATGCGATTTTACAGGAAACTACAGAAAAATCTTCAACAAATAGAAGGAACAAATTAAAATCTTTTCCTGATGATAGTTAGCATGTTCTTAAAATCCATTAAAGAAATAGTCATGGCTTTCTATGTGAAAAAAAAAGTGAAAAAGCTCGCAGTTGAAATTCCTAGAAAATAAAAATTATTTATCTGCAGGTGTGAGTTTGATTCTACAACACAAAGATTTCTGTCTTTTGTAATTACATGTAACTTCATCCATTATCATGGTAGACCAATATCAGGATTTTAATTTTCCAAGTCCAGTACTGTATTATTTAAGCATATAGATGTGGATAAATTCCGCTGATTTTTACCACAGTCCATCCTTATCGGTATTTGACGGTTTTGTCTGTCTATCATAATCAAAGGAAAAAAAAGCATGATGGAAAGAAGAAATCCATTTGAAGTGAATCAACTTCAGCTTGTTAGTTTCAACATATTGTGTGGAAGATCTAAAGAGAGAGACGGGAACTGTAGCTGTCCTTTTAAAATTTTATAATAACTGTCATGGTGTGAATGACAAGCTTACTATGAGTATTGTTGATTTTTTCACCATTCTTTCCTCTGAATTTCTTTTTCTTTGTCAATTTGTCTAATCTGATCTAAGTGGTGTTTTCAGATGAGTTTTTATGAATGCTCTTTTTGTTGTGGAGAGATGGCCTAATGATGTTGTGTTTGGCTTTAACTGGATGTAAAACTTGTAAGAGAACCTTTTTATACAGCAAAACATTTTACTTATGAAGAATGCCTGTCAATTTTGGATGTTTTGGCTTTGTTTCATTTTGGTCTTTTTTTCTTAAAACTTTAGCTTGAACCTTGGTTGCCATTAAGTTGCTCCTAAGCACAATCTTTAAAATGACCCGTTGACTTTCTTATCTTTTGAATTCATGCATGTGCAGTAAGAGCTTGTGTTGTTTTGAAAACATCTACCCTTATATGGAAATAATTTTTCTTTGTTTCATTTTGACTTTCAAACGTGGAAGGTATTTAGAATTAGGTCATCATATTAAAAAAACCTTAGAGTAGTTATTTCCATGAATGTCTTGTATTTCTGTCCAGTGCTGACCATTAAACTGTTGAACTTAAGCTGTTTTATACACTTCAAAGAATAAGGATTTACATTATAAACTGATGAAATATTTTAAAATCTTAACTGTTACACTAACTTAAATCTAATGTTACTTGCATCAGCCTGGATGACATAAGTGATTAAACATAACGTGTTTTGGCTCAGTTTAATAGTAACAAAAAGCTGATACTTGTATGTAAACTTTGATTGTGATCTCTGTTGTACTTCTAATTGATAAATGACTGTATGACAGAGGTTGCATCATAGTTAGCTTGAAGAAACAACCAGAAGAGAAATGGTTAAGAAGGGATAGAAAAAGAATGGACTGTGCTGAGCTATATGTAATTGGCAGAACCAGTTCTTTGCAATTCTGGCAGTATGAAACACGCCTAAACTTCTTTTCTAGGTGGTATTGGAGAAATGTGTTTAGGTTTTGCTTTTCTTTCTTGTAGTAAAGGGAGGCATTTCTCTCTGAGCACAAGAAAATGAATACTTATTTTCTGTCTTCATCAAAATCTTGTCCCTTGACCTTCTTGTTAGAAAGAGATAATGTGCTGTCTACTAGTTCTAGGTCATTTTCAGGACCCTGTGTGTGATAAAATTCTTGCAGCTTTCTGAATGTGCTCATGCTCTCAGTTATTCAGTCAGTATGTTAATTGTCCCTTTACATCAACTCTTTACTCGTTGTTACTTTAGGAACTATGTATTTCCTTTTCAGATTTTTCACTTTCCGATACATTTAGTATGTTAAAAAATAGAAGTGCTTTTCAGAAAAATGCAAATACCCTAGAGTTGTACTTCTAGGCTCTTAAGAGAAGGTTATGTAATTCCTCATGTTTTTTAAGGCTTTAGTATGTATAACTTTTTTTGCATGTGTGAATCCACATAAGGTTTTGTATCATGGATATAAGTGAGTTCGTAGCATTCTTTGCCTTGTATGTTGACAGTCCTGGAAATCATCTGGTGACATATTTTAATCAAGCCACATGTCATGGTCTATACATAAAACTTTGATATACCTCCTAATGCAGAGGAATTTGCTGAAGATTAGACTGTTAGACACAGAATCTTTCTTTGTTTAACATTTTCACTATCAAACTATTTAGATGAAAGTGCCATGAGATGTGTGGTGCGTTATTTTGGAGGTATTCATCATAGGTATACTGGCACATGCATATGAGGACAAAAGTTTAAAAATACCTTACAGTCGCTGAAGATCACGGCTATTAGGTGTAAAATCTTGTTACAGAATGCATCTAAATCCTTTTTCATATGTAAATCAGAAACCCAGAATGAGATCCAGGTTTAAGTTGGCTGTAGAAATCTAATAAAATAATGAAGTTTCTTTGGAAGTTTCCAAAATCATATGTGTTGCTATTTTTTCTTTACGCTAGTAGATGTAGAGATGTAACTTTGAGACTTGATGCTGTTGAAATTGTATTATTTTTTAGAAATGTAGTTGAATGTTTCTTAAAGGAGAATTGATTTGCTTTTGCTCTTTTCTTTTTCTTTCAGATGTTTTGCCTGAATCTGAACAACAGAGAGATGTAACTGTCACAGCAGAAGTTTCACCTGATTTGGATGAAGAATCTGTATGTACCTGTATAAAAAGGAAATTACCCTGAAAACACTGGTTTCACATGAGTAAATAATGACTGATCATGCATAGTGATTACTATTTATCTTTGTGGGACTGAGCTTCGTGGCCCTCATTTTTCCATCAATTAGAACCCACTTTTAGTAAAGATTTTAACTAGAATTATTAAAATTATTTATCTTCTGTCTGGGGACCTTTATATTCTCTTTGCTGAGCAAACATAAGTGAACAAGAACTTAGGGACTGGATTAACTTTGTAGTGGTGGGAAGTTGCACTGGTGAGCAATTGTTAACATTGGGGGAAACAGTAGAAGAACCCTTGGATCTTTCAAAGATAAAATACTCAAACCACTCAAGCTGCATTGTAAGAAATAATCTTTCTCCAACAAGCTGTCATTCAATATTTGGTGTTGCAGCCTAATTAGTTTATTCATGTTGTATTCATATGTATTTTACAAAAATTATTCAAATTAAGATTTGGGAGAGCTTACATTGTCTTTTAAGACTCTTCGCTTTAAACATTTCAGAACATACTTGTTGCACTAGAACGTCTATTATTAGCCATTTCTGGCCACTAATTTCTGCAAAACTGATTTTCCACAGCTACTTACTGTTTAAAAAATACACAAGGATATTATTCTTTGATAAATGGAGCTCTCTATAATGTGTGCTAGTGTCCTAGCACTTGTCTGTTGGAAAAAGAACAGTGTGACATGGTCTTGGCTAGCTGCAATAATCTGCTCACAACACGTAGAAATGTTAGGTCCACAGAATTCTTTAATGCTGCTGTGCCCATTTGCTCAACCTTCCAGATGGAACTGGTCTGTTTCATATGTAAGTAACTCAGTCTATCAATCAAATCACAGCCTTGAATCTTTATCTGCGCATATATCTTAGTTTCCTGTGTGGTTGGCTTTTTTGTGGGCTCTGTCAGTAGCTGCCTAGGAAGGAAAAATCTGATAAGATACTTAGTGGGGAAGGATCAATAAGCAAGTGTAGGAATGATTTTAGGGCTTCTGCAGTTACCTTGGAAATGACAGGGTTTCCGATGCTGCTCCTGCACTTGTGAAAAGATTGCAATTGCGATGTGTGTGATAAAAGCAAAGAGGATATAGACATATTAAAATTGATTAGATAAACAAGTGGAGGACCATTCTGTTATTTAACACCAGCTCCTGAGTGTGGCCTCTGATCCAGGAAACCCAGGTGATTTCTGAAAGCTGAATACGGTAAGGGTCTATATCTTTATACCCCTGCTATTGTTTCAGGATCAACCACTGGTCACCAGAGAGCATGACAAGCCACTATGAAAGTATCTGTCTTTTTTTAGCCGAAAAAAGTGCACAATGTACAAATGAAAGTCCTACTTGTAGAACCCCAGGAGCCTATTAGCTTCCTGACTTCTTAGGAGCTTTGCAGATGTGGCCCTTATACTGTTTTTAATTTACTCTTTTATAATGAGAAGGTATAAGTTCAAGTCAGTAATTTGGTATTATAGCAGAAGTGAGAGAAGTGTTTCTTTATAATAGTTTAAATGGGAACTTTTTCTTTAACTGTACTGACTGACCTGTTTCAAAATGAAATATAAGCATAAAATAAAATCAAAAATAGACCACAAGGTCAAGATAAATTTTGAATTAGAAGGAATTGCCTACTGAAATAGAAATTAGCAGGAGTATCAAAGTACCTTCTAGAATTTTCTCTTGACGTTTCAGGTATATTTCTGATTATAAGAAAGTGTGTGATGGTTTTATAGTACATGCTATATTGTGTATAGAATATATTGGCAGGTTGGAAGTCACCTTTCCCTACTGAATAGCAGAAGGTATTTCCAGAATTTGAATAAATATACAGTGAAAAGTAGTATGCCAAACAAAACAGTTTCAAATATTCATATATACAGCAGAGTCTATTAGTTTCTTTTATATACAACATTCATGACCTTTTGCTATCCTTTTTGCAGGCAATTTCAAACAGCGACTTTACATGTTGAGAAGGAACTCAGAAATGTATTTTGTGTATTTTAACCTGTCATAGGAATGATAAGTCCTTTAATGTTAATTCTGTATTTACCAAGTTGATGGCAGGAAAGTAATCTTGCTTTTGTGTTTTCTCATTCATGTGGAACATTGAATTTACTCTGTTTTCACCTTTTTCTTCACAGCAAGCCATTGACAGTGAAGTAAAAGCAGGGGCAGTACCATCAGTCACAGTAAAGGTACTGTGCCTAACGCAAACAGTAGCATTTGAATAGTGGCGGCCAATTGTAACAAGCCTGTCAGTTTCTGTGTATTTCCCTTAGAACATAAAAATGAGTGAAGTTTGAAATGCAATATATAGTTAACTTGTTTTCTTCTTTGTATGACAAGGTGTCATTCTAGCAAGCCTTCTGCTACAGTCAGAGTGTGATTGCAGTTTTATTTTTGATAGGCTTATCAATAAGCAAACACAGAAACATTATTAGGAAGGAATGAAGTAGTTTTTGAAGTCATGAGAATATTTTTTCCAGTGGCAATAAATGTTTGGTTACTCAAATGGGAAGTTTGTAATCTTCAGCTGCCTTTTTAGTTGTCAATAAACAAAAATAGACTTTCTTTTGTAAAAAGACTTTCATAGCTTTAGCTATTTAAAAAGAAAACTAGGAAAATCTAGTTAGAAAATTTCAGTTCTTCGTGAGAGCTGATGCCTGTAACTGATTGTAAAGAAACTGAGTGTGTGTATGTGTGTGCAAGTGTAGGTTTTCCTCAGTATTGTCCAAAAAGAATCATGATTTTTATTTCTGACTTCAGGATGGTCTTCTAAGAATGTCAATGGAGTCTCATTTTTGAGAACCTTGCAAGTTTTCTTTTTGTCTTGAGTGAAAAATTCAGAGGGTAACTGAACTGTTTGAACCACATCCCCTCAGACTAGTGTGGTTTACTTGCACTTGGTCCAACATCTTTCTCTGCATTTTTAAATGCTAAAAATGATACAGGATAAAACCATTATTCTGATAAAGGCACTGATAATTTTGCTCAAGGAAGTTCAAATTATATATTTATATATTTCATAAGATTTTTAGTGGGAAGACAATTAATTCCTCATTCTGTTTTCTTGTTTAGGCATCTTGTAGCTTTTAGCGACACAAAAATAGTAAATGTAGGAGTTACCATGCGTTCAATTTTTTCTAGAATCTTTTTACATGATAAGTTCCTATAACTGGTGTATTGTTAAATCAACACTAATGTTAATTATCTTAAAGTAGTCGAAGTTCCTAAGACTTGAGTAATTTTATGAGTAATAATATTTTAAACTGATTTAACCTGGCTGTAGTGAGCTCCTTCGTAGGCCAGCAATGCAAAATAGATTATATTAAATATATGGTCTGTTTTTATGCAGACCACACTCAGATCTCAGTCACCACTATACTTTCATTTTAGAAATGAGTTAGGGACACAGTTTTGATATCCTTTGGTTTTGCAGTGGAATAACTGTGTACAATAGAAGCAATGAGGGCCACTCTTTATGTTTAGCTGAGCTCTCAGTATCTGGAGTTGTTGTGCCAAGTACCCTGTATATTGATTTTCGTATTTTGTTTGCAGTAAAGAAATCAAATAAAACTTGAAGTTCTTCAGAAGACTATGCATTACTGTTTGCAGTTAAAGGAAGTGATTTCTTTAGTTATCTTTGATTTTATTCTTCTTGATTTTTTTCCACATTATAGTCATCTAAAAAATGCAAAATTTTTTATTTGTTTGCATTAGAATGAATGCTCATGATACTTGCACGGTATTAACCCTTCAATTAATACTTTAACTTTAGTTTGTCTTGGGTTAAAATTACAAAGAACATGAGAAATCTCCTCAGATTTTTGTAATCTTTCAAGTTATGTATATCATTATTGGCTGTGAGTAAATAAGAATTGTAAAATGAAAATACTGGGGTTTTGAAGTTGAAATTTTAAGTTCTTAAGCATTGTTGCTGCCTTGGTCTTTTCAGATTTTTCATATCTTTCTGTTGGTTATGGATTTTTTTTTTCTGCTGTAGAGATTAATTAGTTGCTTCCTTTAAATACTTCTGTATGTCCCTTGATCTAGATAACAATCCAGAGCAAAGTGACTGCGCAGAAGCCAAGCCTGGCAGTGTGCGTGCAAGCTCCGTTAGCTGTGACCTGTGACCAGTTTGTCTTTGATGATTTAGGTAAACTATGTCAGTATCATCACAGCTGTTGTATTCTTTTACTTTTTCTGAGGTTTGAAAAGGTACAAAAAAGTTTGAAAAGGTACGAAAAGGTTTGAAAAAGTCCAGCCTCCAGTGAGTGCATTGTTGCAGATACACAGCAGTTAAAGCAATTACAAGTTTGCCTTGCCTGCACTCCGCAGCTTCTAGACGCTGCTTGATGGAGGAAGACGAAGTAGAAGTGAATGGAGTTGTTTCCTTGGTTGTGGTATGATGTGTGAGAGGTGAAAAGAGGCAGGGTGGCAGCTCCATGATGGAGGCAAAAACCCCCCAATTATTCTGCAGTACTTCTGCTGGGTTATTTTGTTTTGCTGACATTTCTGTCTATGTAGAAATGGCAGTCTTGATCTACAAACAGGGACAGTAAATTTGTCTACTGGGGGACAGTCTAGCATCTGTTCTCAACTTAGCCTCATCTGTTTGGGGATCCTAACCTTTTTCCAGCTCTGTTGGTAAGACTGCAGATGGGATTGCCTTTAAGACTACATGGAGCTGAAGGTCAGACAGGTGTACCTGCTGCTTCAGTTGGAACTGCAGGCCATTTCTGCCCTGAAATGTGAAGTAATAATCCCTATTGGAGCAGGGCTTTACTGACTGCTACTCTCATCTGAAGGGGCAGTTCTTATGTTCTCTCAACATGTGATAGGAGCAAATGGCTGATGGCTTTGTAAAATACTAAAATTGCAACATAAATCTGCATTTCTTTTTATATTCTTCATGTTTAGTTTGCTGAATTGTTTTACAGGTTATGCTTCAAGATACTTGCAGGCTCTAGTTTGCCTTTTACAAATTAAGGATTAAAAAAAAAAGCATATACAGTGATTTGGTAAAGGTGAACTATCATAATTTAGTAGAATAATTCCCAAAGTGCTAGAAAATCTGTTGCTTTCATTTGGATGCTGCTATTACTTGATCTAATTTTGTATTGTTTTTAGAACCAGATTCATCTGAAACTGTGGTCCTGTCTGTCTTTTTGAAGGAGAATTGTTCTCCATCAGAACTAGAAGGAACTTGTATGGTTTCATATAATACACCAACAGGTAGGCCACTGGAGACTTGAAAATTATTTGCCTTTTTTTCTGAGTCCTTTTTCCTTATGTATTTCTTATAAATGTTCTTTTGAGATATACTGAAGGTAGTAGTAATTAAAGAAATAATGTTTATCTAGTCTTCAGCTCTAGTTAATATTTTATGTTGCATCAACTTATGTAATTGGTCTTACAGAGGTAAAATTATAAGCTTATTTTTTGGGAAACAGCTGTACCAGCTTTCTCACTCTGTCCTATCAGTGTGCTTCTGTTCTGCTCCTTAATGGACCACCTCTTGGAATGAGAAGTTGATTACATCTTTATGACTATTCACCCTTCTGGTCTGCCAGCCAATGTGACGATAATGCCTCCCCACAGAGAATGAGATCTGAATAAGCATTGGGAGTGATTCTTCCTCACTTCCTTTTTAACATACTCATTCCAAACAAATGAACTAACCCAAAGAAATAGAAACCAAGTTGTTATTTTATAATGTTCTGATGTCCTAGTGATAAAATATGTAAGTTTATCCTGCTATCCAGAACTAAAGATTGATTAGCTTAGTGTTCTACACACAGCCTTGTGAATGTATCAGGCTACTGAGAAGTTGTATTTAGGCAGGGCCTCCGTGTTAAATGCTGCATAAGCCAGTTTAAGCTGTCAGTTCTTCACTTCTTTCTGCTTGGTTTTGCTCCTGCACCTCCTCCCCTGTTGTGGTCACACAGTCACCAGTTGTTTCTCAGCCAGATTTGCTGATTTGGTTCACTATGCAAAGACAGAACTGTGCCAGCACAAATGGAGTAGATTGGCATCAAAGAAGTGCTTGTGGACTTAGGGCTTCTGTGAAGGGTGGTGGTCTTGAGTACCTTATCCTGTATTGACACTTTTATATAAGCATTTTCTTTGTATCACTTCACACTTGAAAAGTGTTTATGATTGTAGTATAGGCTGTGTGGTAACTGAAATGTTTATTTCTAGAAAAATAATGAAACTCATGTTTTTAAATAAAAGGACGCCCTCCCTTTTAATTGAGAGCCTGCATGAACAGCTTGTTCAAGTTCAGTCCCTCTGTCCTGTGATTCTGACTGCGTATTCCTTGTGAATGAGATGCTGTGCATTCATAACTGTCCAAATTAGTGATGTGGCCTTAGACAGGTTTTGTAGTATGACTGAATAGGTAGCACACTAATGAGTGTCTTGGATCCTCTGATTTTAAAAGCTTGCTTTTTCTGTTGTTGGTCTTGTTTCTCTAATTTCGCTTTGTAAGACCAGAAAATAAATGTATTATTTCTTTCAGGTAATGCTAATAAAACTTACACTTGTATTTTTGATATTAAGTTGGATTTTGCAAGCCTTTTGGTTAGGGAAGTAAGGAAATCTTGCATCTTGACTGTGTTTGATGGTTTATATGCAATGAAAAAAAGAAGACATGACATCGAAGAGAATTATAGAAACTGAAAAATAAATTTTAAAACCTTATCTTTGGTGGTTGGATTTGGAAGACTTCTAAGTTAAGGAACATTATTAGGGTTAGGGCTAGGATCTGCTAATTTTTTTGATGTTTATTTAAATTATTAATCTGAGATAATTCTGTGGAATTACATACAAATGCTGGTGTTATTTGGCAGTCAAATCCTTAAGTATAATATACTAGTAAACAAACTTTAAGTGCTTTTGTGACTTCATTTTGTCTGAACAGAGACTGTTTCCTCTTTAGTTTTTTAAGATATCCATATTTGTGGCCAAATCACTCTTCAGTCTATCTCTGTGGGATTCATACAGCTGAAGCTTAATGAGTCAGTCACTTGGATGGGGTTGCACTACTGATGAATGTGGTCTTATGTCTGTTTTTTGGCTAGTTTTATGTCTTTATGTATTGTCTACTTAACAAATGTGGCTTAAGTTCTTAAAACCCTGTTACATTTCCTTTTTTTTTTTTTTTTAATTTGAGTAATATCTCATGTATTTTTTTTCTGCTTGTCCTAATGCTGATCATATGGCAGAACTCAATCCTGAAGGTGAGTGAATGCAAAAAATGCAAAATTTTATGAGTGGCAGTGTATGCTGAATAAAACAGATTTGGAAAGGAGCTGTTATTTTGCCTATTATTTCTATAAGATTTTATTATTCTTGGTTTGATGCTATGCAGGTGTGGATATAGAGAATAGAAGGTCATAAGGACATTTCTTGGTGAAGCACATTGCACTTTCTCGTATATAACATGGGAATTTTGCAAAGTATTAAGTTCCTTTTACATTGAGATTGGAAATTGAAAATAATTATACTTTCTTTCTTATATCTGTTTTTTTCCCCAGTTTTAGCAGTTAGGCAGCTAAATTATAGCATTGGTGCAACTGAAACAGCTATTAAGCATTTATACTGTTTGGGCTGAGTAGCTCTGAGAATGATGTCACAACATGTCTTCATTCCAATTCCCATTGGAAACATCTTATTCAAGGCTAAAAGGCTGCTTTCTGTCTGAGACTACCAGCAGTACAAAACTTAGCTGTGATTGTGGTAGATACAGTTCTTGGAAAAGGTACAATTAAGAGACAAAACAAGACTGGAAAATTAGCTTATGTATATGTAGACTAAAAAGAGAGAAGAGTAGTTTTGCAGTATAGTTGTAGATGTGTTGAAAAGGTGCAGTGCTTGTAGAAGATATTTTATGGACTTTAAAAATAAATATTTTAATTACACTTTCCTTCGTGTTTTGGGAAGGTAAAAATGTTGATTGTCATAGATTTAGAGATCAACTGGAAGGGAGTTTTCAGTTTTGCAGTTTTCCTAAACAGAAGTTATAGATGTATGTATATTTGAGTCTTATTTTTCAATAGTCGTGCTCTTTCGAGCTTACTAAGTGGAGTAAAAATTAGCATATAGATAATTGTTAATGGTTTCCTTCCTTTTCTGGTTGCCAGACATTTCAGCAGACTTTGAGGTGTTTTACAGGAAATAGATGCTTGAACTATCTGAATAACATACTGCTCTTGGCAAGAATAACTATTACCCTGTGGCCCGTTTCTGCTACACAAAGTAATTTTAAAAATTAATTACCAATAAACTATATAAAAATAAGTGTAAATAGTTCGAAAGAATACCATTCTAAAAATGAAGATTGGATTTTTGTTTTGAGAAATATCTAAACAAGATGAAAACCTAATGCTGAGGAGGATTTTGCCGAGCACAGTAAACTTTTTAAAATGATCTGTGACAAAATCTTTTTGGGTTTACTGTGGGGTGCACTGGACTACATAAATTCAGGGTCGTCAATACCAGAACAAATATGAGTTCTCTGAATATTTAACATCCTAAATTGGGAGTTCTGAGTTTTAATAGTTTTTATCATGCACATTAATATTATGTTTCAAATATAATTAAATGAATGCATGAGGAATTTGGAGATGAAATAATATCTACAGGGCATGTGACTGTTTTATTACTTTTATTAGGTAAGTGCATAGTATGCCTTTAAATACTGGTACCTTATGAGACAATGTAAGACATCATCTGTTTTGTTTCAGTTAAGGGGAACACCTGAATTTTTATTTGCACTTTTTTTTTTTTATTACAGTACTAAAATTGTGTATCATGCAAAGTATCACAACTCTGAATGAAGTGAGATGTGTTGCTAGACAGAACATCAATGGGTTGAGGAAGTTCTGACTCCCACACATGGCTACTGCTTTATGTTTCCTTACTACCACTTAAAATTATGAAATACTCTGAAACATTTCCCAGCAAGAGTTTTCACTGTAGTGATACCTTTTTTTGGAGCTTTTTTGTTTGTTTTTCTTACATGTAGTTGTTTTGGTTTAATCAACTAGCAATCTCCTCAGTCTCCTCCAAAAGCTAGAGAATACTTGATTCAGTTGTGATTTGACCCTTGTCTGAAATGTTGAAAAGTTATGTTTATGATGTGGCAGACTGACAGCAGACTATGTAGAAAGAGCTGAAACAACAAGAAAAATGTCTTGTTTTAAATATAAAAATAAATATAAAAATATATCAGAACTTTTTGCCTACTTTTGCAACCCTTATTTTTTTCCTGTTGATAAGTCCCTATATCTAAGTTCAGTACTAAGATGTTTGTGTTATGTTGTCATCAAGAAAAATTTTACTTTTCCCATCAGAGGATGAAGATACAGTTGAATTAATGATACTGAAAGATCATGGGTTTATTTTCAAGTATTCTTTCAGGAATTTTCCTTGGAACATGGAGATACCGTAATGTTGAAAACCTGTCTTCAGTTTGAATGAGTTTTCTGCTCACTTTTCTCTGATTTTATATTTTACAAGCTGCTGCAGAATAGTTACTTGGAGGTATTATCAGCCAGCCAAAACAGCTAGTGAATATACAGGGAAGATTCTGAGCCTTAGGGGGTAGCATTTTTTCCCTGAGATGAGTCTTAGAAATACTTTTTTTGTTGGAAGAGATCTGAGAAGCAGCAAACAAACAAAATTACTAGCAAAAAGCGTTGCTTGGATGGCTATGAAATGTTTGGGCTCAATTTTTGTACTCTTTATATACCTCTGTGTAGCTATCAGTTTCATGACTTTTCTGACAGTAACTTACTTTATTGTCTCTAAAAATCTATTTTGTTAAACAAGGTTTTCCAGTAGCTGCTTCATAAAAAAAAATTGTCCTTAAAAACCTCATAATCTGTCTGCTCAAAAGAGCAAGTACTCCATATTTCATAGCAATGAGCACTTCTGCCTTTTGCACAGAACATACCACACAATCACTGATGTGCCAGCAATTTGAAACAATATTTATCTCTGAGAAATTTTTTGACACATTCAAATGTGTTTTCTAAACGTTAGTGTTAAACCTTCCTCTTTTCTCCTGCACCATTCTGATGAAATTGCTTGTGATAGTAGATCCCAATACTCAGGGTAGGAGCCAGTTTGTTCTACAGTTCTGTTTTATTATGATGCAGTAAGCTGAAAGATAGAATTTAATACACATTTGGGTAATAACCTCTATTGGATACATTCTTTTTCTAAGCCACGAACCTTGGACAGATAATATGAAGGCTGCATAGATACTATTTAAGAGTATATAAAAAAAGAGTAAATATGCTCATAAAAAGCATTTAGTTTGTGATATTCCTGATGAAAATGTTGATGCTTCAATTCTGTGTTTGAAGTATTGGGAGTAATCACACAGCTGTTGTTTATGTTAAAGTGGTATTGTTTAGAGCATTAAATAGAACTCATCTTCATTGCATGTTAATTAGTATAAATACAGTATGCAGCGGTTTTGTTAATAACTCTTGCTTTCCCATACATATAAAAATGGTCACTTGAGAAGGTAATTAGACGTATTTAAATTTAAAGGTATTTTAGGTGGAAATCTTAAAAAAAAATAGAATTTTATATAATTTTGGTTTTAAATCATTCCTTAAGCACATTAAATAGCTTGTTAAACCTCTTTGAGGACAGTGGTATGAAGTATCCTGTATTCAGAATGTGGAAATGAAAAATCAATCTGTGTTCTTTCATTTTAGGAATACCAAGAGTTGCACAGTGTAACTTCAGTCTCCCTTTGAAGTTAATTTGCTTTCCAGCTCAGCCTTCAAAAGCAGCAAACCACAAGCTAACTATTGATACCAACAAACCTCCCATCAGTTTTGTCACCATTTTTCCAGGTAGGTTTTTAAATATGAAATGTGTTAGAAGCTCCCAATAGGAATTGTTTGTCCATGTGAAGTAAGGAGGTAATTTTAAAAGCTCATGTTAGTATATTAAAAAATGTATTTTGAAATAAATGATGGCATAATATTTCAATAATAATACACCTGGGGTAGTATACCTGCCTCTGGTAAAACTGAAGATTTCTTTACACGGTATAGATCTAATTTTTATGTATGCAGACAATAATTTTACGTAAAATTGCTTAAGCGGTGTTTTATTGGGGAAAACATGGGCATTCATTTAAAAAAAAGATGATCAAGGCAAAGCAGAAATGGTGTAAATGCTGTATGTAAGGGATACAGTTGCTTTGGAGGATGACTTGTGGAGTATTTGATATATTGGTCTGAAGCTGATCATGTTTAATAATTTCAGTAGCCTTCTTGGACCAAAAAGAAGACTTGAACATAGGGTTATTTTCTGACATGGAAGCCTGAACTATGTTCTCTACTCAGCATTATATTAAAGTAGCATGAAGGAGAAGTTCAGTTCCACTTAGGACAGGAAAAAGAAAAATTAAATTGAGTAGTATAAAGTGTAATGTTATGAAAATATTTTTTGCTGTAATTATGTGCTCATAATTTGGAAGAGAGAGGAGGTGGAAATTACCACAGGAATACTCTGTGGTACAATATATTGTAATTATAAGCAAACAAATAAAAATTAAGGATGCATTACACAAAATGTTTCCATGCAGGAAACCAATATCATGTTACTATGCACTGGCAAACTGAGTGCTGGTTGCTGATATTAAATAAAATGTAATGTATATAATTCAAAAGTGTAGAAAAATGTTATCTAGAGATTTCAAGGGGAGAATTAAAGGAAAGTGACTCATTTAGCTTAATAATGCACAGGCAAAATAAAGATAATACAGTTGACTTCAGTAAATATTTTGTGGCTATATCATGGATCTAGATGATCATATTAGCACAAGAAGAAATTAATAAAAAAGGCTTATAAAGTGAATGTGAGTAAGTTCAGTCTGGCAGGGATTAAGTTTTTGAACTTCAGATGACTAAGGTTCTGGAACAGTTTGCTGAGAGCTGTATGGGCCAACAACTTTGCTATTGTATTTTTAAGGAGTAGCGGCATCTCTTTTTAAAATCTTATATAGTACATTTGTCTGAGAACAGCGATGTAGGCTTTGTTGGTGTGTTGTGGTTTTTTTTTTTTTTTTTGTAGCGTGATTCTCTTCACTCTAAGGGTAAATATATCTTTTCTCTCAACTGGATGTGCTGTGTAATACTTGAAACATAGCAACATTTTTTTTAAGGGTCTGTAGTTTGAGGTTTTAGTAATGGGCTTCCATTATGGCTAAGCAATAATGTTTTCAGAATAGCACATTGTATTTTATTTTTAACCTAGGGGGATGCATTGTTGAGAATGCAACACAAAACATAGGACTAAGAAGGTATTAAAGTGTTGTGATTTGTGTTCATTCCATTTACAGTGGTTTTAAAAAAGTATGCTCTTTGTGATGTGATTTGTGAACAAACTTTGAATTATTGGTGAATGCAATAAAAGTTGTATCTCTTCTCCTCCGTATTTTGCCTTATTTTCAGGAGAAGTAGTGGGAGTAGCGGTGACAAAGAATAGTTCTTAAAATATGTTATTCTAAAATTAAACCTTTTTAATTGATATAATCCACTACATGGAATGAAAAGAAAGGTGGAAATGGATGGACTTTGCAGAGTAACTAGTTTTAGCAAGCTGGATATTTGTATTGTTCTGTGCTGAAAGCTTAAAAGAGAGTGGGCTTAAGCATTTTAATGATAATTTCTGCAAAAGTTTTGCATAAATATCTGAATTAAAGGTGCCCTTGCATCTGGTAAAAGGTGGTAATCTTTGGGCTCTACACTAATTGCAGTTCTTTTTAGAATGTACAGGCAGAACCTCTGGGAAAGCAACCTTTTTTTTTCAGGCTGGGGAAGAAGAAAGTGTGTGGCTCACATTCCGCCTGTGAATGAAGGAAGGGTGTACCAAACTGCTGATATTTGTTACTTTTAAACCCTAAGAATGGAAACAATCTCATTCATCTGTTTATGCAAAGGTTAATATAGTCCTGGCTATGGATTGAGGTTTGCCAAATGCCAGTGTCAAATTACAGAAAATGGTATTCAACTTTCTTTTTCAGACTTTGTTGATGCGTCTGAGGGTGACCAGGCAAATGCTCTGGGATTTGAGTTTTTAACTGGTTCAAAAACCACTCTTCTTGCTTCAAAAACATCACGTAAGTTCTATCAGTATTAAAAGAAGCCTGATCATCAGTTAGTATATGTACAAAATGAGAATGTGGATCATACAAAGGATAATCAGTGTTTGTGAATTAACACAGGAGTTTCAAAGTGTTAACTGATGGTTTCTTACCTCCTCTCAAGTACAAAATTGTACAACAAAACAAAAAGTCATATTCAAAATATAGCCCACTATGGTGGCAGTTCTCTGAAGGAATTGGATTTTCTTAAAGTTTTTAGAAATGTTTTTATTCATAAGCTAATACTGTCATTATAATAATGAAAAAAAACCCCTCATCTTTTCTCAAAGGAATTTCAATGTCTGTGTTTGGAATTAGTCACCTATTGAAATTTTTGAAAGGGATTAAAAAGCAAGTTTCTGACTTTCCACTGACTTTCAGTAATCCTTGACTTAAATTAGGCATCAGACCCTACTTGCTTCTCTTGTCTAAGTAAATGCCCATCTCTTACCTTTAGATGCCTGTGTATCTTTGTAAGTAAGAGATTATGGATTCAAGATCCTTATTATGTTTACAGAGTGTATGAACATATATACAGATACGCTGTTACCTGGTCCAGTATCTCTTGTATAGAGCAGTTTGTGAATTAAATAGTCCTGTTCCAACCACCTGAATTTATGCTCTTTGAAAGAGATTGGTTCTCTTAATTTTCAAGAGCTTATGGTCTTGCTCTGTACAACTGCTCAACTTGCTAAACTCATTCTTGTCATGTGCCTTGGAACCAAATCAGTTCAATTGTGTTTAGCATTTTCCGTGCCAGCAGAGCACAAAGTCTTCATTTAATACAGCAGACTACAAATTGAAAAACTAGGAAAGCAATTGTGCACTGCAGAGGGTTCAGTGGGGACACTGTTTGAATGCTTTGTGGAAACTGCTTTGAGTGAAAAATCAGAATTTGGTTTGTCAATGTGAAATTTTTTCAACACAGAGATAATCTTCCTTACTGTTTTCAGAAATCCATATTCGTGATGGTCTATATAAATATTGATGGGGTCAGCTGTGAGCTATGACATAATATTTAATACCATTTCTGATGTAATCATATGTGTTAAAACCAGAAACCATCTGGAGAGTAATTTTCATTGTACCAAGAATTGTTTTACATGTCTAAGGATCAAATCCATCTGTATTGTTTTTTGTATGCACTATTTACATGCTGTTTAAATGTTACTTTGTTTTTAGTATTTCTTTAAATAGTAGATCTGAAAGAGTTTTAACTGAATTAGATGTGCAATGATGATTTTTAAAAACTAAAGAAGTGAAAGGATTTCTAAGTAACTTCTTCCTTGATTGCAGTTTAAATCTTTGATTTGGGCTTTGCTAAATCTGATTGCTGTAAGGACAAATTTGTGTCTATGTAATGAATATATTTTAGTTTCTACTGAAGGCCATAACTTTTAATCTCACACACCCCTGCCCCCAGTCCTCAGTCTTTTCCTCTCAGGTTTGTTTATTCACCAGCTAGGAATGACACTTGCAGTCTTAGAATAAACTTTCCCACACTGCTTTGCTTGTGAAGTTCACTTTACAAAGGAGCTTCACAATATCTGTTTCTCTTAGTGTGGCTACTCATTTACTGTGTATGGGAATCCTAACTTTAGAAAACAGTGAGTAGTATGATGTCACTTTCTATGTTAGCAGCCTGTTTCCACTTCATGCATTGGATTGGGTTAGTTAATGAAGGTCTTAGGGGAAATTTGCTCATTTGAAATGCTACCTAACTAAAACTTATTTAAAGGTAAATATTTGTAAAAAATATGGTAGTCAAGCATAATTCAGAATATTTTTATGAACAGAGACTATTGATAATACAAAAGCATTGTTTGGTAGAATGTCATGATACTAAAATGATTGTGCCTGACTGAACAGATCTTCTGTGGAACTAATGAATGTAGATGAAATTATGTATTATTTGGCAGGTACTTACTCTGCTGTGTAACACTGAGCTTATATTTTGTAAAAGTGCTTATGTAATATTATAATTGAGGAAATGTTCTTCAAAAAGAAACCTGTATGTGTAGATAAATTTTGACTAGAAGTAATGGTGTTTCAGAAAAGTAAAAGAAGTTTTTAAGATCAAGCCTTATTTCTGGTTTTCCATGAAAGGAGTTTATCATGGACAATGGAAGAAGACCTCTTTTTCCAATATTCCTTACCAAATGGACCTTAAGTTCTGAATGGGAAGAGCTGCATGTAGCAATGAAGGTCTTCAGGTTCAGTTGGGTTTTGCTGCAAACAGGAGCGACATCTGTTTTCATGTTAGTTTTTAATTGTATTAGCTAATACATATTGAACAGCGTAGTAATTGAAGATATTACTTCAGCTTGTCAAGATTGCTGCAAAGAAGCCCAGCCTGAAGTACATCTTGACAGAAAATATGTATTAAAAAGTAGCTTGCACCTGCTATATTAAGACTTTACGGCATTTTTATTTGGCTGCAATTTTTAAAACTGTCTTTTAATCAAAGTGTAAAGAAGACTTGACTACTAACTGTGGCTGCGGTTTTTTTCTTCTGATGTGGATTTCCTAGCTGAGAAGTGAACTTGAATCTTCTAAACTTCCTACTGGCAGAGCAGCCATTCCTAATGCAGGTTGTGCTATTTGGACAGCCTGTTGTAGTGTGAAAAGAATTTGTAACCTGTTTAATCTATTTGTGCCCCTCAGTTTCCTGCTTTTCTGATTGAGAATTTTCTGAAAATCTGTTATAATTTTCTGTAATGGAGCTTATTTTAACAAAAAGCTAATACAAGTTGGTTAACCGTCATAAAAACATGGGATGAACAGAAGCACAGTTACTTCTTTTTTTTTTCACTCTATTTCTGTTTAAACCATGTGTTTAACTACGATTCTCGGTTTTGTAACGTTTCTAAATCTAATTTGTCTTTTTTGAGAGTTGGAAGATCACATAAAGCAAATGATTGCAATGTTCTCTACTCAGGCCATGGTAAAATTAGATTGTGTTTGTATTGACCAACAAACAGTGTATGGAAACTAAATGTGCATTTTGGAGGAAATTAGTTTTGTCCATTTTAAACCATTAATGTATTAGATATGTCAATTATAAATGGAATGACTGTTGATTTGGCCTGAAAACATCTGAGCTAATTTCCGTCAAGGAAAAATCGCTTAAGACAAATATGATGATACATCCAAGTAAGTCCAGCCATTACATTGTGAGTGTTTAAAAAATGGATATTAGGTCGAATGCTATCTTTAGCAGATGGTGTTCTTTTCTTTAACAAGCATGTTTTTAAATAAAACTGGCTTCTTTCCTGTTACACTGTAAACAGAATTTGTCATTCTGTATTCAGTAAAATACGTACCCTGGGAATGGTGCCAATGGTAATGTCAAACAATCTTGAATTACTAATGTTGAGAAAATTTAAAATAAGTACATTCAAGTTTAAAAGAAGTCTGGTTAATTTGATTTACTGTGGACCATTTAACAAGGGCAAAAAAAAAGGAACAGTTTTGTGTTGAATCGTCATAGCTGCATTTCTATCTATCCTTTTTTTGTTAGTTATTGGCAGATGTATAATGAAAAGATGTAAGTAACTTAAGTTTGAAAATGCTTTATCTGGAAAAATTAAAATTAAAAGGATGTTATGATTTTCTACAATGTGTTTCTCAACATTTATCAGTTAATATTAGTTAATTCTGTTAATTAAACTAGTATTAACGTTAGTTAATTCTGATTTCCTAGAAGCTGGAGAGAGGATTATACAAATCTGAACTAGAAATAAAATCTCATTCCACTAGCCTGGTATTTTGAAAGTCACTAAAATCTGATAAGTTAAATAAATTTGCTGGGACAGATATCACTAGCTAACAGGATTTGGTTTTTCACTTCAGTTTGTATTAACGCTTCATTTCTACACTAAGCCATTTTTACAAAGTCATAGTGTGTAGATGGATAAGAATCACCTTCTACTAATATTGTATTTAGAGTGAAGCATCAATAAAATACAAGTATTTCTTTAACGCTAGTGAATGTACATGTCTTAAGAAAATCTCATGTAGACTTTGGATACAGTTAACAAGTTCAATTTGCGTGTTAGCTAAACTGTTTTTTAGCCAATTTATGTGTCTGAAAACTGTGTTTATTAGTCTTGTATTTGTTCTTGTACTCAAAGAACGATACAGGATTCAGAGTGATCAGTTGGAAGACCTTTGGCTGGTAACGAAAGAGCTCGTACACCGACTAGAAGTGCATTTCAAGAGGCAAAACTGCAAGGATTTTGCATGTACCTTTTCTGGTTCAATTCCCCTGCAAGAATATTTTGAACTAATTGATCGACATTTTGAGGTATGTTACATAATATGTGAATTGCTAATGATCTGCTAGTTTAAAATTGTATGTTAGTGCAATGATTAATCAGATTATAACTATAGTATCCCAGGCATTTGGCTTTCAGAAAATAGAAAGTTGTATCTAAGGGAAAGTCCCACCAGATTTTAAAAAACTGCACTTGTAGTAGTAGCATTGGAGGCTCAAGGAAGTTTGCCAGACCAGAAATCAAAGAAATGTAATTACTTTTTCCTGTTTGGCTGTGCAGGTGACAATGAAAAATCTTCAGTAGTTCAGCTAGCTTGTAGAAATAGCTAATAAAATAAAATATATGCATTCTTTCCCCCACACCTTTCCAATTAAAAAAAAGAGAATGGCTATTTGAAAATTTCTGTTAAACTTGTGTATTGGGCAAAAGCAGCAACATATGTATGCAAGAATGAGAAATGCTATTGGATGTTCTTTCCTGCTGCTAAATTTTTCTGTGTGGAGCCATCACCACAGAGAAATGTGCAAGTTGTCATTGGGATTTTCTGGGATTTTTTGAGTGGTCAGCCTAGATCCTGGTCTATATCTCAAGCTCTCAAGTAGTTATTCTATTGTCTTTCAACTAATTTGAAAGTAAAAAATGCTGATGTTTCTTAAGTGACTGATACTGTAGAAATACCTCAAACCTAGGCTTCTTTAGATTGTTTAACAAGCTTAAATGCATTGAAGTTCAAAATACAGGTGTGATTTCTGGGATGCTAATTTAGACTCTAATTATGTTGCATCTGGGTCTTTTGGAATTTCTGAATTTCTACTGTAATTATCTGGTCTGAAAAATGTCAAATGATCTATTAAAGGCATTCTTATGCTTCCATCCCTGTTAGTTTCAACACACTCTCTTTTGATAAGCTTGGGAGACTATTATCTGAGTTGTCCCTTACCTGAGATGTCCCTTTTTTCCTACTACTTCTAGTAAAAATTCATAGTGCTTCTCTTTCCCTGAGCACCCCTGAACTGTTTTTCATAATCATGTCCTGACAGAATGACATTTGCAAATTTTTAAATATAATATGGTATGTAAATTTAAGAAACTTACTTTTTCTGTTCATTTTGGGGCACTTTGCTTGCATTTGGAAAGCCGTGTGTCTTGCTGTTACTTCTGCTAGTTATAGCATGTCAGCTGTGCAGAGGTATCACAGCTTTTTAAAAAACTCATCTTTAGTTCAGTGTATTTTAGAGGCATATACTGGAAAGTGGTGATTAAAAGGAAAAACAGGAATTTTTATTATCTGGGCACTTGATGTACTATGTTCAATGTTTTGTGAACACTTCAAGGAATTTTGTTGCTGTAGCTAATCAGTATACATAAAGGCAAAAAGGGTTTAACTTAAGAAAAAGACAATCATTCGAACAGTACAGAATTCAGTACTTCTATTCGTGGTAAGGGAATAACCATTTACTTTCTACTGCAATGAATATCAAGTCCAATACACTGTATATGTGTCATAAATCACACACCAAACCAAGAAGAAGCCTTCATGTCTTGGTAGTGAAATTTCTTTCTTGTTAATAGGCTTCTTGATGAGATATCTATGTTTTTTCAGAGGTTATTGTGGCTGTTGACAATTAGTTTTGATTTCAGTGGCAAATGATAATTCTTGAAAGTGTTAAGCTCTAAAAGGAGTGTAAATATGAAACTGGCATAAATGACATCATATTTGAGTATTGCACTCTGTCTCAAAAATTGTCATATCATTCTCCCATTTCATTTGGAATGTGCATACATAAATGTATATGACCCTTAACCTGAATTCTTGAAAACCCTGGAATTGCAGCTACGTGTGAATGCTGAGAAATTTCAGGAGCTGTTATCTGAAAGGGCTGTACAGTTTCGAGCTATTGAGCGGCGACTGCTGACACGATTCAAAGACAAAACTCCAGCTCCTCTTCAACATCTGGACACCTTGCTAGAAGGAACATTCAGAGAGGTCAGTACAGTTTGATTATGAGCCTAACCTTTCTTTATCTTGTTGGTAAAACCTAGCTTAAAGCATATAAGCTATGCTTTCCTGGTTACATTTACCATCCAAGAGACCAGGAAGCAGTAATTTGTTTAACCTAATAGTCCCTGTAACTTTCCAGATGATTTGCAATAGTTTTATTTAATCTGTGACCACAAAGTCTTTACTCCTGGGTCATACTAGCTTGACAGCACATCATTCTTTCCTAACTGATGTTGATAGTGTAAATATTTTATAGTTCATGTGAAAATATTTTATAGTTCATAGCTTGTGTAAATATTTTATGGTACACTGTAAACTCGTGGAATGGTTTGGCTGGTGTAACATTCACAACAAAATTGTCTGAGACTGACCACGTCCTTCCTATGGGGATTTATGTTCTAATCATTTCAGAATGGGATAGCTGCAGAAGAACAGTGCTTAAAAAAAAAATCCTTCCCAAACCATCCCCATACTGGACAAAGAATAAACAAATTTTTCTTCCTGCCTCGGCTCTGCGTTGCTTTAGAATGACCTTTTCATGATATGTCCCCTTTGTTAAGAGGTTATTTTATGTGCTTTTTTTTGTGCTTTTCTTTTGGAGGATCTGATTTTACTTTCTGACATGGCTTGTTTGAGAAGCTGAGTCACAGTTAGAGTCCTTATTGGAAAAAAGACTTAGCTTTGTGCAATGTTGTATATCACAACAACTGAAATCCAAAGGTGTTAAGGAAAAGTATTTCCCCATTCCCCCCTACTCTTTCATCTAAAAAACCATTTCTTTAAATTGGAGAAAACTGGCTTTCCCTGTATGCTTATATGTAAGTCAGATTTGCTTTTATTCCAGTCTTTACTGAGTTCATATGAGATGATTTAAGTTTGAAAGTAGGGATTTTCGGGTTGCTTTAATAAATACTAGGTATTGTGCTGGATGGGTTATTCTTTAACACTTTGAAATGGCATGACTAAATAAGCCTGAAAGATTAACATAAGTGAATTTCTTGAGTCTGCTTTTGCTTTGTAGAGCTTTTTGCCTTTAAACTTGAGCAACTGAGATGTGCTCAACAGTTTTCTTACACAGTTGATTTGAAAGCCGAATTCTGAGAACATGACAGAAGTCAGGTTGTTGAAATAGATGCATATTGCCGAAGCTTATTTTATAAAGTCCTTCAAAGCAACATTAGATGGGTGCTTTTCTTAACATTACTGTTGTAGGCTTTTTGAATTGGAATAAGTGTACTTGAAAGAATGAGGAAAAAGATTTCTTTTCAAAGAACAAGTGTTTACATTTTTTCATAATTGTTTAAACTTGGTAGATTTCTTGGTAGGTTTCCTTTGTAATTTCTTTTCTTTGTGGGAATCCCCTTCCAACGAAGAAATCTTGTTATTGTTACATTAAACAAAGTGTAGTAAAATGGTGATTGCCATAGAGACCTCACTGCTGCATGTGTTGTTTTGGAAGTGAGAGCTGTGGTAGGGTTTAAGATTGACTCTTCTGTGGGGGTGAAATGAAATTGCTCAATGTTGCATTTTCTATATTAGAAAAGACCTTGTATTTTTAAAATTCAGTAACATATTCTGTCTTTATTTGAACAAGTATGTCTAATGCAAATAGTTGAGGTATTAAAAATATGATAAATGTGTTTTCTGAAAAGGAATAATGAGGCTGGTTAAATATGAAGAGTATGAAGTCTCACTCCAAAAATTCTTTTAAGCATGTAGCTTTTTGACATTGAAATAAATATGCCTTTTATTTTCTTATAATTGTCTGAAAATCCCATCTCCTCTCTTATGTTAAATGTTTTTATAATGAGAAAAGAAAAAATTGCCTTGTTTTATTCCCTCATTTTTTCACTAAAGTAATTGTTACGTACAAAGCTAAGCAAGGTTTTGTTATTTCTTACATTGTGTTTTGTACTCAGAAGGGAAATGTCTATATTTTGTTTTTATAGTGTGTTCCAAACCTTTTAATCTAGAACAGAAAGGGGTTTCCAGTTAGTGAGTGTGTGATTTTATTAGTCTTTTAAACACAGAATCTCCAGGACTTGGGCACTATATGAATTACATTCTTCGTAGAATAGCTATTATAGCGTAGTTTTTTTTTTTTTAAATTGAAGCTTTAGTATTATAACCTCTGCAAATCCACAGGGATATAAAGATGCCTCTTATTGCTGCCTGTATTTCCTTGCATGAGGACAGTTATATAGCAGATGTATAATCTTTTTATGAACAACCTTTTACATACAAATCATATAATGAATATTCAACTCGTGTAGTTTCATTGCCTTGGTGTGATAAATACCTACTTTAAACATGTTCTGTATATGGTTTCTTTGCCCACCTGCAAATTGTTATGAATTTCTGAACTGATTCAAATTTTACAACTAGAGTAGATTGTAAATGTTAATTTTCAGTTTTTCACTTCAAGTAACAATTGTGTTTGTGTGGTATGTAGGTAGATGTACAATGCATGTCAAAGTCATAGATGTCAAACTGGAGAAAATTAATCAAGCTGCATTGGGTTCCCTGGTAAAAATCGTTTCTATTTATGAAGTAATTTTTTGCATTAATCCTTGTACACTACCAACAAGGCAGGCTGTATTTAGTGCCCCAATAAAATTATTGATTGGTCTATTATAAGGAAACTTTAGCTTTACTTTCTATCTTGACAGTAATGAAATGTGTAAGCAGGCATCAGTGTGTGCTTTTGGTTTTATTGCCCTGTTTAACATTTTCTTCTAGAATTTGACTTTCTGAAGTAATATTTTAGATCTAAATAGATTGAAGTGAATATTAACAACAGTTAACAAATAGTGACATCAGGTGTTCCATTCTGGAAGGAAAAGGAAAACTGTTATATACATAGTAGTCTTATACATTTGAAATAGGAAATGTTATTCTTATGATCTTTAAGGAGGATTTGTAGGAAGGTGCTATGAAAATAATGGAAAAATCAATTTGCAATAGTTGCTATTTATATGCCTATGAATTTCTTGATCTGCTAAAAAAATTTAGCAGTGCAAGTTGGACATGCTGCTAGCACTTGGTCTAAGAAAGGATTTTAATTAGGTACATATAAAAGCAGCTGAATGGTAGTTGAGATTCCATGTATGTTTTGTAGTTTAAAGGACTTCAAATATGAAATTAGATTGCAGCAAATTTTATGGTAGCTGTTGTAAACAGCATGTACTTTGTATAATGCTCCCCTGCTAGAGACATGTTATTGCTTGAAAGTGCAGTTTAATGATCTTTTATGTCTACAATGTGTTTTCTGTCATCATAGAAAAAAGTATTCATAATTTGGCAGTAGCTGCAGGTTCTTGCCCTGAAATCATAATTTTTATGCATTGAGTCTTGGCAAACATTACTTGGATTTCCAGGTACAAACTGGAATTAGTAAGTGTCATAAAAATGAGATGCTTCAATTTCTCATTTCAACCCACATGGATTTTATCCTGCTGAATATAAGCAATATTAGCTGTAAGCTGTGTTTAACCCTCTTTGGAAGCCTACCACAGTTACATTCTTTTAGGGAAGAAGGAGGATGAATTTTAAATGTGGGGTGGAGTTCTCCTAGGGCACTAACTGTTCTTTAACCAATTTTAAATACTTTAAACATGAATCTGAGACAAGATTGAGCAGTTCCAGTTTACAAAAAAGAATGTAACTACAAAGCAATCACTTCTACCTTGCATTGCTTCATGATTTCTCTTGCTTTTTCTGACTTTTTTTGTAATACAAACAGATTTGCCCTATATCCTCACACTTCTAACATATATAGTATAGTTCCCTTCCTATTCTTTGATGGCATTATTGTGCAGTAACTCAGGTTTCCCCATGTTCTGAGGTCTCTTCATCCCCACCCTATAAAACCGCTGACTTTCTTGTGCTTTCTGATGATGAGATCTTTTCTTTTACCATTGGCCCTAGCGCCCCTCTGACAGTTTCTTCTTTGTGCACTGTCAAGCCAGTGCACGAATTAGTGCTGACTGGCAGCAGCCACCTACCCAGACAAGATGGATGATGCCCTCTGTCTCAGTAGAAACAGTTAAGTAGTGTTTCTCCCCTCCCAGTCTGCTAATTAAAAAAAACTTATAGAGGAACTGAATGATTTCTGACTCTTCATGTTACTGTAAAATTTTGTATGGTCATTGGAAATGACAGTTACTAGGAATGGACTGTCAGAACAAATCTGACATAAATGGCCAGCACAGTTCCATAATCTGAGACATCTAGACTTAAAAACTACATATTTTCCAAACTAGGTCTTTTTTTATCGTCAGTGATACATTTCAGCTTTTCTTTCAGGTACTTTATAAATTTAAAACCATCTTACATTAGTGATAGGACCTAACACACCTTTCTAACCAGAACTAATTGATGCTGAAAATTTGCTTCCTTTATTTTCTCCTAATTCAGCTATTCTTCTGTGTTCATCTTATTTATATTAGTATTGAATAACCTCTCAGAAATACTTGGCTGTAAAGAGTAATAAGGTGATTTTCAGTGTGATTTCCTGATCCTGCTCAGTAAACAACTGGAAGTTGTCCAGATTATTCTGCTGTATTTAGTACACAGGTTTGTATTTATCTTGACTTATCTTGGTCTTGCGTCATGTATGTTCTGTATGTTAATTGCATCTTGAAGAGATAAATGCACATGGGAATTTTTCACCTAAAACCTCTTCTTGAAACAAGGGGAAAAGCTTCCAAATAGTCTTTCCAATTTCAATAGGTGCTCATATGTTACTCTTCTAAGGTAGTAGGAAATAATGCAATTCCTGCACTTTTTTTTTTTTTCAGTGTAACTTCCCTCATCTGTTCTCTCTTCTGGAAAGTAAGTGTAGCATTTTACCATCAGTCTGTTAGAAGTCATCAACAAACACAATTGCTTCCAGGTGGAGACACCATGACTCCTCATTTAGAATAAGGAAGGTAATTCCATCAGGAGGATCCGTTTTAATTTTTACATGGTGTAGGAATTTGTTGCCTGTTCTGAGAAAACTTTATCCACATGTAAAGGTAGCCATTTCCCTTGAGGTCTGTGATGTGAGCTGTCCTTTGCATATACAGCCCTGGATGTTAGTTGGGGATCTTGAAGCATTCAGTGGAGACTTCTGAAGAAACTAATGAGTTTTTGCGAAGGATTTGGAAGCCAGATGTCTCTAAATGAATGCGCTGGTTCTTTTAACTAGTCACGTCACAGGAGTTGTCCTTTCTCTTTCTTATGGAAGTTTTGAAGAAAGGTGAATATATTTTCAGAACTTTGTGAACTTCATTACGGAGCTGTTTCTTTGACATAGCCTAATTTGAACAGAAAGATGGACTATTTCATGTTTTTGAGATGAAATTTAAGCAACTGTGCTATGAATGCCAGCTGCAAAAAACTTAGGACTGGCCCACAGTTTTATGTTGCAGGACAAGATTGATGCTGAAGTGTCCTCACTTTTGTTGTTCATTGGGGTTTTTTTTTTTGTTTTTTTGGGTTTTTTTTGTGCAGCTGTTTTGATCTTTTGGAACTCTTCAATCCCATGTCATTTTCAGAATGACACTGAGTAGCTGTACTACATGACAGGATCTGGTCTTAAAAGTTGATGTTTAGGTAATCAAATCTAACGCTACCTTTGTGGCATTCTTTTTTTCAAAGAAATAAAAATATTTAGAGCAACACACAATTAAAGCATGTAAGATCAGATTTGCAGCTCAAAGAACATGCAGCTCATGTTAAATAGTTAACTGAATTTTTTTTTTCCTTTGAAAAGCCTCCAAAAAAAGAAAGCTGTAATACAACAAACTCTCAAAACTAAATGTATGGAGAAAAAGAAAATCTTTTTCATCCCTGAACAAACTTAGAAGGCCAAGAGAAGTGCACTGAATATTTATGTTTCTTGAGATTTCAGCAGAATGTGTAATTAATCTAAATTTTGGACAAAACTTAAAGGAACTGAGTTAGAATCCCTCTGAGCACATCTTACTTAACCAGACAATTGGGAGGAATTTTTAGCCTAGTGTTGCTGATCCTGCATGTTATGTCTCTCTTTTGTTGTGGTTTGTGATTAGGCAAGAGTGTTGAAACCTTGTCAAGCAGTATTTTATGTATTAAAATACTATGTGCTGGTTCTTGTCCATTTTATAGTATTTGACACTATCAGGCAAAGTTAGTTTTGCATGTAAATCATTGCACGATTGAGAGAACTACTTGATTCTGAATTGTACCTTCCAAATCACATGGCTTCCTCTCTGAAATTTTGGCACTTCATGTGAAAACCAATTAACAGTTGACAAATATCTAAAGGTTAGCATATTTTGTCCTCCTTGTCTAACACTTCTGATCACTTTTTAGAACAGATCATTAGCTGGTTTAAGCCCCCATTATTCCTGAGAGGCTGGTTATAAGGCGTGGGGTTCTGGCCCAGTGTCCAAGGGCTTGCCTTTTGCTGGGGGTGTTGTCACACATCTGATTCACCTGTGTTCATCATCAGCTAGATGTGAATTTGATGCCATCTGGAGGCTTTACACCTGTGTCAAAGTCGAACAAAAAATCTACTAATACACCTTTCCATAGTACTGCACTAATGGAGCTATATTGCTCCCAGGTGGGGGTGCTTCTCCATCTCCTGTCTTTCAGCTGGTGTGGAACAATTCTGTGATCCTCTGCACCATTCTCTGCAGCTCTGTTTTAGTCTTTTGCTGTGCTGTTGGGTGCTATACTGAGCAATACTTCAGGTGCTCTGTCTTCTGGTGTCTAGGTATATGCTCTAGGTTTGATCTTGTATCTCTCCTGCTCAGAGTTTTCTGGAGTCCAGTTAACTCAAACTGGTGACAACTCTTTAAGCTTTGTCCAGTTCCTGGTACTGAGTTCCCCCTCTACTGAAAGAATATGCATTTGACACTTACCGTACATTATAATTCTGTGAAGGAGTTTTTAAATGTCAATGTGTACAGGAATTTTCTTGTTCTCGTGAAGAATAGCGACAGGTGTGTGGAAAAGAAAGCCACTCAGATTGGAAGGTCCAAAGTTATTTTCATCTGTTCAGCAAGAGACTTGGATCTCGTTGCTACGTTTGTGCTTCCTTTCTACCATCTTTGCTTCTGTTTGTTTCCCATTTTTCTCTGCTCTCAGAATAAGATTCCCCCAGCTATCAAATGGCACTCTTTCATTTGATTTTTGACTCTGTTGTTTCTCGTTCTTGGTTGGAGACTCACATGATTGAGCTGACTTCTGTCTGGACAGTTTTTTTGTTCAAGGGAGCTGGACTCTAAGTCAGTAATCCTTGGTGGTTTCAGGCTGTTAGATAAAGTAATTTCTTTTGATATTTCCATAATGATTTCAGCACAAAGATGGAAAATGTATTGAAGGCAAATGCCTTTGCCCTCCTTAGATGTCAGTGTTCATGTACATGTGTGCATAAATATATATGTTTAACTACCCATAATTCATCATATCTTCATTTTAGCCTTCAGAGTTGTTCCTGGGTGTCTTTTAGTATTGTCTGTATAAAATCCAGATTTCTACTTGTATGATAGTTGGTACTAACAAGTCCAGCACCTAATACACTGCAGAAAAAATAAAATCTCCTAATTTCTCTCCTTTTTTCTTTTCCATCTACTGATAGGGAAGCCAGTTTCTTATTTTCTAATCTGTAATTTACTACACTGTTAGGTGCAATACAAAGTATGTTCATTACAATTTTTAAAGTAAACAAAACTTCCTAATGTTTTGAAAGGCAAAATACTGTTCCTTGCAGTATTTTAACACTTGCAATGTGTGGAGCACTTGGATCGTTGGTGGTTTGTAGTCAGTGGCAAATAAAACTCAATATGTTCTGTTCACTAAAACACAGGGAATGTCATTAAAGGTCCATTAACTCTTTGTTCAAGCCCCTTAACTCTTTTCCTTGCTTATTAATCAGTTGATAAAAATCTCAAAAGTGATTGTTAATGATTGAGTATTCTCTCTCCAGTGGCACTTCTGACACACATGGCCTCAGGAACTTGACATTTTGGGAATGATTCATTACTTGATTAGTAAGGACTTTTACCTCAAAGCAAAACCATTAGGGTTTATCATGCATGACTCAAAGGCTATATATCACACCTGCTCCTGTAATAGTCATTTTCCCCAGATAATGTCAGTGAGAACTACACCCATAGTATAAATTAGCTCTTTTTGGCTTGAATAAATACGCTGTTCCTTGGAGGAGTTAGATTTAACTTCTCTTGTTTTATTGCTGTTTCTGCTAAGTGTAGTTTTTTCATAGCCACTAAAAGCAGCTTGTTGGCTATTACATATAATTAAAATTCTCAATTTTACCAGTGTTCAAATAGTGTTATATTTCTGTTTCCTTAGGACTTATTTAACTTTAACAGTGGAATACTTGCAATATCATCAAAGCCCCTTTTTATTGGAAGATGTATTCCAAAAATGTCTGAAAGTAGTTAGCTGTGCTTGGGAAACATATATGAGGATTACTGGCAAAACTCTTCTGTACTTTGGTCTATGGTAGCAATTACTTGCTTCAGTGTGGGACAGTCTTCTGACAGGTTAGTCAGTTCATGGGACAAATAGGTAAAATTGTTCACATTGTCAGTAAGGTTTTTTTTTTTGTGGAGGGAGTTAGACACATGTAAAAGCTGGAAGCAACACAGCCATCACAAGAGAAAGAGATTGGAAGTAAAATGTTCTTGTGTGGGTAGATATGGCAGAGAGTGCCTCGACTGGGGTCTGCTGGACTGCATTCAGTTTGGTTTGTCACATTTTCCACAGAGGAGGGTTCCAGCTGCACTGTGCTGTGTCCTGCAGCCCCATCTACTGAATTGCTCCCCTTGAACCTGTGAATAGCCAGCTTTGAACACCCACTGCTCCATTCAAATCAGTAAAGGACCAGAGGTGTGATTTTTATTAATTTTTCCCCCCCCATTCCTCTTGGGGTGCAGATCCCACTTTAGACCTGTGGCACCATTGTGACCTTTCAAAGGATTCCCCAGACTTTGGTTCAGTCCTCAGGGGTATGGGCAGATTGTATCCTCTGGTGTATAAAGGCAATGGTAAGAAGTGATTTATGTCACTTCTGGTGATTTAAACATTCTCTGGCACTTTTTGTCACATTTGTTTCGTTGGCTAATGACTTTTTGAAGGGGAAGAAATAATATTCCTTTGTAGGGATAGATCTTGTATCCTCAGTCTGATGTGAGGTCACCAGACCATGCATGAGGCTTTCTGTAGAGAGTGAAAGAGCCTGTGTGCATTTGAATGAGTGAAAATGGAACCGGTTGGCTACAATGCCCCAAAGAAAGGAATACTGATAAGTTTGATTTCTTTGAATGAAATGTATATGATAATCTGAATTATTGGATACCCTTGTTGAAGTTTAAATCATTGACAGTCTCTTTCACTGGGAGAAGCATACTCCATAGGCAAGGGAGAAAATGCTATGCAGTAGTGTAATCAAAACTTGAATAAAAAAATTGATACCATCTTCATGGAAGGAGGGAAACACTTTTATTTCAAGCTCCCTAGCAAGTTTTCTATATCAGCCCTGTAATTATGTATTGTGGAAGGATTTGAGGCATAAAAAATATGTAGCTAAGAACTAGTGAGCGTATCTGGTAGAAGTCACAGTGTTTACTTTGGGAGTTTCTACACGTGATCTTTGTGAAATTTCTCATTTTAATTGAATAATCCCGCTGTGATGAATTAAATGACTATTACATGATTAGCCATTTTGGTTGATTTCTGCATGCAGTACTATGAGCATTTTTGGTGGCTTGTGATTTAATTTTAATAGTTTGCTTTTGGGTGGCTGCTGTACTTTTTACTAGGGTGTACATGGGTGCAGTGCCTTCAGATAGCTAAAATAACATTGAACTAGATCACTTTCTTGTGTAAGGTGATGATGAGTGATATTGATTACTTTCATATAAAGTACATGACAGTTTCACATTGTGGATGGATGGAAACTGTATGTTCGTTTCAAATTCATGCAGAGTAAATATTTCAGACTTGGATTCAGTGAAATGGGCATGTGTTGACTTATACATTCATTATACCGACAATAAATACTAAAGGGGAGAGCTACATAATTCATGTGATTCAATAGCATTTATTGCCAAACTCTGATTTAAAACTGAACAAAAAGATCTCCCTCCCCCCAAAACAAAACTGAAAAGCACACAGGAAATAAGTATTTGATGGCCAAATTAACTAAATTATTTACTCGTCTAATGCTTGCAGATGTTGGTATGAGTTGGGTATTGAAGTGGATTTGGTTACTGTTGTAACTGTACTGTAAACCCGGTAATAACAAGCTATTTTGTCTGCAAACTTAAGCTGAAAATGTTTTACATCAGTCTGTACAACTACTTATTTCCATTACCATATAGAGAATAAGCATCTAAATTACTGTTCTGTTATTCCTGGGTAGTCTTGCAGGTGTGACATTTAATTTAGTCACTGATGATGGCTGGCCCAAAATGACTTGTATAGACCAGTGTCAGGGGTGGAAATAAGACCTCACACTATCAGTCCCCTGCTCTGCATGCTCCTGATCAGCTCAGTTAAGATTCTGCTTGGTATTACTTATCAGAGGCAGTATAGTAGTAGACTCTGGATTCCTGAAGAAGGAAAAAATAAGAAATAGTATAGGTGATTTATCAACAAAAAATAAAAATCTGTTTCCTTGTGTGTGTGTCCCTTGCAGTCAGCTCAGAGCTGCTGCTTTAGCCCTACCTTTCTGTGGAAAAATGTAACTTGTGTGGTCATTCTCCCAATTTAGATCTTTTTAATAAAAGGTACAGTTTATGTTGGAGCTAAACTGTTGGTTACATCTGTAAACTGACAAAAACAAAAGGGAAAAGAACTTTCTTCTCCATTTCTTTGTGCCAGTTGGCATCTCAACAGGTCTATTTTATGTCTCAGATGTGCTTGACTGCTAACTTCTACAGAGTAAGTATTTCTACATTGTGAAGCCTTTAATTATTCTGTTGTGGATAGTTTAAACCAGTATGAAAAGGGGAAAGTCAGTTAATGCAGGAAAATTTGGCATAATGAACTGCGGGGTTCAGAAGTCAGGAACGAAGAAGACAGTAATGATGAGTATCATAACTGCAGACATAATATTTTTAGGCTTTTATTAAATAGAATGTTCTGCCCATTCTACTTGCCTTCAGTTCTTTGACAAAGTTTTGTGGCTGCCAGTTTCTTGGTTTAATATTGGCAATTTGTTTTGGATACAGACTTAGTGTTATTTAGATATCTTAAAATCAAGTGTCTGCTTGAATTTTTTTTGGATGGACGAGAAGGACGCTGAAATGTTGAGGTGACAGAGTTTGACCATAACAACTGTAATCTTTCTTTTTCCAGAAAGACTTTTGCTGAGCCTAGAAAACCATATGTATGGCTGCTGAAGGCTATACTTGCCAGTTAAATTCCTGTAATATGGGAAGGAGAAGTATGGAAAAAGACATTATATATCACAGGAACTGGATTTTTAAAAATGGTATTTTTAAAGGAATCATTCCATTTCCCTTTAGGAAATTTGAAAGTATTTGGAATGGATAACATAATTTTTATCTTGTTCATTGTTTATACTCTTAAGGCCAGTCTACTTAGAGAAAGCAACACCTATTAAAGGCCTTTGAATTCAGAGTCTTTCATGTTACAATGAGTCTATTTACTGCTGTCAGTAGGCTTGTAATATGTTTAGCTTGAAGAGGTTAACAAGCATACCTTGGAGTGTTACTTTTATTTTCTGTTCTGTGACACTTAGCAAAATCCCATTATACAACTGAGTAGTATTATAATGTTAAAATGTTAATTTGTTCTGCATTCCATTGAAATTGGATTTTTTCTTGTGCACTGGCCCATGCATTTTGTATAAAACCTATAATTTAAACACTACTCCATAGAAATGCTCTAAATTAGTAACCTTTTGCCTTTGCTACCTTAATTACATCTCATTATTTAGTACTTAAAGAGCAACCTCTAGCTACTGGTTAAATATTTGCTAGCTAAATTGATTTGTCATGTTAAAGAAAACAGTAGCCATCGCCTCAGTTGTAATGTGTTTCCAATTTCAGAGTTTTGAGAAATTATGTGTTTCATGTGCTTTAACTTTTTTGTATTTTCCTTATTTTTTGATTTCTCCTTAATGAACATTTCATTGGCTATCTCTTGCATTTCAGTAGGTAATTGAAAGTCTGTCTTAAAATAGGTATTTTGAAAAAGACTGTTGTGTTTCAACATGGTCTGTGTCTTCTAGTTACATTTATTCCTTTTAGCTTTTATAAGCATCTAATACAATAAATTACTGTTTTTATTGTGGAAACAAATATAAAGCAGATTACTTGTTGGCTACTAATAGCTGTATTCCAGTTTTTTACCTCCTTTTGGGAGGAAGGCTGTATTGTTTGATCAGAATCACAAGGAATATTACTCATTAAAACATCTGCTGAGTTGTCTTTTCTGATAAATTTAAAGATCACTTCTCTTTGGTCTTTTAATTGTATGCAGAAATTATGCTGCAGAAGTTACTAACAGCTTGCAGGATGACTTAATCTTCAGTATTTCATTCACATCCATGTATTTTTGCTTTTTTTTTTGTTTTGTCTTTTGCTATTTTTTCATTTGTATAAAACCATATGAAAAGATTATAATTTATAATTGCAATTAGTTAGAATTCTATAATGTTAAACTCCTGTCATATGCAAAGGTCATAAACCTTTGTCATATGCAAAGGTATCCTGTTTAATTTCCTATTTTTTTTTTTTTTCTTTCTTTCTTTTTTTTTCCTCAAGATCCACAGTAATGGAAGCTTGTTTACAACAGATTTGTCTATCTGGCTTGATTCCTACACACTACCTAACTACTCCTGCTCTCCTTATCTAGTTACTAAATTGTTGTCTGCACTGTCCATTTGCTTTTGGAAGCCATTGTGTCCAAAAAGTTCCTTCACCCGTTCTTCCCATATGTTTTGTTACACTACAGGTTAAAAATTGCAGACTGGCCTGGTTATAGTTTGAAGGACAACTCTCCTTTTATATGTATGGTTCTAATACCACTGACTTTATTTTTAACAAAGGCAACAGAGGCAAATGGAGAAAAGCATATTGGTGCAAATCTTCATCTTGTTCATGTGGTTTTGATTCTTTGGGAAACCCATCTATGGAACAGATAAACATTTGCCCTCTAGTGTGTATTTTTGTTTCTGTGCAAATCAATTTTAATTCCTGAAACATATTAAACTTTTCCTCAAAAAATTTTAAGTGGTACGGGGAATACCAGCAATGCATTTATAGGGGAACTGGTTGGCTTGTCCAATTTTAGACTAAGTACTTCAACCTTTGGAGTAGATAGTTTCTCTGAAAACTTCTTTTTGTGTGTTGTTTTTTATATCACTGTTTATATGTTCTGTATCCATAAGCTCTGAAACTACTACATTACTGTTCATGCAAAGGTTTGAGTGTTTTATTGCTTATTGTCTGTATTTATTCTTGAGTTTGAATTCGTCAAGTCAATCTGTAAAGGCAATGACTCCTTAAGAGGCCCTGTTATTTTTTTGCAAAAGAAAAAAAAGCTCTGTGGAAACCCTTCCCTGAGAAGAGTTTTTGAGATTTATGTGGATTATAAAGCATTGAGAAGGGTCATTCCTTAATTTTCTTTACTGGCAAAAATGCCAAGATACAATTTTAGCAGGTATTAGTAAAAATTGAAAAGCATGCTTTGTGTTCTGGGACTGGTGCCAACATCTGTGTTTGCAACACCCAAGACAGGTCTAAGAGTGAAAGCTTTTCCTCACTGCCCTCAGAAGACTGCAAGAACACGCCTGTGATATTTCTGTTCAGTTGCATCTGTGATATTTACTTCCCCATAAAAAAAATTTTCTTTTTTTTTGGAAGTTAATGGCCTCTGCAAAGGAACTTTTACTCTCTGGGGAGAGGGGAGGGGATAGACAGGGGAAGGAAAGAAAAAAGTCAGAACACTTTGTTTTGATCACAGGTGCATTTTTCTAGTAGGAGGTCACATTTAATTTGCGTAGCATGTTTTGGTGGTTCTGGAGCAGATTCTCAGCCAGAATGAATTATCATGGGAGTTAATAGCTCTGACTGTTAGCACAAGCTGGGGTCTGTTCTCTAGCCCAGGTAAGCTTGTTCATTTTTTTTGTAATGAACCAAATGTGACGGAATTGTAACATTTCATAAAAGAAATTGCAGTATGTTTTTAAAAGAAAGTCAAAGTCTTGTCTCATTTTCTGTGAATGTTATAATAAGCTATGGTGTCTCTTAATTTTTTTTAATATTTTGATCGTGGATCAAATGGAGGGGGCTAGGTATCTGTGCATATGTTGCTTTTTCAAAATAGAGTGTATGTCAGGTGAAGGATAGGTAAAATAATGCATTTGCAAGTCCAGACTCTTCCAATCTCTGTTTCAAGAGGCTTTTCTGTGCCTTTTTGAGGCACTTAATTTATTTTTGTTTTATTCTGAGCAGTAGGGACCCCTCTTTAATCCTATTCTATCTAGGGCTGTTTCAGATGCTCTAACCTTGAAAATAGGCCACTTTATTAGGCCAACTAAATACGGGTTTAAGTATCTAAATTCTGATTTGACAATATTATGTGCTTCAAAAGAGTACACTTTTTACAAGAAATAAATTTCCCAGATTCTTGCCTCTCTCTTTTGTTAACTTTTGCATTGTGTATGGAACAGATTTGCTTTCAGTGGAAAAATGGATTGTTCCAGCAGAGTGCAGCAAAAGACAAATATTGTAAATATGTTTGGCTTTCCTGTCAAGAGTTGGTATGTTGTAAAAGAACTTAGATAAGGAGCTCATCATACATAAAATATCAAATTGTGGAGGAAATATAGAAGAAAACTGCAGTCTAGTTAAATTCTTTCTGTGATTTTTTCCTTCTGAAACATTGATAGAGTTTACTAGGAAAACAATCATTAAATAAGTGTTAATATATAATTGAGTAAAGTCTAAGATCTCTCAAACATGCCTGATAAGTAGAAGCAGAACTTGGGACGGTAGGTAGCTAAATGCTACTGGTTAGTACTTTATCTGAGGCTGTACTGCAATCTGATGGAAGAGTTGAGACTACAATTCAGGATTCTTCCCTTCTTCCCCATACTTAAGCTCTTAGCCTCCCCTGTCTTTTATAATTTTAGCTACTAATATTTGTTTTTTGGTGATTTTTGGTGTTTGCTTTTTTTTTTCCCTGCATAATTGCTTAGAAGTTTGCAAGTCTAATGTTTTTGGCCTTTCTTTCACCATAACATGCAAACATTTTTCTTTAGCCTTTATTGACCTCATTAAGGAAAGATTATATAGTTGCTGTGACCCTCCCAAATGTAAATGAGAGTAGTATGCAAATATCTGGATAATACATACAATTTGAGTCAGTCTCCTAGAAGTCTTGAGGGAAATTCCCAGTGATGCCAAAGGATTCTTACATGTTCCTTATGTGTCTGCATGTCTAAACTCACTTACGGATGCTTTTTCTTCATATAGGCATAACTTTGTTGGATAGCAGCAATATAAAAGAAGTGAAGACACCAGCTAGAAGTATAGATTTTTATAACACTGGACCCAGTAGTAGTTTTCAGAAACTGAAAAGAAGAAAATTAGCCTGAAAACATGTTGATGAGTATAAGAGCTACATATATTCAGTATTTTCTTAGCTAAATATGTATATTCAGAAATTGAAAATTAAAATGGATGTATAAAATATTTCTTAAGAAATCTCAAAGGAATGTGATTTTCCTTAACCCATCTGTTAAAATTCATATAATTTGAATCAAGCCATAGTTTTTTACTAATAGTTTCTTGTGTTGTTCCCATGTCAGAATCTGGATTTAGAGCCCTAAGCAGGCTTATATTTTCACTGTTTGGGTTGCAGCCTGATCCCCAGGTCCTCCTGATCCTGGGTTTCAAAATGCCTTGCACTGCCAAAGTCAAAGTGGGAACTGTTCCCAGAGAGTTCATTCTCAGCTCATTAATCAACATGCGGAGGTCAAATGAGAGACTGAGGATGAGTGAGTCTGCTGGGATCCCTATCCAATCGTTTGTGGGCACTGGTGACCCATCACCCCCACAGTCTGCCCTTCCATCTGTCAGCGGGTCCCCTTCCCCTCTTGCCGCCAGTGGCCCTTTCCTGACACTTTTGCCCAGTAGAAGTGCAGGGTGTTGCTTGTTGCAGCAGTTCCTTCCCCGTCCTCCTCGCTGGTCAGATGAGGACAATTCTCCAGGGCACAGTGGGAGAAGTAGTGTATGGAGACACTAATGTTGCCATGCTGAAGGGCTGGGGATCTTTGTTTGGAGAGAAATTATATCAGGCTTTTAGGAGGCTATCCGAACATTTCAGTCTGCTGCAACCAACAGTTCCCTAATTTTCCCATATCCTCTGGCTCTAGCAGCTGTTGGTAACAGCCTTTGGGATATGCTGAATGATTTTCTTCTACTGTGACTTCGGATCCCTCTGATGGCAGTAAAGAAAAAAAGGTTCTGTTAAATTTGAAAATGCCTGTGTTTGTTTCTGTTCAGGTTGCTCAATACAGTGTGAAGTAACTAAATTTTTGGAGTACCTACAGACTCTAGTTAGTCTCAAGGCATCCAGTGTATTGCATGTTCTGCAAGCACAGATAAAGTTTTTCTTTTTTTTTTTTCCACTGAAGATCTTGCCATTTCAGTTCACCAAATCCTAACCAAGTTTTGAATTTAACAGATATACTATCCTTGGGTAAGGTGAGGGCCAGAATGATAAGAACATGGAGGTATTTAGGAAAGCTGTTGCACAATAAGATGGATCTTGTTCATTTATTGGCTTTTATTACTGTTTTTTGTTTAAATTTTTGGATCTGTCTCAGCCTGTAGTCTGAAGGGAATTAGTTACTGACCTTTCCCATACCAGAAGAAGTTAACAGAGCAAGAATGGTGCAAAGCTCATCTGGTATTTTTCTGGCCATAGCTTTGTAAAGATGTTATTTACAAGAAGACAAAGGGGAATATATTTAAGAATCACTCACTAAAGAGAAAATGTGATTGTTGGAATGGCTGTTATTCCTGTGAAAGTAATACTTAATTTTACAAAGCACGTTGTTAGTTTTGGTAAACTAAAGAAAAAGTGGTCAACAAATACAGGCCATAAGGATCATAAAGAAACGTTTAAAATTCTCTCCAAATAGTGGGACATGTGGCAATGACTAATTTTAGGCCTGCCCTATAGTATTCTTTTACTCTTAACATTTCTTTTGTGGTAGTGCACTGTGGCCACACTCAAGTTGGAACCGTTCTCTGTGGGCAGTCCAAACTTAAATTACCAATCATTGCCTCAAATACTGTACAGTCTAAGACAGTATTTCTCTTTCTTTTTGTAGCATAATGGGTACCTTCACACTGATGGATTTTTTCTTACTTTTTACTTTCTTACTGTTTAGAATTTGGAAAGAAGGAAAGATATAAAATAAATGTTTGAATGCAGACAAAAAACATCTTGTTGTTTTACAGAAGCATTTCTTTAATGCTATAAAAATGAATATTTTAAATTGGCACTGTCTGCAGCCAGGAGCTGGCCTCTGGCTTTGCCTTCTGGCAGGCTCATCTGTATATCTGCCAGCAGAATGGACTTTCTGTGTAGGTAGTTTTTATTTATATTTTTAGGTGCTGGTTGCTTTATGAATTCTGCTAGGAAAACCACTTGTAGATATGAAATCACAGTTTGAAAAACTTGCAGAGTTTACAGGTGGCTGATCCAGATGTATCATTGAAAAGATATGATAACAACAACAACAACAATAATGAGCCTGAAGATAGTAATAAAAGCCTTTTGTATTTAGGAGTCTTTGGGATAATAATTACTCCTTGATAATTATCATGATGGGATTTGGTAGGTTGGTTCTGAAATTAATATATGATGAAGTCTTTAGTCTTTGTGAACCACTTTGTCTAAGTGAAATGAAGATTTTGAAAATTGAGCAAGTGAGAAGAATATTCTAAGAAAGTGTCTACAAAGAGCATGCTTACTGTTTGGGTTTTTTTGACGTAGGAAAAGAGAAGGTGGAATGGTAACTTGAAGAGAGTATGATGTGCCCGTGTTTTTTTGATTCAGTGATGATACAAACTGTATGCCTCTAGACTGACTATAGCATATGAACTGCATGCAGGGAAAGAGGAGAGTTTCAAGGCCCTGGAATACAGAGATGTCTTTGTTATCATGGTGTGAGAACCTTTGCAGCCTTCTTTTTACTTTTGCAGGCACTGCAACTAGTAGGGGGTATTTATGATCTGCACAGAGTCTGACTGTTCTGGGAGGTTGTGGGGCAGTGGAGAAGGAGAACTGAACCTTGGATAGATTTGTGAAGCCCCCAGGAGAGGTGGGTGCAGACAACTTGAAGTAAGGTATTGTGTAGGAAAGCATTTTCTACCTGTAATTCTCAGTGCTAGTGAGACTAACAAGCATCAGTCTTAGCTCAAGGGAGGTACGTATGTGTGAAAGGTTGTTACTTTTGGGTAAGAAAATAAGAGTTTAGGAAGACTGAAGGCCAGAGATATGTAGTAGAGATTGTACTTGAGAGAAAAGATGGATAAGGTGACACTGAAGAGAGGAAGAGAATTTGGAACTTTCAGACAAAATGAGGCAAGTTATTTTTACACGTACAACTTCATCTTAGTTTTTAAATCTAAATCATTTATAGAGGCCTAAAAATTATTTGAAGCAGGATTGGGCATTTAGATTTTGTGTGTCATGATTGGGAAGGAAAGTGGGGGGAGGGGAAGAATTCCCAGCAAGTACAGAAGCTAGTCATGCTTCAAAGAAATAATAAATATTTGGTAAAGAGAGAACAACGTTTATGCTGCTTTTACACTTTTGTCACTCAGTTGATTTTTTTTTCATCTAGTAAAGATAATAAATGAATAATGATAAAATATTTGTGTTTGGAAGTTCTTCCTTGGTGTTCATGAAGAGTATTTATTTTCCATCAGCCCTTTACAGTGTAACATTGATTGGTGTGTGTAATGTATTATTCATACTGTTCTAGTTTCATCCCATTAGCAATGCCAACATTATGCTGAATTCTGCAGTGGTAATCTTGTATGAAGTCTTTGTACAGCAAATTCTGCTGTGGTTGAGATCCTGTTTCACATTTAGTGACAAGACAGAGTGAACTGTAGCACCTTCTTGATACTACTCAGACTTTGTTCCCCTTCCTCCCTCCAAAGAAATGAGAATTGAAAGTGTACTGTAGACCTGTAAAACCAAATTGTGAAAGGCAGAAAGTATGTCAGAACTGGTTTATTTTTGGTTCTTGTTTAATATCTTTGTTTTCCTGGTAGCTAATGCCTTTAGAAAAGCCAAATGACTAAACCCATCACATTGAAAAAGTAGCAAGAGCAGAATTAAGAATAGCCTTCACATAAAAGATTCTGGCATTTTGGTCCACATGTGTGATCTATGGGTACAATTTGATTGTGTAAATTGTTCTGTGTAGAGCTGATTTAAATATGTGCCAAATCCAACTGCTCATTATGGTTAAGATTACTGAAAGTCTGCCTAATGCTAGTACAAAAAAAGAAGATTTTCATTTACATCTTTAATATTTTCTTCTTTGTCATTTAGTACAGGAACTTTTTTTTCATGTGCAGTAGGCCCAGCCCAACATGCATCGGATTCAATGATAATCTGCTCTTTGACTGACTGATTTGGGCCTGGTGTGCTTAGGTGAATACTTAAGGTTTGTGCTTTTTTGTTCTGAAAAAATTGACTTCTCCACAGACTTTTCTGAGAATCTAGGTCATAATAAATTGAAAGCTTTAGACAGGTGAATGAAGATTAATTTAAAAAATATCGTAGTTCATAAATACTTATGATGTGGAATAAGAAGGAAATAAAAGTTTGGAGAATTTTTTTTCTCTAATGTTTTAATTTTTTTAAAACAGCTGCGTAAACAAGGAAGCAGTCTCTTCTTGGCATGAATACTTAAAAAAAAATAATCCCATGCTTTAAGGTAGATATGCCATGAAGGAGAGATGGTTGGCATCTCTGAAACTGTATTTCTTTGGATTTTTTATCTTTGGACACAGGGAGAGCCTGAACAAAGGTGGGAGGTCTGTTGGGGAAATCGGAAGCTCACAAATCAACCAACCAGACCCACAGTTCTGAAAAAGATGAGATGAGGTTGGAAAAGAGTCTCTAGATTATAAGGAATAAATAAGATGAAACAAAGAAGACAGACAGCTTGAGGGACAAAAGGAATAGATTCAATAGCCAAGGAAGAATACACCAAAGGAATAGAAACCAAAAAAACCAAAAGTTTTGCTTTTAAACGGTGATGATGGAGGAGGGTGATTATTTTTGGTTTAAAATGTGTGCTTATTCCAAGAGGCAGGATTGTACTATGGTCTTAATTGAAACTGGGGAAAGCACTTGCTCAGCCTTTTGGGGAATAACTAGGCAAGCATTCTTTAACAGGCTCTAGATGTTCTGAAAGATACTTGTCATATATATGCAGATCTTTTTCTGTTTCTCTGAGAAGGAAATGTGCATGCTGGAACTAATGTCAATAAAACACTGACCTTTCAGTGCTTAAATGAGCATGAAGTAGAGAAAGCTCAGTTATTTACAGCAGTGTTGTCATGTCTTAATTACAGTAGAATTGTGTGTGTGAGCTGTTGAGTAGGTTAAATATAGAAAATCTGGGTAAGTTAGTATTTCAGTGAAAGCTTATATATTCAGGTTTTCTTTGATTTTACCATAGTTTTTACAGAATAGACTTTGATCCATTGCCTAACATGTTTATAGTCAGTTTTTTCAGAAACATGATTGAGTAGACTGAGTGCTTAAAATAATTCATTAATTGCAGTATGCTCATATATGACGTCAGACAATTACAACAACTTCTTTTTTAATAATTAATCAAAATCCTAATTAAAACAGTATAGGTTGAATCTATTTGCGTGCAAAAACCAGAGAAGAGACTTAATAGTCTGGTTGGTTCGATAATCAGTGAAACCCACTCCCCAGGGTATTTCCTCCCCCGTATACCTGTTATTATCCAGCATATAAGGAAAAAAGATTTTTGCAATACCTTGTGTGGTATTTGACCTTCATAGTAGTAGTTATATCCGAATGCATTCCATTGAATAGCACAGTTATGGGAAAGAATTTATTCTGGCCAGAGTAGGATATGCCATAGCCAAAGAGCTCAGTGGATTGTAAGATACTTCTTCTCACTGCCTTGCAGTTTGAATTAATTTATTTGCTGGCATTATAAATTTTGCATTCCCTGCTTCATTTGGGTCCAATTCTGGTGGATGCCATTCCAGAGTCTTTTCATCCTGATGACTAGGGATCTTAATAGGAATTAAGGAGGGTTAATTAAGGGGATCTGGAATCACACTTCCTATGGCAGTGCTTTAACCCCTCTGTAAAGGGTCCAGCATAAAGATACAGAGCATCCATTAGATGGTTTCCTGGATTTGGCTTTCTGCGTCTTTAGTTGGTAGCAGGAGCTACTGTAAAGCCCCAAGCTCCCATGGTCTTGCCAGCTGCAGTGTGCTGAGCCAGCAGTAGAGGTATAGAGACAATATAGACACGAGGTGGTGTTTTGTGCTGGAAGCTGCTGGTCCCAGTAAAAAAGGCACTTGGACTCCGTAAGGCATCATTCACAATGCTGTTCATACACTGTAAGAAGCGTCCCTCTAGATGTTGGGAACCCCAGCACCGACTCCAGCCTCTGTGGAGTGTGCTGGGCAGACACCACCTGTGGAAAAGATTCTCCCTTATGGTCATTCCAGCTTTTAAAGGATTTTCTAGGAAAACCAGTGAAGAACTCTTTTTCATTTCTACAGTAGAAATGGAATGATGTTCTTGGGAGACCTTGCTGCATGTTCAGGTAAAGACAAGGCCATGCAGTTGATGCAGTTGCTGGTACAGAGGTGGAGCTGCCAACAGGCTCCTCTGCACAATACATTGGTTGCATGTGTCCAGTGGCCAAGGCATTTGTGCCACGCAATGCAGGCCTGAAGACCATGCTGGGTGTGCAGCACAGCACTGGCCTGGGCCTCTGCAAATGAAGTGTTGTGTGGATCACAGACTCTTTGTGTGCCATGGTCTTCAGTCAGAATCGATGCAGATGTAAAATTCAAACGAAGCCCAGTACATGAGGTTTTTTTAGGTACTACTCAATGAAAATTGGTGTCTAGCTTTCAAAGTAATTTTATATGTTAGTATACACCACAGAATTAGGCTAGATATAAATTACTTAGAAATATGGCAGGTGGTAAATATCAATTATTCCTATCTCCAGGAAGGTAAAACTTTATTAGTAACAGAAACTGATTGCATACAAACCAATCTGTTTTTAGCAGATCCCAAATAACAGTAAGGGAATTTAACAGCTAGCATATAGTTCTGCCTTTGTTCTGTAAATGGTTTTCCCTTTCCTTTAAGTTTAGTACGCTTAGGGCCAGGTTTTCCTTGTTTACTTCAAACTGATAACACAGCAGTTGAAAAAACCAAATAATTAGGTCCAGCAGGCAGCCTCTGTCACTTAGATGTTTACGATTTATATATCGCATGTAATTAGTTGCATTGTGGGCAATGTGACCCAGTGAATACACTGTGAGATCTGGTACTGGGAGATCTGAATGTTTTTGCAGCTTTGCTATCACAGCTCTTACAGTCTTAAGTTGCTGCAGTTTAGTGTATAACTGGTACTACCATGCATGCACTAAAAGTGCAATAAAAGTGGTAATTGCTATGTCCAAGTGATAGTGTAGTGAGAGGACATTGAGTGTCAATCTTTCCTTAGCAATATTGAGTAAAACGAAGAATTTCTGCCATCTTAGGAAATTCTTCCTCCATTTAATTTTTTCTCTTTTCAGCTTTTCAAATATGTACTCTTAAAGTATTTCTGTGTAGTTTTTGCAAACTGTGCTCCGTGTTAATGTTTGAAATACTCTTATCTGCGTTTTTAATGTTTTGCTGAATTTGTTGGAGTTGATAATCCTCTGAGACCTTTGTCCAGATATTTGATTTTTCAATTGAACAAAAACCAACCATCCCACCAATAATTAAAAAAACATATAAAAAATTGAGCATCAGGAACAAATACTGTTTTGGCATCAACATTTCACTGTGTATTTTAGTATGTTTCAAAAGTAATATTTCTACAAGGTTGGTCTGCTAAATTTTGATCCTTACACTTTTCTGGTCAAAGGTACTGAAGTCAGAGGCTTAGAGCTGTGTATAACATTAGGAAAAATAAAGATTAGCAGGTTAACCTGTGACATTCAACCTCTAGATGTAAAAAATGCTTGATGGACAGTGTTAGATCGTTTTGCTCATGGGATGCTCTCTTTTAGCAGTGTTCAGTATTCCTTCAAATGTAGCTTAGGATCCACATGTGATTCCTGTTTTATCATCCATTTACACTGCTGATTGATTTTAGCAGTGAAGTAAACCTGGAGCCATAAGAAAATGGAATTTTCTATATCTTCACAAATTTCACATTACAAGCTTATGGGGTGTGTAAGAAGTAGTAGGAAGACTGATGAAGACTGATGTTCAATTTAACACAAACATCATAGTTTTCCAATGTGCAAGAGGTGCAAAAAAAGTCTTCGTGAGGACTTTTACTAAAAGTTGTGAGGAAGCAGTAGAGCACTGCTCAAAGAATTGAATTAAGGTGGACCATGAAGAAATGTGGGAGTACTTGAGCTTTGCCGAGGGTTTGTTGTGGTTTATGTTTGTTTGGTTTTTTTCTTGAAGTGAAAGGTGTACTGAAGTATACTGAGACTGTACAGATATGTACTGACTATAGAGAGCCTTATGGGTGAAATAGTAGGAGAAACTGTACTGCACAGTCACTGTTTTTAAAGCTAATGCTACTGCCATAATGGATGTTTCGTTCCACCTCAGGGTTATTGTAATATTGAAAACATACTTAAGGCAGTGATTTCATGGCACAGGTTGTCATCTGAAAAGAATAATTGCTAAAGTATTTTGAGTTTAAGCTGGAAATAATATTATTACTTTAGGTGTATTTTCTTCTACAGTTTTATGATTTTGAGTGTAAATTGGAAGTAATGTTATTACTTTCATTGTATTTTCTTACACAATTTTATTTCATTCGATGTCTTTTAACACCTACATATCTAGATGTCCAAGAGCCCCTTCTTTTTGACATCCTGAATGTCTACTGCAGATACGTCTCTTTCTTGCTCTAATTTTTTTCTACTTTCCTTTTTCTGTCACATTAAACTTGTCTTTTTTATGCTTTTCCTACACATACGGCATTATTTGTTATTCTGGAGAACACTGTCTCTTAACCTGGAGCTCTTTAGCTTTTTTGACAGAGTATTTTTTCATCAGAAAATGCCAAATCACTAAAATTGGCCTGTTCATTAGTACTAGCCAGTTTCCAGACTTTCAGAATTATTCATAGTTGTCAGAATATTCTATTCAAACTTTTTCTGTATGGAGCATATGTGAATATTTGTCACTCATCTAGAAATTTAAAATGATTTGTATTTCCTAAGACTAAAGGAGGAATTTAGAAAGGTAGTATTTTGAAATGAAGAACTTGAAATGTTATTTTCCACTCTTGATATTTTTGTGTTTAAAATGGTTTTGTATTGTTCATATTGAAAGCATCACTATTTCAAAGCTCAAACCCTACAAAATGGAATGGTTTCATAAATTCAGCTGGAAGTTTTAATACTATGGGTTTGCATTGAGATTTTAAATTGCCAAATATTCTGCAAAATGAAAATGTTAAAACTTGCACTTCTTGTTAATTATATTTTTCAAGCTGTTACTTAGGTATGTTTTTATATTCATTAGAGATAGAGGAACCATGTAACAATTTCTTGCATCAGAAGGATGTCTGAATCCTTGTTCTCAATTCACTATTCTCAGTATAGCATTCCCTTTCCAGCTAAATTCTAAAGGGAATCCAGATGTTTATTTAAATATTCATAACACAACTGCTGTTAGAGCTGGGAGGATCATAGATACCTGTGTTCATTTCACACTACATTCATCTTGTAGTTAAAAATATCGTATTCATTACAGTGCTAGCAGATGAGCTCTTTGACAGGAAAAGGCATTTTTTCCCTCCTCTACAAGTAAGGCTTTATGAAAAGGAGGCAGTAGAGCTGTCTCAGAAAACATAATGTATTGAGTATTGACCCCAGTCTCACAGAAGAAGCTTTGTGTACTGTATTTAAATATTGTATTCTCAAAGAATCCTGAATTTATTTACACTTGCCCTAGCACTGGACATATCTAGAAAGGCCATAAAACATTTTAAGGAGCCATTAAGATGGAGCTGAGTTACACATTTAAGATGGGGATTTTATTGCATTGTTTGTGGAAAGAGACAGTTTACTGTCTTGCCTGACAATCATTGAAGTGAGGAGGAAAGAAAATTGAGACCTGCCAAATTTGTATTAATTTGTAAAGCATCTGAGAAAGACTATTTATTTGATGCTTGCTGACAAACTTTCCTAAGAATTGTGATGAAAATTTTAAATTTTAAACATATGTTAACTGATAAAAGTGATGAAATCCCAATTTGTGTTAAATACTTATATCAGGCCTGTTTTTTCCCTTCAGATATTTTTCCATGAGTATAAATGGTTATGGAGATAGACTGTGGTATGTTGGATATATATTAATTCTGGAGTAGAAGGGAATGTGTACAGTGAAAGGAAATTTATGCAGAGGAGCATGAAAGCCACCAAACAGGGAATGTGGGGTATGTGTATAGAAAGTCATGGGAAGATGCAAGCAGCAGTGGGAATCTGTAAGGTTTCTGAAATGGAGAAGAGGAATGTGCTTTTCAGCTATTCTGAGGAAAATAAAGCATCTGTAAAGCTTTCCAAACTGGTACTGCATGCTTCTGCTTTTCTTCTTATTACTGAAAATGGCTCAAAGTCACGGTCTCCCCTTAAAAGCTTTAAGGGAAAAGCAAGAATAGGGAGGTATGATTGATAATGCTGAAATATATAATAACTTATAGTCAGCAAAGATTATGTAGATTACTCTGTCAAATTACTAAGGCCCTGACACCACTTCATTCTTCACTTATTTAAGGGTATACTCCTACACATTTCACTATGGATTTAAATAATGTATTTAAGAATCTAAAATGGAAATTTTTAGCAAGTGAGAGCAGGAGCGTTAGAGGAAAGCAACAAGATGAGTGAGCACAGTTTTTATAGGACTGTTGGAACATCTTCCATGGAAAATTAGGTACAAATGGTGCTTTTTTCAGATGTTTTCTTTCATCCTTACTCAGGCATTCTTTTTCCAATATGGTATCTATCTAGGTATCACTGTTAGCAGTTGTGACTTTTCCATCCAGATTCAGATGATGATGAATGATGATAAAACATATTTGCACTCTAGGCTCATAGCAGTGGCTTTTAATAAACATTGTAATAATGCATTTAAAAGTTGTTTGCGGTGTGTCCAGCTTTGTTTGGAAGACAAGTAGTTCCTGTGTAGGCACGCAGTATGTACCATTATTGTCTGAAAGAGCTAGACAGGTATTTGAAGCTACTGGGTTTTTTAATTCCTTTCAAACCGCTGGGAAAATAGTTGAATATATGTTGAATTTGCCAGAGTGAATGATATATGTAGGAAGACTGACAGTAAGGGGGTAGAAATGAAGGCTTTAAATGCCATGCCAGAAATAGAGATAGTGGACATGAAAGAAGTTCGGTTCCATCGGGTTACCCCATCAGAGAACTCTTGGGCAGAGCACACTCGGAAAGCTGTGCAGCTCAGCAGCTGCAGTGCTACGTATTGTGTGATTTGAAGCTTACTTTCTTGTTTCCTGCAGTGAACAATGATAGTGGGAAGTACTGGTCAGCAGGGAGAAATTTTAAATAAGTCATTGGGCTTCCTGCCATGTTTCCTGATGCTTGGGCCACCTTATTTATAAGCCCAGGAGAGTTTAGTAATTATTAGAAGAAAGTGTAATTAATTTATAGAGTTCTTGTTATTTTGCTGAGTACTGTCATTGGAAGTACAATGAAGCCTTTAAGTAACGTCCAGTCACTGTATAAAGCTGCCTTGTGGCTGCTAAACTTTCACATTATGCTGAAGTTGGACATAAACACTCCTTTTATAACTTGCATGTCACTGAAGTACGCAGATGTCTTGGCTCTGAAAGCACGTTTATGAAACGAATGCAGTACTGGAGTTATGCCAGGACTGAAACTCAGTAGTTTGAGGAGGAGTCCTAATACATCTCAGGATGGGAGGTCAGCTGAATAAGTGGGCCTCCCTTGTTCTGGAAGCAGAATACTGGTCCTGGGAGAGTGTGCTCTATGCATATTAGTTGTATTATGGTACAGTTAATTTCTAAAAAATCTGTGCTGTAACACTGCTTTGGTTCTCACTGAAGAAGGCCAATTCTGTTTAGTTGTAGGCATTTCATGTTAAACATGAAAATTAGAAGATTAAAAAAGCCAAACCAGGAAAATTGTATTAATTTTTGACCTAAATTCTCAACAGTTTTGTGAAAAGTGAATAGGTAATGTATGGATTCCTCATGCTTGTTTTATATAGCTGATATGTGGATATATATTTACATAGTGTGTAGTGTGTTATATATAGTGTGTGCGAATATGTATTTGTGTGTATAAATTCATATGAATATGAAAAGTAGAGTTTATAAAGGTAACTGTAGAGTATCTCTAGCAGCATAAATTCTGTCTGATTTCTAGAATGTTTCAGTTTCTTACATGTGAAGTGTTTGTAATAAAACAGGTGGGACAGCCTTGTCTCCATGGCTGGATTGAGACATGCCATCATCCAAATTGGATATTACACTTTCTCTTGTTTAGACCTAATATATTATATAGTCTGACAGAAATTTGGTGGAACAGAGTTCTTTTTTGGATAATTTACATTGTAGTTTTAATCTGTCTTTTGAGACTGAGGTGTGAGATTTTATTCTAGTTAGTTAGCATATGAGTTGAGCCAGGAGTCGAAGCACTTGTTTTTTCAACACTCAGCCTCTTTCTTCCTTTAGTGATAATGATGAAATGTGAACTAAAATTAAAATTGCAATCATATATATTTTACATTTCAACATTACATCTATTTGGCAAGATCCTTGGCTCTGTGGCAGTATTGAAAATGAATCCATGAGAGTTCTGCTTTTGGTAGGGTTTGTCTACACATCTCTAATAGGCACATATGAGTTAATTCTGTCTGTGCTGCAGTTCTGAACTTGTAGTGTGAAGTGCTGTGCCTAAGATTACTGGGTTCAAACCGTGCTAAAAGCACCTCAGTAAAATTTCTGGGCTAGAGCTGTTTTGCACCTGACTGACTTGTTTCTGGAGTGGCTAGAGAATCCTGTGCCATCTTTACTTACCTTCTTAGATTTGGACGGTTTTAGATCCTTCTAGGAGGATATAGAAATACCAGTTACTCATCAGACCTCTATAAAGGGTCATGCTCGAGAATCCCTGAGGTTAGATAAATTGGGAATAGCTGCACAGTTCCTATGGCTGCAGTTAACAAAATGGAAGTGGCTCAGTTCACTTCTGCCGAAAGACAGCGTAATGCACCAATTGCACAGAGCTCAGCCACATTGGAGAACACAACCCCTTACTTCTTTTGCATTATTCCAAGGTATTAGAGCTACCTTTGAAATCTATAATGTAGTAAGACACTTACAAAATTGTTATGCTTAAATGTACAGATCTTGTATAGTTAGATACTCAACCTTATAGATGGTGTGTGAAATTGCTTTTAAAAAATACTGGGTATTGGTGGAAAAAGTTACTGTTGGTTTTTTTTTTTTTACTTTCTATGTTTTTTAAAAAAATTATTTAAAGTATTAGTGCTAGTTGCTAGCAAAGAGTAAGAGAAAATATTTTGGTTTATATATTTTTGTGCAATGTCCCTTTCAGGAGTACTTAGTGTAATCCTCGGGAACAGATTGAAAACTTGTAGTATCTCCTGGCTACTGTAATACGCTGCAGTTAAGCTGTAGAAGTAAAAAAATCTAGTCGTGTGCCCCCAGCTCATTAATCTGTGTTCTACCTTTTTGCAAGTAACTTTTGCTTAATGAACAGCACAACAAATTAGCCATCGATATAAAAAAAAAAATTGAGAGGGAAATGCTACATATGGAATGACATCAAAGTGACTAATGTTAGTCAAGGGAGTCTTTCACTTTAATATTTAGTCCTTTCATAAAATCATAGAATGGCTTGGGTTGGAAGGGACTTTAAAGATCACCTAGGTCCAGCCCCCGCTGCTTTGGGCAGGGATACCTTCCTCTAGACTTATAACTGGCATGACAAGTTGCCACTCTCAAGCTGCCCTTTATGTGAATTACTTCTGATTTCGTATATTATCAATACTAATCTACTACATCAAAAAAGTGTTCAGCATACAGAAACTTTTGGACTAAAGAATTATACATTGCTTTGAGATATTTTAGAAGTTCATGCATGATCAGAGACAATGTCTCATTTGCAGGTGTTAACTTTCTGCTGAAGGGCTATAACTAAGAGAATTGAATCACTTTAGGTAGACCAGTCATCTGTACCCAGAATGAAGGAAACTTTCCTTACAGTTCCTTGCACAGATATCATAATACCATCTCAAAAAACTCCCCTGGCCTCAAAATATTTTAGCTTAGTTTTAAAAAGTCAGACTTAGGTGGATCAGCTGTCAAATAAATGAATAATTTGATTCAGCTAGACATCGTATCTTTTGAAACTTATCCATTTTATGTCATGAAATTCGAGATTATCTGACTTTTAGTAAGCTGTGTCAGCAATTGAACTTCTGTATCGAGATTTCTAGAGTGATGGGATAATCCCAGCTGCCTGTCTAACTCTAGTGCGTCAATTACATCAATTTTCCAGGTAAACTGGTAATTGGAAATTCTCATGAAATAAAATTACTCTGAAATAATAAGCAAGAAGAGTCCCAGTTACTGTAATACTTTGATATAGTTTTCATAAATATATTTCTTCTCCTTACCTTTTCAAAAAGACTGTGGAGGCAGTAGAACCAACCAGACAACACTTACTTTATTTGGCAGAATAAATTTTCTGTTTGTCCAAGGTGGAGAAGGGAATGTGAAGAATGGGGATCATTTAAAGCTTCTCATAATTACAGAAAAGTAAGTTTGTACATAGAAATTTCCTTTGATTGTCTCACAACTCAAGCAATATTTTTTTCATTGCAAGTTTTATATATAAGATAAATATTTTCCAAATTTGGCTATTATTATGTAATATTTTTGATACATACAGGAAACTGTCATGTAAGTACTAGTGGAAACACAGTGTAATATGAACTCATCTTAATTCTTTTGATGATTTATTTTATCAAGTGCTTGGCAATAGTTTTTTCATTTAAAAAATATGTTACTTTTAAATTAATATTTTCTTTAATAAACAAAAAAGCTAAATGTAAATGTTTGGGTTTAACTATTAGATCACTATAGTGTCTTCATATTCAACAATACTGCATGTGCAATCATTAGTCCTGTCTGACATAAAACTTGAGAAAAGCATTAGCTATCATGTTTATATCTTGCCTCTTAATATTTAGCACCAGAAAGAGGACCTGTCTAGTCTGCTAGGGGAATTTTGGGAAGTCTGTACCTTCTGTTTGGCTGTCATGGGCTTCAAATGATTTTTGTTTCAGTCAAAATTACTCAAAGATAGCTGTTCTTGGGATGGAATGTTGGGGGCATGTTATAGACTCCATGACTGTATTGCTTTTAGAGAGAGGCTCCAGCATTCCCTTAAAAATAGCACATGGGATGACATGCCGTCATGTCCCAGATGTCCTCAAGAGCACATTGAGATCTTGGCATCTGGGACTACTTGTGGGCTCTGTGTGCTGTCGAGCAGCTCCCAGACTCTCTGTGGGGCAGTGAGTACAAGGCAGAACCTGCTGTGCTCCTTGGGATGGTAGAGACAGTTTGGGCAGGCTGGCAGGGAATCTTGCAGGCACAGAGTTGGCTTTGCTGCTTTGAAGTTTCTGATACTGGAGGAAGCAATGTAGGAAGTGACCCCTGTTTTGGCTTGGATGGTATGCATTTACTGTGTGTTAGCAGAAAGCAAACATCTGCCTGGTAACCAGGATGTGGTCCACTACAACTAAAACAGTGTGTATTTGTAATGTTACATTAATCTTTCTCATGTTATTTCTAACCACTGTTATCTACAGTTCTGCAGCCCAGTCAAAAGAGGAGTTGACTGATGGCAATAATAAAAATGAGAGTGTACAGTAATAAATGGCAGATGGGTGAATTTTTTTTTTATATTAAGGATGCCAGTCTTTACACTTTCGAATTTTACATAATCCACTGTAGGTTCCTGTGCCTTATTTAGGTACCTCAAATAACAATGGACTTTAAGCTTCTAAGAGTGTATGTATTCTCCAAAATTACTGGAAGAGATTTGGTGCATTTTGGCATCAATCTATGGTACTTAAGTGGCTGACATACTACTGATTTAGGTTTCTGATTTTGCACATGTGACTCTTACTGATGTTGTTCAAAGGAATAGATACATCATCATTTAACTTTATTATTTTCTTTTATTTCCAGCAAAACCTACAAAATGTAATTATCTCCATACTAGAAACTTGCAAAAATGCTGTGGATGACAAAAGGCTTTTGTTTTAGTCTTTTCAGTAATTTGCAGAGTAGAATGTTTCTCCATTGTGTGTTGACATATTTGTTTTTATGTTTAAGAAAGGTTGCTCTATAAATTTGTATGACATCATCAATGAATGAGAAGTGTTATGCACTTTGTGGGTTAATAATTTGCCTCATTCATTCATGGTTTTCTAAGGTGTATTTGTGTTAACTAAACTAGTGGTAGCATTTCTTTGGGTGGAAAATCTGAAAGCTGTTTCTGTTTCTTTCCCTGTTTTCCGGCACTGTTTTAAACACCTTAGATAAGTAGTCAAATTGAAGGTTGCAATTAATTGTCCAGAACATGGGAATGGAATGCTGGTCTGGCATAGCCCAAATGAGTTGTACTGAATTTGGCATGGAGCATAAAAGAAGGTGAAGTCACTTTTAATGATATGTCCCAATTCGTAAACAGGTGTTTGCCCAAGGGGAACACACCAGTCTTACTTTGCAAGCATTATGGCAGAGTGATTCACTGGAATATGTGAACATTTCTAACCCTTCCCTCCCCCAAAATGTATTATGTCAATCCTTTTAGCAATTCATGTTCAGTGAGGTATTGCTTGTAGCAGTGAAAGAGATTGGATTCCAGAAATTGTGGCACTTTCTATCTATTAACCCATCTAATGAATGGTGTTTTAAAATTTGATTGGCAGCTTCTTTTCCCATCTTAATTAAATTGCTCCTTCACCCCAGTGTCTTTGAAGGACAGAGCCTTTGTTAAAGATGTCAAGTTAGTCTTTTATTGTTTGTTTCCATGGGGAGCAGAGCTTGCTGACAAGTTGAGATAAAGGTATGGAATCAAGAATATACTTGTTAAAATGCTTATTTAAAAGGTCTTAATAGTACTAACTAGGACAAAGAGGGAAATGCGCCCAGTCACATTATTCTTCTCCACCTGAGATGCAAAGAGCTTGTAACATTTCTACTATATAAAATTCTTTAGTGAAGATAAAGATTAAAAAAAAGGTAATAAGGCTTGCTCTGAAAGCATGAAAGCAGCTAAATGTGTAGAATTGAGTCAAAAAGTATTCTGTTTCTTTGGCAGAATCCTTGCTTAATTTCCATTGAAGGGAAAATATCAAATCAGCACAGCAGAAAAATAATACATCTGTTAAGGGAGGAGATATTGATGGAGAAAACGGTTGATAAAGAGTTTGCTTATTAAAATATTTGGTTTTAAATTAAGTGGGGATTAGAAGCAGATTATTTTAAGGTCAGCAATTGTGAGTTATTAGGCTAATCTCCTACAATTTGTATTTTAATATGCACCAGTAGAAATTGCTTTCTTGAAGCCTTTCAGGGCTTTATTTGCATGTACATTTGACTTCAGGGGTCAAAGTGCAAAATGTACTATTTGAAGTTCACTGACATTTCTCACATGGGGGAGGATGGGTGTATTCCTGTTCCTCAGAACCAGGTGGCTGTAAAAAGTTTGTCAGTTTAATGAGACAGAATTTTCCCTGGCTTGAAGAAGACACAGAAACCCAATTAGAAACAATAAAGGTCATCTTATGCTGTGAGGAATGTGTTTGCCATTCACATTAACCTCATGGGTGTGGAGGACTGTTGCTTATAAAATTGTCCTTTATGGTCACAACTTTTTCCAAGGATTTGTACAGATTCCGACCTATTTGCAAAACACTTGGCTGGACACTTAAATAATCTGATGAGGAATTGTGCTTTGGTATATAGCCTATAGTGATGTACAGTTGTGCTTTATACCTAGGGTATATTTTATATTCACATTTTAAATTACCTCATCCTTTGTTTGCCATCATGTTTTAATTAAGCTTGCATACAAAATTTTTGATAAGAAGCTGATACCACTTATGGAATCAAGTCATAAAACTGACCTTAAGTCTTGACACGATACTATATGATAATTAAGTGATCTTAAGCAAAACCAAAGCATACATTTATTAAAAGAAGACTGAGTTAAGACTCGGAAAATATAGCAAACCTATGTAAAAATTACCCAGATTAATGATTCAGATTAAAGACCATTTAACTAATGCTTTCTAAAGCAATTACTAATTGTGTTGGGATTAGAAAAAATTCAGGCTCTCATGTTCTAGCAGTGATATGAAAAATGTGGTGGGACTTTGCTAACTTGCTTTTCTATTAGTTCTGGAATGAAAACACTGTATTATAGAAAAAGATTAGGGAGACCAGTTTCTTTTTAAAACTGGGCATTTTTACATTAAAATATTTTTATGGGCTGCCAACCAGTCAGAGTAAGGTTGCAAACAAAGTGGTGAATATGTAATGAATGCATATACTTTTCTTGCTGCCCACATAGTACATGGCACCATGAGTTAATAAATTAGCCTTTCAATTACAGGGATCTTATTCCGATAATACGTGGAATATATTTGTTTTGACAAGCATGTTGGTACCTACTGTCAGATCATCAGTTATTTGAAGATCAATAAAAATAGTTGTTATGGGATATAGGGAAAAGCTATTTACTTGTTCAACTCCTAAAAATTACTAGGAATAAGTCCAGACACAGAAGTCTCATGTTTTGCCTGACAATTACTCAAATTAAATGGTAATTGCTTTCTTGAGAGAATAGTTTGCACCAGTGAAGATGTGTCCCTAAAAATATCCTTTCTATATTATATATAGAATATACGTATTTTCCATATATGGAGAAAATGACAAATTCTCCTTCTCCCAAAATATCCCATTCTATAAATTTTCTATCCTCTATTCTCCCTAGCTATGGTGAATGAAACCCAGGAATCTTCAGTAGTGGAATCCTGAAAGTCTCAACTCCCATAATGAATCCTGAGTACAACTAGTGTCTCAGCCAATTTAGAGGGCTGTGCTGTGTAAACAAAATCTGACCCTTACTGGGAAGCAAACACCTTTTGAGTGATGCTGTATTACCATGGAGCATAAGTAATAAGCATGGAGCTTCTGTGCTTCCACTTTATATGGAGCTTTCCTACTATAATCACAAGTTTAAAATATAGTGGAAAGTTTAATTACAGCCACCGAAGACCTTATTTGATAGTATAATCATCTTGTAGCAAATTGACAAGCACATCAGTTTTGTAGTCATAAATGCCACTGATGCTTTCAAACATATTTCATAATGCATTTACATACTAAAAGATTTATATACATACTGAGATACTTTTCTCATCCTATGAAATCTAAGAACACACTGCTAATAAAATCTGAAGTTGATATGTACATAAACTGAACTCTTAAAAAAATGAATTGTAAATTGCTTTATTGGGTTGACTTAAACCAAATGAGCTGATATTTTGCTTACTGAACTTGTGGCATCAGATATTTTTGAAGCAGAGAGGAATGGAAGGAAATAGAAATTCAGTTGTTGTAGTAATTTTGTGACACCAATTAAGGAAAAAGCTCTAAGGATACATTTAGTGCAGGTGTGAGTTTTCTTTCCTGCAGAGGTATTTGTGTGTCTCGAAGCAGTATCGGTCGAGTTGAGAACAGAAGATAGGGATAAAAGACCTCAGCACAATAGGGAAGAAACCTGCTTGATCCCCTGCCTATTTAAGTTAATTAGTTAATTGCATATTTTTCCTCAAGCTTTCTTCTGGTTAGTTTTGAAATGCATGTATAAGGGTCAGTATGAGGGAGCCATTCAGCAACAAGAATGTTAGAATGTTATGTTGCATTTAAATCTTTCGGAATCTGTAGAGTTTCAATTACCTGAGACTGATACCTTCATACTTTTTGCCATTAGAAGTGTTACTTTATTGTTTGTTTGTTTTTTTTTTTTTCAGCTGTGACGTGACATAGTAACTTCAAGAAGAGAAATGTTCAATATATATTCTTCACTGATCTGAAGGGAGAAGTTTTTGTTCTTATCAAATGATGTAATAATTTCCAGAAGTTACTAAGGAGAATATTAAACATTAATGTAAACCTTTCAAAACCCTCAGTAAGAGTTTAGCTCATATTTAAGAACAGTAAATGTTTGGCCAAACAATTCTGTGTACAAAAAAGGTCAATAAGAAGCGACAGAGGAGGGCATTTCCAGAGAACTGGGTAAAGCTGATATTCAAATAAATTAGATGAAGACTGAGATAAACGTAAGGATGTTGGCCTGAAATTAATCATGAGTAAAATAATGGAATGGCTGAAATGGAATTGTGTTAGAAAGTTATTTAGGAGTATAATATAACCAGTAATTGTTGATATAACTGTATGGAAAGATACAAGATTTTTATTTCTCTTCTTTTATTATATGCTTAGTTTAAAGTATTAAAAAAATAATTTACTCCTTATTGAATTTTATTGTACAGCGGTTAAGGAAAAAAACTATATGTTCAGCATTGCTTTTATTCAGTATAGCTTGTCACCCGTTACTGCTGTTTGTTATGGATATTACTTTGCAAAATCACCACACAAGGACAGGGAAAATTGCAAGTGCCTGAAAATAAAGGAGAGAGGACAAAAACCATACTGCTTTTCAGAGATCTGTAGATGGATTACAGATTCAGATAATGTATTTTTTGTAAAATCTGTTTATATGTCAGCTGTGAAACATCATCATCAAAGCTGAAAAAATAGAATATCTTGATGTCCTGTCGTGAGATATGCTCCTAACTCATCCACCACTTATATCAAGTGACCAAAAAAACCCTTTGCAATATTTTAATAGATTGATAATAACAAAATAATTTGAGAAATACCCAGTTGAATCTTGTTGTAAAATGGAAGATATTTGAAAAGAGAACAAGTAATTATGGAGGGGTAAGACTATTTAGTGGAGCAGCAGGTGAATTGAGAGAGGCACTGGCTGATATCACATGGAGAAAAACAGATAAGAAGAGCACTCACTAGAAAAGACTAAATGAAAGAGGGCAGTTTTCAATTAGCAGGGATAATTACTGACAGAAGTACCCTTTGCCATTTTGAAAGCGATTTTGTCCATCAGTATTCTGATAGTAACTCCTGATGATTTTAGTGATCTTTGAATGTTGAAAATGCTTAATATTAACTTTGAGAGAAAAATTTATTTTATTTAATAGAGAGCTACTTTTTACTAAGGTTTTTATTGCATCAAGGTTACTCTTTGTTTCAGTTTTTCTGTTTCTGTGAATATTGTTATGACTGATAGCAGCTGAACACTTTTCCTCCACACACAGAAAACTGCTTTTTAAGAAAAGAATTATATACTAAGAATTATGCACATTTAATGTGTTTGTATCTAATTATATATTAAGAATTAGGATTATCTATTGGAAGAAATGTATTTTTCTAGCTTGCTTACATTCTGCATTTGATTTTTTCCTCATGTAAAATCTCAGTTATGCTAAAGTCTGTGACAAAGCTTTCTTTTCTTGTTTCATTAAAGTAGAGTCAGTTTTATCTTTTATAGTTGGTCAGTATTTAATTTTTTTAACAGAATTACTATAAACAACTGTGTAGCAAAAATCTATGTTTTTAGGTGTGTTGACGAAAAAAAGAGACTAAGAAGTTTGACCTGCATGTACTGTATTTAATAAATTTATTTCAGTTAATTTTAAAGTGCTCAGGTCATACTAGAAAAGATGACTGCAGGATACAATGATGTTTTTTCCCCAAGTAAAGCTAACCACATCAGTGAGATTTCCTGAAGGAATAACTTTCTAATAAATATTTAGGTCTTCTTCTGTATAACTTGGCTTGTAAGCACTGTGACATCCTAAGTTATCAGAGATATGTGAGGCATATTCTAAACTGTAGTTTTTGAGTCTTCCTTGTTAATACTAATGTGTTTTATAGTACAGATGTGTAGTTAGATCTACAATATTTGATATTGTGTTTCAAAACCTGCTTGCTATGTGAATCCAGTGTACAGTTGTCTGTGATAAAACTTCAGGTTCAGATAGAGAATAACTATTTTACAGTGGTCTAAAAATCACTTTCCACCATCACAAAATACTCTCTACCTGCAGCTTCTTATAATAGTAAAGACTATGTCTTATGTGTAGCACAGAGAAAGGAAAATAAAGGAGCCCCAAATAAAGGATACATGTTTGCTTTGGGTTCATGTTGATTGTTTTTAAGCTGTACTTTGACTTTTACATAGAAGGATAGACTTATGTTGGAATGGTTTGTTTCAATGGGAAAAAAATATTGTTGATAGTTTTCAGGTAAAGCTGTAGATGCTTATAGCCAGAATTAATTAGCTTTTGGGCTGTATAGATCATGAATCAAAACCCAAATGTACAAAAATTTTCTTCTTAAGGGAACTAAAATGTTCGTGGTTAATTTCTGTGGACCACTTTTCTGGCTGCTTTTGCAGGTTTAAGAAATGTTACTATTCCTAATAAAGGAAAGTGTTGGTAATTTTATGTCTTTATTGCTGTGCTGCTATATGGAAGAAAAAGTTCTGGTAAATACCAGTATGTAACATGCTTTGAACTTATTCCTATGTTCCTTTTTTAGTTTTGCTGTCATGTGAAGATCTGAGTCTGAGAATTCATGCCTTGATATGTATGCATCTCAAGACACCTATTGTCCTTCAAGAGTATATTGAAGAGAAGTGGATAAAGGGAGGAAGGGTAGACTTTTGTAGTCATTTACAGGAGACTGGTTCTCCCAGTCAAATAGGAGTTGTGGAAAATGGAACCTAACAATATTGTGGATAGTTTTGTGCTTGATCCTAAGGAATTATTGAGGTGTGTCTCCAGTGTGCAGAACAGGAGGACTGATAAGTGGTGTGATATAGTCATGGCTCTATTCACTTGTTTTAAGAAGTCTTAGAGTAGTGCCAAGTAACCTGATGGTCTTGGGGATAGCTTTATTTTTTACTGCAGAAAGAAGCAATGAAAGCTGCTTGCAGGATACATACCTTTCATAGAATATCCTGAGTTGGAAGGGACCTATAAAAATCATCAAAATCCAACTCTTTTGAAGAAGAGCAATATTTTCAGAAACAAATAACTTAAGGATTCAGGTTTTTAATGTATTTTTAAAACTATTTTCCCTACCATGGCTCTGTATGTTGGCAGTTCAGTCATTCTATTGAGATGGGGGATGCTAATCAGGCAAGTGACATGCACACAGTAATGTACAGAAATTCTGTAAAGTGGTAGTTAAAGCTGAGCACACTCAGTGTGCTGGGAGTGTGTACAGAGTCAAACTGATAGTTGAGGAAACTTCAGTGCATGTACGGTTACCTGTGTGTCTGCTGTGAGAAAGAACTCGTGCCTTTAACTGAAGGAACTTCCCTGTAGGAAGTAGTGGAAATAACTCCCAATGATAGTGAAATGCTGGAAATGCTTCTCAAGTAGAATTAACAAACTGTGTCTGTGTAGGAAAATAGGAGTATCTAACCTACAAAATTGGTTACTATGCTTTTTAAATGGTAGATTAAAAAAATTCAAACAAGATCCTTCAATGCTTGGGGCAGTGTTAAGTTCCAAATGTTCCCTTGAATTCCATGTGTCAGTTTTAATGAAATCTAAAAAAATCATTCTCATCACATGGAATCGACTGTTTTCTATATTTTGTTTTTGTTTTGGAGTATTGTGAACACTTGGGGAAAATGCCATTCATAAGCATATGTGTAGCAAAAACATTGGTCTTAGTTTATCTCATTATCACTTGAGGGGTGATCGCTAACTCATGCCTATAAATGCTGTATTAAGGGTAACTGGTATTGTAAAAATTAAAATTTGTAATCTCTTCCAACCTTTATAGCTGTTTTTAGGGAAGAAGAAAGCTGAGATTTCCACCTCCTCTATGCAGTTTAAGGGGTCCTGATACAGTGTAGTCAGGCATGAGAATAAATCTGTACTGAAATACTCAAACACAGCAACATCTTTCTTACAATCTGTTGGTCATTTGAATAAAGTTAAGGGAAAGACATTTATTGATTATGAATTGATTGGCTCTGAAATTGTCCTTTGATTCATTTCTCATACATTTTGTTACAGACTTCATGGCTAATTGTCACCTTGAATAGGTGGGATGGGATTGCTTTGCTATGATATGGGTGGGTGAGAGTCACAAAAGCAGCTTTCATCTAGGTAAGTTAGATTTTCTCTGTAGTCAGTGGAGACAAAGACAGGTCTTCTGGAGTCAAAGACACTGGAAGTTAGATACCTTCTATGGATAAAAAAAAAGCTAATGGTCTCTGTTTTATAAAGGGTAATTAAGGGAAACTAGCCACCTCACCTTAGAATTTTTCTTTTTGGATCTCACTCTGTTTTAAACAGCTGCGTTCTTGTATTTGCTCCAAAAGAAAGCAAGAGTGCATATCTTCCTGGTTCCTCATAGTTTCTTTGCACTGTGAAGGTAGCAGGCACTCCTTCCTCCAGTTCCTTTAATGATGAGATCTGCAATGGAGTTATTTCCTTGGGGAAATTATTTTTGTTTTATATATTCCTCTAGGAATTTTCCATTTAGTAAAGAACATAATGTTTGGTTCATATTCTCATTGCGCAGCAGGTTCTCTTTAGTAGTTCTTCCCACAGGAATGGTGCTCAGTAATTCTCTCCAGTCCCATCATTTAACAACATGCCAGCTGTGTGCTTCCTTACATGATCGATGGAACTCACGAAGTTTGTTCTACACCTGATGTGAAGTTTTATCTATTTTTATATATTTTCACCATTAATTTTTGACAGGTGGCTCAGCCTCACTCTAGAGGGAACCAGCTTACATGGAACCTGTTAATGCAGTTGTGTGCACCTGCAGTGTGAGTCTCAAATGCCATCTTTCTTTAGGGACTCCTAATCAGACTCCAAGGCATCTGTTGGTAACAGTGGAAGCAAGCACTGGAGGTAGTCCTGGAAAAGATATGAATATGAACTATTCATGAATATGAGTGAAAGTAGACAAATGATTTTCCTTAAATTCCTGTCATTTTATCCATGTTGAATTTTGGCCTCATCCATAACAAATCCTTCTTTCCCTCCACCTCTCCTACCCTGACAGATGCTAAAGGAAGAGAGGGTTGCTACTCTTTCAGGGGATGTAACTGTATAACTTAGGTCATGTTTCTGAGCTCCACCAACTGAAAACATCAAAGTGAATTTGTTCTGATATTTGGCCAACTTATTTAGTCATCCCTCTAGACAAAACGTTTATCTGGATTTTTGGTCTGCAGTGTGGCTAGAATGTACGCTACCCAGATGTGTTTTCCTAACTTTGATGGAATAGAATAAAGGAAACATAAATACCCTTTTGAATACATCTTTTTATGGCCAGTAATAGTAGAAACTAAGTTAAAACTATTAGATTTGACTGAACCAGGGCATGAACTTCAGCTGTGTTACATCAGGGGAACAAGAAAAGTGTTTAAATTAAGCTTTTTTTTTTTTTTTTAGGAAAATCTTTTCTTATCAGAAAGCCTATCTCAGCCAAAATCACTAAGAGCATTTGTTACTAATTTAGTGGGGTGTGTTTGCATGTGGTTATATATTAGTGTTGAAAAGCGAGCTCTTTCCTGTTCTACGTAATTGAGGGTATATGAAGTAGAATTATCCTTAAACTTCTGCTCAGACAATGAGGAGATTTTTCTAGATTTAAACCAGAGAAAGTTACAAGGTTAATTATCAATTTCAGACACTGGATTGTACCTGACACTTGCTATCTCTACCTTATGCTCCCCTACCTCTAGCAGCCCCACTGGGAATCTTAGTCTTAGCAGGACTTAAAGACTGTACATCTTGTCCCATCTCCTCCATAAACTCAGCTGCTTGTTAGAATAAAGGAGAGGTTGATGAATCAGATGTTTGCATGGGAGGCTGCATTAAGGCTTGTGCATTTGATGGTAGAATATTTGTGTCTTTTTTCCTTCATGGATAAAATGGCTTTCTTCTAGGAAGTAATGTTGAATTGTGAATCTTTTTGAGTGTGCCTCCAAAGACTTTTTAAAGGTGAGAGATTCTTCCCCTTAACTCCGGGTGGCCTGAACTGTCTTGCTTTTCTATCAACATGGTGGGGTAATAGATAGTGAGGCTAGGTCAAAACTGGGTGTATCTCAAAACTGGCAAGTTGGTCACACAGCTCTTCTTTCAGTAGAGAATTGGTGCTAAACATATTGGGAGGTGTTTCATTATACTGTTTACTAGCTCTTCCATCTTTTCATTATTTTTAAGGAAAAAATGATGAGGGATATGAATGGAGCTAGTAGCTGCCCTTCTGAAAGTAGGTAAAAAGTCCTATTTCCACAGACAGGGCTGAAGGACTTTTGCCTTTACTGCCAATGTGAATTGTTTTTTGTGACATTTCTCTTTAAAAGAAAGACTAAGAGACTATAAGTGCATCATTAAATACTGTATTTTGAAATTAAAGTCAGAAAGCCGTATAGCTTCAGCTATGTTTAGAAGTGCAGCAGGAGAACAACATAGAATGTTATGATTAATAGTAAAGGCTCACTCCTGTCAGTGTGTATGTGCATATATAATGGCAAACTTACTTTTTGGAAACTAACCCATAGCCTATGGTGAGACATGCTTACTTCATTAGAATAATCCTCAGATAAAATGATTTTTATACTCTAAAATAATTACTTGTTTTGTGGCTCATCTTATTTTGAACATAAAATGAACTAGTTTTTGGGATGAATCTTTTCTTATTTTGGTTTTATTTTTTTTGTATTTCTGCCTAAGTTCTAAATCTTATGTTTAACTGGCAGAATGCACTGCCTGAGTTTATTGTGTGGCTAGGGCAGGTGTGCATGTAAAGAAAACTGCACCTGGTTGTGTACCTGTAGGCTTTGTGCTTGTGAATTAGCAGGGTATTTCAGGTGGGAATTTTCTTAATTCTTCATTTTGAGGGAAGGGAGTTAGAAGGTGCAGTTCCAGGTGTGCAGAAGAATGAGTATCATTGGCCATTATCTGCAGCACAACTAATTTGGTGACCTAAAAATATATGTTCTTTTCATCAACACCTGAAGAGTTGCTGTTGAACACACTGTAATGTTGCTTCAGGTGATTCCTTTTTTTTGTTTTGTTTTCTTTCGTAGATGGAGGGTTTTGGGCAGGGATATGATAAGCTCTTTACTGCATCATTATTAGGTTAAGACTGCCTGCTGTGTAACTTTGCAGTAGGATTTTTTGGTCTTTCAATACTTGTCTTGCCCCCAGAAAATGAAACTACATCATCACTGAAAATAATCATACCTGTATGGCAGTACCTGTTGACTTAGAAGTTTAATATCATATGAAGTAGGATGCAGTTCATAAAGGTTTTTTGCTGGGTATTGTTGTGAAGCAAGCATTAATGTGGTCTGCGCTGTACTTCATCTGGGGAGAAACACAAGAATCTGCTTTGTCTGAAATTTATTGTTGTGGCACCTCAAATGAACAGTGAATTTTTACTTTCATAAATGATGCTTTTGAAACCATCTTTCTTTTTTTTTTTTAATTTTTTTTTTTTTTGCAAGTAAATCCAGTAAGACTGGAACTTCAATTTCTTTGCCTAATTTTCTTCAAGGTTTATAAAATGTTTTTTGACTGAGTTTTACGAAGCCTGCATTTCATCATGATGTTCCTATGTTTTGAAATGGTTATGTCTCTCAGTAAAAAAAAGAGTAGAAGACATTGTGGAAAACTTCTAATTTGAAGACAAAGTATTCAAGCAAGCAAATAATGTTTTGTGACCTTTGCACTTTGACTTGAGAAGCTTGTTTTATTTCCAAATGTACTGGCACATGTTCTCAAGATTTTACTAATAACAGAGAAATTCTATAAAGTGTCTCAAAATAGAAAAGTAATTTTAATGAGAGAGGTCCTGAAATTAGTGTTATAGTTAAATCTGAGCTTCTAATTGGCCTGGCACCCATTTTCTTTGATTGCTATGTTTAGAATCTGTTTCCAGAATGTGTAATTTTAATTTAATCATTCTTAGTCTTACTTTTACTCATAAACACTGTATTAGCAACCACAATGTTTTTTAATCATTTAAAATTACAGACTAGCTCAGCCTGAATGGGGAGTTCTGGAAATTTCCTTAGGTGGTTCAATATAAAGCAGAAGTGCCAAAATTGCAAGTGCGATTGGCAATGGCTTAGAATTCAAGGTTAGAACTTCACTATCTTCAACTGGCTTTCTGATTTGTTTGATGTTGATGTTTTTATTGTTAAAGGTCTTGGAATAAAATTTGCTGAAATGGCTTTGTGTTCATTTATACAGATGGAAAAATATCTATATTATGTGTAACTTGGATTTGTATTTTTATTCTTTTCAAGATGTGTTTGTCAACATGCTTTTGTTTTTCGTTATTAGAATAAAATATAAATATGAAATGAAGCTGTTCTAGGATGTGTTTTGCAGTGTACTTTCTGGGAAGCAATGATTTGTGGATTTATTCTAGATTTCTAAAACTACTCTCATCACCTGATACCTAACATGCTTCAAAGGCCTTTTTACCCTACCGATGACAATGAGAGTAGTGGTCTTTGATAGGATGAAATCCTGCCTTTACTAAATCGATGCAGTGCTCCCACTGAAGTAATGAATCCTTTATTTAACCCAGAGAGCTTCACTGTACATAAATGTTTGCAGAAGTACAATCTAATGTGTTTGTCTTGATTTCTTGGCCATCCATAATTTCACTGCACTGATAGGCAATTAAAAATTTTCAGGTTGAGTCTCCTGTTTTTTAAACTGTTTGTTTAGGTCCAAAGCTTATTTAAACATATGAAGCATGCAACTTCAACTATTTAAATTTTTTTTCCTTTATTTTAAAGTTTTTTTTGGTCATCATTACATAATGGCGTGTATTTGGTGATACAGACCAAGCTCTCCACTTCTCTGTCTCCATTTAGCTCATGTTTGGCTGTATTTTATATGCATCGGCTGCCAATTCAACCACAACTTCATAGTGAAACTGTGTCTTCAACATTCATTGACTATCACAGATTCTGTGGCGTATCTGTGTGCTATTTATTTAGCACATCCCTTTGCCTTAATAGAACTTTTGTTTAGAAGGGTTAAGTAGGGGATTCATTGTAACTCACTGTGTTCTTGGTTTTTATGTAATTTGTAACAGATGTTACTTCACTTGGATAAGCTACTAATTTTATAACTCCACTTTTAAATTTGGATTTTATAATGTAGAACTTACTTCTAAATGTATTGCAAAGTATCATATATATTTTGGAACATGTTTGTGGCCTTCTTTCAAGAATTTTTTTCCCCCCCATCTTGGTATTTAATGGTTGTACCAAATAGGAATTGGTTACTTTTACTCCCTGTTGCAGTTTCTCTCATGCAAAACTGCTTGCAGTATTTACTTGTGGATAGGCCATTGAGAGGAGTTGTCAAATATTTAAATAATTATCTATGTATTGTTACTATTGACCATATTAATTTATCTGGTATCTCAAAACCAGTAAACCCTTAAAAAAACCCCAACCAAACACAAAAAGCCAATAACACATGAAAAAAGAGACAAATAGAGATAAGTATATTAATAAAGTTAAAATAATCTTAACTGTAATCCTTTACTGCAGATGGGACACCAGAGACAAAAGGAATTCCTCATTTCTGTTCCCATGGCTTTACACAAGGAAGCTCAGATAAGGATGGGCAGCAGTATAAAGCACTAAGATATGTTTAAATAAGCAGTAAACTGGCAACAGTGATGCAAACAAGCAGGTTTTTGCCTCTATATTAGTATTGCTAAGAAAAAAATTTAAATTTATTTATGCACATGAAGACCTGCATATTTAGAATCAAAGGAATATGAATCTGTTTTCTTGAATTAGAATGTACTAATTTAAAGTAGAGCTAGCCAGATGGTCTTCATGCTTGGATTTTACTGGAAAGGTTGTTTATATACGTAATACAGACAAATTAGAAAATTCCTATGGAACAGGTTGACATTGATCTATCAGGGTTTTAATTTGGGTTTAAATGTATTAGTAATCAAATGCTTTTGGATAATGTAGTCAGGTGCCCGGGGTTCTAAACCCACTAAATATTTTGCAGTAATTTTCAACAAATTTCTATTTAGACTATAATGGTGTAGATAAAAGCTGGGGAGAGAGACTTCTGAAGAAAAAGCCTATTTTCTTACCGAGTGTTCTAAAGAGGAAAAATTAAAAAGGTGGAGATTTTTTTCCTTTGAAACTGACCATATTCATACTACTATGCTTCTGTATAGCTGAAATGATATTTACTTTATCCCCAAAGTTATTCTTACTGACATCATTGTCACTAGTTCTTAAAATGAAAGAATTAAAATAAATGATGGAGTGTGATCCTCTGTGGCAATAATTCACTCTCAGTTTGGTTTTGGGGAGGTAAGACACAGCTTTGATATTTGTGAAATTTCAAAAGAGGGTTCCGAATTTAAACAGTACGTACCTTTGGCTCTTGTAAAGCATTTGAACTGACTGTCATCATAATGAGCAGCCTTTGCTATGCTTGTAGACGGTATTGCTTTGTGGCAAAATCTGATTTAGAAAGGTGCAGTAGAGCTGCTAGTGATAATTCTGTCATGGGAGTAACAGAAGAAAACAAAACCACAGAGCTTCCCTGACAGCCTGGAGTATTTTGTTAATCTAACTCTTGTTTCCAGAGGCACAGATTGCTATAGTTACTCGTGATAATTTCATGTTCATCAAGTGAGGCAGTAGATTTTCAGGAGGTAGCTGTGTGCATCCAGGTAAAGCATGGATCGTCATGCTGCAATGTCTTTTGTCTCTGCTGTCTTCTCTCATCAAGGCCATGTTGAGCTTCACTTGAAGGTTGAGTATTTGATGTCTAGTGAATTGATGCTTTGTTGTCATCATGGTGGGTCCTGTGCCACAATTAAAAAAAACTGCAGTCGTGGTTAGCACAAGCTGAGACGTTCTCGTAAGGGTCGGATAATTGTGGCCTGGGGTACTTAATCCCAACGTGCGCTCTCATGTCGCCACTGCCGCGCTGTGGGAACGCCACGGCGTTTAGAAGTGCTCCCTTGTGAGAGGGAGATGGTTATTCTTCCTGGTGACGGAGTGTTTGATAAAGATCACTCTCTGACATGGATATCTCTGCCCACATTCCATAAAGCTTTAGTCACCTGTCAAAAGCTCTGTGCACAATGGCTGTTGAGTGAGATGGTCTGCAAGGGAATCAGGCTGCTAATCACTATTTCTTTATCTTGGAATCTACTTTGAGACTTGCCTGTTTAAAAAACCAAAAAGTTTACTCCTGGAGTACGGGATATTAAGAATTTTGTATATTAAGGTAAACAATATACCTTGTAAGGAAAAACCTATTTGACTTTGAATGCTTACAAATCCTATGTGAATTAAGATATGTGAAAGAGACTTCTTAAAACCACAAAAAAAAAATTCTGTTAGATCTTGTTTTAGGTTTGGCAACTGAGTTGTATTTCCTTCTCTAAAATGGGGGAAATGGTGAGACTAGCAGTAAATGTTCTGTGGCAGTAGCAGTGAAGAAGCCATAATTAGCATTTCTCAGGTCTCCTTTTTTTCCTGGTTTATATTCATTAATATCCCACTTTATGAAGATTGAATTCTGCTTAAAAATAGTTGTAAGGGGCTGGATCAATCAACTTCCTTGCAATAAATTATTCCATAAAAATGATTGCCCGAAGAGGCCTGTGAGCTTCATCGTCCCTGTGTTCATTTCAGAATAATTAAATTTCCGGTGTTATCTTTCATATTTTAAAAAATTTTTCATATAAGAGTTGCTCGTAAGTGCTATGGATGACATGTAAAGAGATTCTCGACTCCTTAAATGCCAAAATTCTGTTTTCCTCGAATGTATTTTCTGCTAAAAATAAAGTTACTTCAAAATTACCAGAAGCTGAACCCAACAGATTGGAACTAGGTGACAGTAAGACTAGTTGGCTAATTTTTTACCAGTGGTGAATAGCTGTTTTCTTTTTCTTCTCTTTAAACAAAAAAAGAAAATCAAATTATCTGTCACTTTTCCTGTTCTCCATTTTAGGATATGGCATAAAATCTGACAGAGTTTTCAGTCCCAGTGGTGTTAGGGACTCCAAGAAAATATACTACCCAGTCAAAGGAAGCTCCCTGGAACTTCACACTCATTTCTTGCCCTTTACTTTTTCAAAGTTTTCTTCAACTTCTTATCCAGCTAAGAGAAAAGTGATTTGTATTTTTGGAATTGTATTTGTATTTGTATTTTTTTGGTATTATTAGAATAAGCCTGGGAGAGTCATTATTATGGTCATTATTGCATCAAAAAATTTATCTGCATGTACACAAGTGGGTTATGTTGCAAACCTTTTTCAAGAGACTACTAATTTTGAAGTTATTACTGGATGTTAAACAATGCCCTAAAAATATCTTACATTAGTGCTAATGATGGAGAGCTCTAACTGGTTTTAAAACTTGCATCGCCATTAGTTTACAGTTTTCAAATGCTTGACATCTTACAAGACCTACTCAGCAACGAAATAAGCATGGAGAGACATCTTTCTGCTTAAACACTTAAGGCTGAAAACATGAGAAATGCTCTATGCTTGGAAATTATTGAAGTCAAATCCTTGTACTAGTGTTGACGTATGAAGTTCTCAAGATTATAAAAAAAATCTGGATTTCAGCTCTACCACTGCAACTGTGAATATGAAATTTAGTAAAAGTCTTAAACATGATCTTTTTTTAGAGAGTAATTCCTTATTTTTTTTACAATATGCTTTCATAGTAACTGGAGTTCACTTTTCTATAATTATGTGTGTTGGAACAGCATAGGAGTCTGTTCAGAAAAAATTTTAAAATAATATAAATTAAAAGCAAGTTTTGATCAGTTATAAAAATATATGTTCAATATTGTACTTCCAAACTATTTCAGTATCTCTTTAATCTTTCCTGCATCAGATACTTTCCTTTCTTTCATGGCTTAGAAAGAAAGATTGAAAAACTTATTTTTAGTTTTCTTTGTTTGAAAGCTTTGTGATATTAAAGAAGGAGAAAGAAAACTGTTAAGTAGGCAATGATAGGTCTTATGCAATATAGATGGACTTCTTAATAGTTTACAGTTTTTCTAAAATCTTCATATGCAAGCTACATTTGAGACTGTCAGTTGCAATGTATTTTCCTACCTATCTTGTGAAAAAGTGAGAGGTTTTCTTTTTTTATAAGATTTTATATCTATTTAGAAAGATGATAAAATAGATATTAAACAGATTGAACAGCTACTATGAGAACTGAAAACAAAATTGGGAAATTATGGAGAAATCATGACCGAGTCTGAAGAGACTAGGATCTCAAATTGTAAAGGGTACAGATCCTTTATCCTCCTCAACTATTACAAAATATAAATAGAGATGTTCAGGTGAAAGTAAAATGATTAAAAATATTAATGTCATGTTGTTAGAACTTACTCATCCCTTAATTCTGCAAGTGCTTGAATGAAGAGCCTCAGGACATTTCTAAAATTTTTAGCTGATGTCCTGGGAGATTCTTAGAGTAATTTTACTCCATGAGAAAAGATTTCCTTTTTTTCCCCCCTCCTGTCAAGTATTTACTGTGTAACCATGTACTGCCAAGTAATCTTTAGTCTTGAGGCTTTTTTAAAATTACTACGTCTGTGCGTGCCTACATTATAGTGTGATAATTCATATTGTATTGTCCTGCGTCCTGGATATTCCAGATCTCAGAAAGCTATATTGGGTCACTTCATCTGTTAACAGAATAATTAGTACTTAGAAATGTTTTTTTTCCTGCCCTGGTTTTTCTGCAAGTGTAAAGTAGAACTTGTATATATGCAGTTATCTAAAGATTTAATTGCTATATGTCTCAGTGACCTCCAATGCTTAAAGACTGCACTTCTCCTTTAGGAACTTAGGTCTACCACTTTTCTAACATTTGCCTTATATTATTGTGCACGAGAGCTGTAGAATTTTGTGCCAAAGAAAAACTTTTTAATAGTTGTATTTCTTAGGAGTTTTTATGAATTTGCTCTCAAAATAGGTTATGGGCTTGGTACATCAGGCTTTGTTTGGGAGTACTGGGATATTTGTTTTATACCTAGAGCCTGAGAAAAGGTGAGCATCATTTGTCCATGGTCATAAAATGGGAAGAAAACCTATCCTAAAATGAAGGCTCCATAAGGTAAAAGGCCCTGTCAGTTTATGCTCTTTATGCTATTTGCATTTCTGAAGTATGTTGGAGAGTGTCAGTTGAAATATAGTGCAGAGTGAGAGACCACCCGGAAATTTATGAATGACTCTAGAAAGCAGCCTTTGCCTTTGCTGTATAAGTGGGGTTAAGGTAGTTGTCACACAAGGGTAACTCTGTTTGCGTGCATCTTCAGAAAACTTAATATCATCAGAGCACTACCCATAGTAGGGTACAGGTAGCTTGCCAGGAATTCTGAGTTGCACTATCCCAGTCAGTGATGACATTATAGGAAGCATACCAGTGAATGAGCACACCTCATCAGCATGTTAAATTCATCTTCTTTCATTGTTCTTCCCAAATTTTCAGTTGTATGTTGGACAGGAAAAGAGATTAGATATTTGAAGGCCTCTGTTAGACTGAGGAAGATTTTACTGTTGTTGCTTGTCTCCTCAGAAAGATGAAGCTGTACGGTGTGTACGGTTACTGGTTACATGGGTCAGAGAAAGCTGATGTAGGTTGCTACGTAGTGTGGTGCTTGTCAGGTGGCTTTATTACCCGTAACTCTTGGAAAGTGACTGTGAAATGGAACTTCACCTTGTGTAGAACATGACGTGTGGAAAGCATCAAGGCTTTGGTCAGAGCAAATCGAATGCCAACACAAATCAGGTGACATGTTGGTGATATCGTTACTCTTCTCTGACCAAAGTATGTTATGTTGGTTTTCACTGCTTGGGATTAATTTCTTGGTTCTTCTTCACGTGGTTAGCTGGGCTTTTTTGTTTGTTTGTTTTGTTACTTGGCTCTGATTTATGTAGTATTTGGACTTATGGGTGTCCTGTGGGTTCTCTGCTTTATTTGGAAAGATTACATTTTAAAATCTAAAACAAAAGCTATCAACACATTTTGTTTGAAATGTTTCATATTTATAGTTCCCTAAAATTGTGTTTTCTTTATCTTCCCATTCACATGGGAGCTTGGAGGGAACACACACACATCTCTAATGCCAGCATTGCAGATTAAAAATAGTTTTCCTCCACCAAATACTAACAGCTGGTTGGCTCTCTTTCCCTGCTGAAGATGCATCATATAGTATTTTTGTTTCCCTGCTGTTGCCAAAATGTTAATGGTCGGGCTCTGCAAGTTTTAATTTGTAAATTCTGTTGTAATACTAATCACACTTTAACTGCATTTCTCTGAGGCTTTTCACAACTCCAGTCAAGCGCCTATTACCCCATCTTGCAGATAAATAAACAGAAGGTGGTTGAGAGAGGTACTTTGTGTTGATTTAAATAACAATCAGATAATCAACGCTTCTGTAAACTCATTGTTACTTGGGCAGCATGGAGATGTAGTGGCACGAGTGAAAACAGGTCTTCTAAGTTGTGTTCCGCCAGGATGAACCCCTAACCTTTATACTTTTCCTTTACTTGAAGTACTCCAGTGCAAATCCTGTGGAAAATCTCTTGTCATATTGACATTATAGCAATTGCCTATTGAAATCACTGTCATCTTCTCTTTTCACCAGTGATGGAAAATGTCTAAACATTCTATTTCAAGAAAGAAGATGTTATAGCAATATTTTTCAAAAGATCTTTTTTTTTGTAATGCTGTGAGTGGACAATATTATATACAATGACAAGTTATTTCTGAACCAAGTAGAGTATCATATAATAGCTTTTCTATTTTTCCCCATCTTGAAGTACTCAGCAAAACTCTCACTATATTAGAAGAAGTGAATCTGTTACTTTTATTTTATTTTGAAAATTCTTTCATAATGTTTGGCACTTAAAGTGATATTGCCTTCATATACATGATCCATAATGTTTACATTTTGGCATAAAAGATGAAGAAGGCAGTGCAAAACATGGAGAGACACGAGAGTAAATAAAATAACAGATGGCAGCTATGTTCCAATGGAAATAATTGTATACTGCCTTTTTATTAGCACAAAATCAATGTGTTGTTTTTGATTAATACAGTAGGCTTGCTGGTCATATGGAGATTAGTGTGTGACATAAACCTGAAAATTAGTTTGTTGTCACGTATTATGTGATATGATGGGGATTAATTGCAGGAATGCCTTAAAAATATGCTCTTAACAAAATCCTTTCTACACTGTACTAGATAGATTAATCCTGTTGCCATATGGACTTGAAATAGCCTTGGGTATGCAAAAGAAAAATCTAGATAAATGATAACTCATTTAATACTCTGTGGTTTGTGTTTATGGAAAACAGAATTCCTCAGGACCTTCTAAAGGAAAACAGGAGTGTGCCAAAGGTAATTTCAGTGTTGAGTGTTCACGGATGGTAAAATTATATTTAACAGATGTTTGTAATTTTTGCAGGTAATAGCTCTAGCAGATGCAGCAGAAGAAAATCAAGCCAACATGTTCCAGGCATTTGCAAAGTTGAAAAGTGCCACCCATCTGGTGATTATGCTGATTAGTTTGTGGCAGAAGCTCACCACTGATCAAGTTGCTATTTTGGAAGCTACATTTTTGCCATTAGCAGAAGATACACAAGAGCTGGTAAGAATCCGTAAGAGCTGCTTGAAAAATGCTCATTCACAGAGCTTTAAGCCCTTAAATTTCCATATTTCTCCCTGTACGTTGCTGAAGACTGTCCTTTGAAGTTATTTAAGTAGCTTTATTAAGTAGGTGTTTGACGCAAACTAGATCAATTTCACAAGAAAGTGGAAAAGTAGGAGTAGATTATAGAATGTTTCAATAGAAGATATGGGTGGTACTAGTTAAATTCTGCTTAACCTTTCCTTGCCAAGTAGGAGTGTGTCACATAAATTTAGCTGATTTTTACCTTCTGTCCAGTGGTTAGGACAAACAGAATAATACACGCAGTTTTTGAAGACTCTAATATAAATGCTCTATAACATACATGTCCACATTCCAATAGAAATATGAAATACAGACAGGTACAGACAGCAAATACAGTATATACATTTAATCTATTAAGCATTTGCCATACTTTGTCCTCAGTGTATTTACAGGGGTTTATATAGTGGATGAAAGTTATCTAAACAAAATACTATGAATAGATTGTCCTTGTATTCCAAACCATGCTCTATATAGTTCTGCATTCTGTGGATGTCTGGCTAATTCTGTTTGGATTTAATGAGTGTGACAAGGTGAGATTGTAAAATTTGGAGAATGGTCTGTGAAGAAAAATAATGCTGTTTTATATCCAATCCAAAGGTCCACAGCTAAACACTGCTTTAGTTGAATTAAAGAATGTTCTCAGCTTAATTAGGATTTGATCCCCAGTTAGTTTCAAGAGTTATCTTAAGTACACATTAATTTTAATTTGCATGCTTTGCACAGGGTTTTTGCAATGTACAGTGGATCCAGATTTTGGTGCATACCTGGAATATCTAGAATGGTTTGTGGTCCTTTAGAAAGCTTGTGCTGGGTTCCAAGTGAATCTAGGATCTTCTGCCATTTCCACCTGGGGGGCTAAAATAGTTTTGGCATTTTACATGATATTGACTCATAGCAGGCAAAGCAAAGCAGTTTTGTTGAGATTTGTTTTGGATTTAGTCCTCATTTAAATTTGGAAAATCAAGCTTCACAACTGAGGAATGTGCATTCCCATGAATTGAATTCAAACAAAGTTCCTATGAATCTCCTGAAAGCCCAAACAACCATTTTTTTGCGTGACTACTTTTTATTTTGCCATCAGGAATTGGGTTGCTTTGACACAAGTTTTGATAAAATATGGTACAATTTGTTATATATCCTGTAATGCAGGATATCGCTTCAGCATGTATCTTGATGTGGTTTTACCACGGTGGTTAACAATATTCTATGTTGAAACTATAAGACTTCACATAAGCATTGTAAGGATGTATATCCTGCAGAGCAGTCAGGATGAAAAATGTAAACCAACAATAACTGGAGGTGGAAATAGAAACAAAACCTTTACAAAATACTAAATTACATGCCATATTGAAGTTGTTATGGTACCACAGAAATCTGAATGTAATTTAAGAAGCTTAGGCAGGGAATGGGGAAATCTTCTGACATACCAATGATATTTACAGACAGAAGCTCCTAGCTGGTGTTCAGGTTTCCTTGTAAGCAGTCGAGTGGAACACTGGTGAAAGAAAATACTCCGAAGAATTTTTATTTACTCTTCAAACAATTCTGCACAATGGTTTGTTGTATTTTTAATTGGAGGGAATGTGTTAGAAAATAGTTTGGATGCAGTCTACATCTCCAGAACATTTTCTGCCTTGTGAGCATTAAACTATGGAAGTGTTTTCTTAAAAAAAGGGAAATGTTTGGAATACACTGTTAACATAAAAAGAAATGCCTCTTTTACCATAACATCAACATTATTCTCATACATGCCATTTCATTTAGAACAGATTGTATCTTGTTTTCTAGACCTGGCAATCACTTCAGTTAGATGTTTAGCAAATATGAAAGTGGCGTTCTGTGTTCCCATTGTGTCACCATTTTTTCTCGGGCTGCTAAATTGTTTCTGTTGCTGCAAACTTCTGTCTAAGGATATATAAAATTTGGGTTTTTTTGTCCACAAAGATATAGTGGAAGAAATACTACAAACTTGCATATTTTCTGGGAATAACAGATATTTGGCATCATATTTTGTTTCTGGCAGTAAACTTCTAACTAGCACCTAAATAGCACTGCTTTGATAAAACTGACTAAAAGGGTTGCTCTTATTCAGTGTTGGAAATACAAGGACCTTCCCCTTTTTCACGGATTCTTTCATGAATGCTGCACAGTTGTAGAAGTATAACATCAGAAATTGAATGAGATCTCTCAGGTCTCAGTGGGATAAATGAGCTAATTCTTCTGCTAATGAAGCCACTAAGAAATTGGTGCCAAAACTGAAGAAAAGTATTTGCATGGAAGTTAGGTGTGGTTTTGTCCAATGTACTGTGTTACTGTAGGACTAAAATAAAATTTATATTCAAAATATAGAAGTATATATTATTACTATTTCAGAGCCTAGTGTTACAGCTCCATGCAAACTATACTTTTGAATGTATACTGGTTTTGATTTCTATGTTTTTCTATCAGTTGAAATATATGGTAGAAAAATACTTTAGGGTGCTTTTGGAGACAAAAGAATCCATGATTTGTTAATAATGTACCAGAGATTTTGTTACACAATTCATTTTTTTCAGGAGAGTTGATCACTGTTCTGCAAGACTAACATATTTGTTATTAGCTTATAACAGGGACTGACAGCAATTTGAAGTACTATGAAGTCTGAAATAATTTAAAAAAAAAGAATTCTAAGGGGTGTTTTTCAGTGATTATCCTTTACCAAGCTGAGTTTTCTGGATAGAAAAAGATACTTGAAAAATGCTGAGTTTGTGATAAAGCGTGTGTTTACAATAGGAAATCCGCTTGGGAAAGGAGGGAATTTGTCCAGGCTAATTTAAAGGGTTCAAAGGGTTCATGCTACACGGGGTAGTTTTGATATAATGGTTGCATGGTGTCTGGAGTGACTGATAGCTCATATGCCTGATCATTAAGGAATTAATGCTTTCTTTGTTTAAGACATTACAAAGGGAAAATATGTCTGTCGATATGAATGTTCTGACTCTAAGACTGATGAAGGGCCCTTGGCAGTACAGCCATCAACAGCAACTTTACTGAAGAGTAAATATTTTCATAGTTCTCCTGATGTTACCAAATAATGACATACAGGTGCTTCATTGCTCAGAATCATCCCTTGCTTGTCATAGTCACATTTGTGTTACTATAGGTAATAGTAACAGCTATAAACTAATGTTGAGGAAGTACATTTCCATCTCTCTTTATTTATGTTTGGAGTCATACCAACCAAGTAAATGTCTGTATTAGATCTTAAGTTTTTATTGAAGTTGTAATTTGGAAGAAAAATATGCCTGAGGGTGAAATGCATATTTTAAGTGACTCTATGATTTACAGTAATTAACTTCTGCTAGGGACTATAAATTTACCACTTCACAGTGTTGATTAGATGAAGCTGAAAAATATACTTTAAGGCAATGATGAAAAAGAAATAGTGTCAGAAAAAACTCATGAAATGCCTGTAAAAGTCACAGGAGTTACTATCAAAAGTGCCTCTGCTTTCTGTAAGAAGATGATCTGAATGTAAATCATGAGAAAAAGAAAAGGTCATTTGGAAAAGACTAGATAGCCTGCTAGGTTTTATGCATGATAGCAAATGGGTTTTACTGTAGAGTTCTTGAGTAATGTAGAAAATACTGTTTTGTGGAAAGAATCCTTTACTGAGATTAAATTCTCAAAATCAAAGGTAAGGTTATTTCTGTAATTCCAGCAGGATTTATTCTGTCACGACTGACAAATTTTTGCCTGAATTTTCCATTGATGTCCAATACTTTTGGAGCTTTGAGCTAATAATTGCATCTTTGGCAAGAGTAATTTTTATGAAGCCTAATTTTTAGAATTTATTGGAAGTTGTCACTTTAATTCTTGTAGTTAATCCAATCTAGCTCTTGATCTCAGTACAAATCATCTGGAATTAGTTTTTTGTGCCTTATATTTTCTGTATTCTACTTGACATTGTAACCACTTTTTAAATGCAAAGCTCCAACTGGGTACCAGACTGAAATATTTAAAAATAGGCTGAAATATTTTATATTTTCAAATACATCACAATAATAACAAATAACAAATTATCTTTTAGGTAAAATTTCTTAAACATAACAAAAAACCCCACTCCAAACCAAATAAACAAAAAAAATCCCACAAAACCACCACAAGGCAGTGGGCAGTGATGATGGATAACTTGGAACCAGTTTTCCATATGGTTGTATTCTTTATTTTTGTGAACAGACAAGTTTGCAGCAGATATAATATATTTATTCCCCTCCTTCTTTTTAGAAACAAGGTGGATAATACATCTGCAGATAAGTAGTTTTAGAGAGAAAAACACACAAAATTTGTTGCCTTTTTTCCAGCTCAGAAAATGACATTAAATGACATTGACTAACTTTTTTTAATTATCAAAACTAATAAGTAAGTCTTCCTCCTATTTGAATCAATGTCATGCAACAGAACCATTCAGAAAGACTTCTGGTACAGTGAAGCATCTAAGTCTACAAGAAATAGGGGGGAAAAGCTAGTAAGTTTTAAACCCTTAATCACCAAAATAAAAGGAAGGCGCTTTCAGCTTTCCCAGTAAACACCATAATTTTTCAGTAAAAAAGTCCAGTCTCAGCCTGAAGTTTAGTTTGGTGCAGGGTAACATGAGATTGTCAAGTGAGGGGAAGAAGGTGAAGAAATGAGATTGCCACTGTTCCCTCGGCAGGGAAAGTCCTGTATTAGGGAGAAAGGTTAGAAATGGAGTAGTGGTGCCTGGTTCCTGTCAATGTCCTTTGTTCATGTGTGTGTATGTGACCCAGCTAGACAGTAAGAGAAGTAAGAGCATGGTTCAAGCACCTTGAACATTCTTTTATAGTGTATTTTGACATGGAAATTATCAGGGCTCTTTCTGCTAGCCTGCTTTCAAGAGGACCAAAGTACACCAGAGATAACTAGAATCATAAAAGCATTAAGGTTGGAAAAGACTTCCTAGATCATGAAGTCCAACCATTGCCACATCCAGTTGTTTCCTGAACACTTCCAGGGATGGTGACTCCACTACATCCTTGGGCAGCCCATTCCAATGTCTAGCCTGAACCTCCCCTGGCGCAGCTTGAGACTATGTTGACTTGTCCTGTTGCTGGTTGCCTGGGAGAAAAGGCCACCCCCCCACCTGGCTACAACCTCCTTTCAGGGAGCTGAAGAGCGTGGTGAGGTCTCCCCTGAACCTCCTTCTCTCCAGGCTAAATAACCCCAGCTCTCTCAGCTGCTCTTAACATGAGTAGGTGGACAGAAGGATAGGTGGTTGTAAAGCCACTAAGTTACTCCAACTGTTTCTACTTTTATTTGTGATCCTTAAAAACAAAGCTTCAAACCCATTGATTATTTGGCAATGTTGGAATGTCTAAAAATGAAAGATCAGATGTTAAGTAACTTGGATGAAAGAGGGAATTTGAAGACCCAAGAGATGGTCTTACCACTACTGTAAGCACTATCACAGTTCCTTTAAGTGTCTGGTAATCATTTTCTTCCGGCAGGTAATTTTATTTGCTGAGAAGACAGTGGGTTATGGCAACAATAGCAAGCTGAAGACAAATTGCACCACTGTCTAGTGGTCTTCATTTGTAGCTAAATTCATGTGAGTCCTCACAGTGAATTCTCTGGGTAGAATAGAAAAGTGCCAATATTCTGTTGGTCTGAGAAAGAAAGGCTTAATGTAGTCTGTTGGAAACATCTATGGATTAGTGAAAATCTATAATATAACTTCATGTGATGCTTTCCACTTCAAAAGACTACCAGAAGAAGCTATGCCCAATTGTATTTTCAAATCTTTTTTCATTTGCTGTTTTTTTGGTGTTAGATAAGGGGCTGTAAGATTTCAATTTTTTTAACAGACTTGCTTCTGGTGGTTGGCGATAGTAATGGTTTTCAAAAAATCTTTCTCTATTTCTTCCAGATGGCATAAAATTGATGTGAACAAAATTATGCAGAAATAGGTTTGGTATGCATTATGAATTGTAAAAGTTCAAAGGACGGACAAAAATTTAGTATTCTTGTCCTGTTTAATTGTATGGCCTGAAAATTGTATCAGGCTCAGAACAAGCATTCAACCTTGGTAAAAACCTTATGCTGATGGAGAATCTGGCGTATCTATTGGTTAGATGCATTTTAATTAAAAAGTTTAGAGAATTAATTTTAACTTGAGCATTCATCTTACTTTTTCTGCTGGTACTGGAGATCCTGAAGTTAATTTTCAGTGTGCTTTCTCTGTTGTAAGCCGAGGCCTACTTAGGGATCTTATTTCTTGATGTAAATTAGTCAAGGCAGAACTGTGTTCTGCTTTGATTAGTTTGCTTCCAGCATATATCATCTCCTTTTAAAGTAATTTGTATACCCTGCAAAGTACCTCAGTTGTCCCAAAAGATATACTCTTTGTTTGATAAATTAAATAAGCTTCTGTTATCAGACATCTTCCTTTATGCAATACTGTGATGAGGACCTCTAAACTTTCTCTTTGTTAGGGTGACGTGTCTAGTTCAGGTACAAAGAGCTGTTTTAGTGTAGTAGTAATTACTGAGTATGTGGTGCATACCAGAAGTTCAGATCAGTTGTCATCTAAACTGCTTAATGACAAGAGTGATGCATTACAGTGATTACAGCAATGGTGTTTGGCAAAGGGTCTGAACACTCAATATGCATAATCAGTGGCTCCTTCTTTTGCTTTCGTTTTCTTTTTTCTTTTAAAGAAGTTTATTGTCAGTGGAGAATTCCCTTGATATTGTGTCCTAATTGAAAGATCCTCAGACTCTTGCTAAGCAGCCTTCCAGTAAAAGAGTTTACAAGGATAGAGAGGGATTTTTCACAAGGCCATGTAGTGTTAGGTCAAGGGGGAATGGCCTTAAATTGAAGGAGAGTAGATTTAGATTAGATAATAGGAAGAAATTCTTTGCTATAAGAGTGATTATGCACTGGAACAGGTTGTGTACTCCCCATCCATGGAAGTGTTCAAGCTTGGATGGGGCTTTGAGCAACCTCATCTAGTGGAAGGTGTCCCTGTCTGTGGAACTGGAGGATCTTGAAAGTCCCTTCCTACCCAAACCATTCTATGATTCTGTGTATTGATCAGTATTGTACTAGTGTATTAGAAATGTAATGTGATTTATGATTGATTCTAAAATTCTAATGGAATTGCTTATATACTGAAGCAACAAATGTGTTTCAGCATCATTAGAGTATGACCTTTATGTTACCTAATAGGACAGGGGTTATAGAATTAAAAGTTGCATATTTATTGTTGGTTTTACTTTCTGATTGTCTGGGATCAGTTCAAAACTATGATACTTTTATTATAAATACTGTAGTGCTATATTAGTAGCATTGTATCCAACCATACATCATGGCATTTTCTGAGAAAATGAGTTACTCCCAATAATTTTATGAAGCTCTCTGTTTATATTGAACACGTGGCAATGGTATGCAGCTAAATTCATAATTTCCCTTAGATCTCATGGTCAGAAATGTTTCTGAGAGGGTGTGTCAAGATCTAATCACCAAGCTAATCTTTGGTTTTTTGGGGGAAGTGGAGGGAAACAGTTGTGGTGAGACTGCTTTTGGTTCTGAAGTTGTTGATGGTTGTTCTTGGTTCTAAGTTGCAATCATGTAGCATTTTTTGGTCATTACTAGACAGCCTATAGCTGTTGTTCACGTGTTATGCTTTTGTATAATCTGTCTACTGGAATTTACAAAGATATCATGTCACACAGATAGATAGAGATAGGTAGATAGGGAAATCATACAGAAGATGTCATATGAATTTTTTATCTTGTTACAAGATACCAGAAAAAAACCTTACTTTTCTTTACCATGATTTTCAGAATAGTCATTATTCTCTCATGTCAGCATAGGTAGTGAGAGACTCACTTTACATTAAAATAGGCCAGATTAAAGGAACATAAAGATTACATAACTTGTCCTTCATCATCTCCTGGCTTTTTCAATGAAGTGAAAGCTTGATAAAGTCAAAAATATGGTTTAGATACCTCAAAAGTAACGCATCTTATAAGTCAAATCTATAGAGGAGGAGGAGCTACGGAACTTTGCTTAAGATATTGTCGTAAGAAAAAAAAAAAACAAACCCCTAGCATAAATTTGAAAGTTGGCTATCCAAGTAAGCATGCAAGTCCAGTTTACCACTATCCTCTTTGTCCTCACCTGTGCATTTTGGGAGAATAGAAATTCCACAATTTGAAGCAGCAGAACTGAGTTTAAAGATAGTGGTGCATAGATCTGAAGTAATGTGAGAATTTAAGTAGGAAATAAACTTTATGACAAGTTTGGTTTTTTTTCCCAGACAAAAATATTTGAGTGTTTGTGGTTCCATATTTCACAGGTTTTGGAAACACAATCTCATTTGTCAGTATTTCATAGCATAATGTATTGGGAACCTAATAAGAAATATCGTAGTGAAAGATGAAAAGTTCCTCTTCAAGAATATCAGTGATATAAAAATGGAACATGGGCTGAGATGCAATGAGAAGTTTCAATAATCTTGTTTTAGCATATGTTTTATCTACTTTTTTCCTCTAGCCTGAGTATAATAAGGTCTAATTCCTCTTCCCCATATCAAAAATTGTCTTGGTGGACCTAATTGTAGAGTTCATTGCAGACCTTCTGCTGGATGTGGAGCATTCTTCAGCAAGATGCACAGCTCCTGGTGTGTTTTCTTGCCTGCAGACAGCTTTGACAACATCTGCAAGACCCAAATAGCACCTCAATTTTCCTAACTAACTGGTGAAAAGTTATTGAGGAAAAGAAAAATGAAGTGTTAGATGATTTCAGTGCTAAAAATCAAAACAACCGACTTCTGAAGCTGGCAACAAAAGAAGTCAAGTCACTCCATTCATGTAGCACTTACAAGAGTTTCTTTCAGTTCCCAGAAGGGATCAATGGTCATAAGAAGTCAAGTTAAAAAGAAAATTAAGATGAAAAAAAATCCCTCAAAAATTCAGGATTCAGGAATAGTGTCTACAGAAATACATGAAGTATGTGAACTTTCACTATTCCAGACAGGATGCATTTATATTACAACAAATAAGCATTACTAGATGAATAACTGTAGAATTATGTAGTTAGAATTTATCTGTTGAAAAAATGTGCTCTTTTCCCTGCTTCTTATCTGCTCTTAAAAGACCACTGTTGTCCAGAAAAAACCCAACAAACCAGGTGTTAGGAAACACTCTGTATTGCTCCGATTTTGAGATATGAGACAATTTGAAAGAAGAGTTGAGTAACACAGACCCTTTACTTGTCAATAAGAAGCCTACTGATCTAATTCTAATTCTAATTTTAACCTAATTTTGAAAGTCTTTCTGTGCAAATGAACATCCAGTGCGAAAAGATGCAGCTCATATGGAAATTTGGCTGCAATATACGGAGGTTAAATTTTAATGGAGGAGCTAATGAAACCATTGTCTATATTCATCCTGGTATATAATTTTTTGGTGAAGCATGCACTTTCCTGAGAGTAAATTACTAATCTCAAGAGCATGGAAGAGTTAAGCAGTATTAGAAATATTATGATTATCATACCCACCTGGAGTTTTGCTTTCTTACAGGTGATACACTCTTTAATCATGTTACCAGTTGTTTCATTAATACAGAAAACTCTAAAACTGCTGATAACCATAACTTGTTTCTGTGAGCAGGACTTTGCTCAGAATTGGACTTGAAAAATAAATTAAAATCTCAAAAGATAGAGGTCATCATCCTGATGCATGCAGCTTTCAGAACCTTTGTTTAGTAATGCTCACTTTGCTAGATTTCTAAAACACCCACTGCTTTTAACATTGCTCTTCTGCATTTTGATTTTTCCAGAAGATTAGTTTGGGAGCACCATTCCTAAAAGAAAAATATTGCCTATTCTATAAGATAGTTTTAAAAACACTGTTTTGATTACTAAGCCATATGCATTTTTAACTTTCTTTCCATGTCTGAAGACACTATCGAAGGAGAATTTGGCAAATCTTGATCAAAAGTGAAATGTCCATAGAATAGAATCCTCCAAAAACTATATTTATATTTAATGCAGAAGTGTTTGGTGGTTTGTGAATTGAACTTCAGAGGACAAAAATATCAGAGAAACTTTTAAATGGCAAGTGTGCTTTTCAGGAAAGAATCTGTCATAGCGATTTTTCTCAGGTGAGGTTGCCATAGGCTATCAATATATGTTTACCAAGTGGGACTCATAAGTTCTTGTAGAGAGTTGTTTATGGTGCTGGAGTTACTATTAAATAAATATTTCCACATTGAACAGATAAAGTTGCTATTTCTGTTATGACTGGCAATTATGGCACAGCTGTGCAGGAATTACAAGTGTGTCTGTGACAGACTTTTAAATGAACCCACTTTATTCACAAAGGATTTTTGCTAAATCTGATTTTTGCACTCTATTAACCTCAAAATGTGAGAGACTAATATTTGAATTAGATGATCTGAAGTAGTTAGAAAGTAGTTGTTGGCATAAATATTACCTAACTCTGTACAGATCTGTTTTGCTATACTCGGACCAGTTCAATAAATATTGTAAAGACATCTCATACACTTTCCTGTACAACTCTTGATTCCTTTCTGTGTTCTTTTATTTGTTGTTCTTCATAGACTGTTTAAGCTTTTACCTTAAATATCTGTTGTGTCAGGATCCCTACAGAGCTTGATTGCTCATATTGTGGTAGGAGTTATCAAGATGTTACCTTGTAGTTCTCTGGGTTTTGAATTTTCTTTTGTCCCTTGTTTGGCTTTTATTTCTTGTGTTTTAAGCAAACTGTAATTTGTTTGGAGCAGGTAAATTTCCTAAGTCCAAACCCTTAATAAGATTTAAGTGTCTATAATGCCTATAATGTAGCTCTTCAAAATAGAGTGACTTCACAGTACCATCTGACAAATGAGGATGGTTTCCATGATTTAAAATGAAATTTAGTCATCTACTGTTTTGAACTATTCTTCTAGAACTATGTATCATACACATTTTCTTCATTTTCATAGTTCTGTCTCTTACTTGGTCTGGGTGTTCAAGTATATCCTTACTTTGATATTGTTTTTATCAGTCTGCAAATTCCTAATAGAACTGAATTTCTTTAAATGGCAGTAGAAATCAAAATTAGATCAATTAATATTATGAACATTATGCATCATAAATGATTTACAGAAAGATATGACTAGAGAGAGCAGGTTTATAAGAACTTCAGTTGTGATTTTTCTATTGTGTGCTCAATACAAATGTCCTTCTTAGGCACTTAATAGATTTGGAATGTATTTAAGCTTGAGTCGTTTGTCTGGATTTTCGTCAGACTTGAATTTCACTAGTCTGTAGGATTTTGCCAGTTCCCTGCTTTTCAGTTATCCCAGGGGTAGATTTTTGTTATTTATATATGTGGAGGTGCTTTTTCTTTGGGGTTTTTTTTTTTGTTTTTTTAATGCAAAAGTGAATTGTAGAAGATTCCAGATAATCTGTGACTGCTGTTTCTAATGCATTATGTTAAAGAAGACTGGTTTTATGTTATTACAAAGATAATTCTTCAACCAAGAATTATTTTTTTCTTAGAAAACCTTTTCTTAAAAAATATACTATCTCTTGACACTCTTCAAATGTAATACATTAAGATTTCAGTAATATTTTGCTGCACTTTTTTTTGAGTGCTAAATAGATATTGAGTCTATTTTGTTGCCTTTTTATTTTCTTTTATTCTGATTCTTTTCAAAAAGTCTCCTAAAGGCTTTATCAATTCTTTTTTAGCAGTAATTTTTCAGGGACACTCACAAGGAAGGTTTGTCATTTCCCTTTCTGACGGCACAGGTAAATGTTGCATGCCTACTTTATGGCTTCTGTGGCTGTTATCTCCTCTTTGAGACAAATAGACCAGTTAGAAATATAGAATATGCTTGAAGAATATGGGTCAGGAAGACTGGTAACACAGTGAATTCCTGGCCAAATTTGCTGATGGTCTGTGCCTCTGTTGGAGACTACCAGTTCACTAGCCATGGATTAGTGGATTACTGGTTTGTATGTGTAACAATAAAATAATTTTTTTTTAATTGCTGTGAAAGCCAGGTGCTGAGAGACACATGGCTGGTGTTTCTTGTGAATTAGGATATACAATGCTTTCAGATACAGAAACCTCTTCTTTGGTGGTTTAGATAAGCATAAATGCCAAGATTGTCATTCATATTGTGAACTTTCAAGTATTCTAGCATTTTTGAAAGCTGATGAAATCACTATTGTGTCTAAAATATAGAAATATGATATAGCCAGGCAAATTCCTGAGTTAACAGCTGTAAGAATTCCCATAGTTTGGAGGGCACCAATTTTGCATAGTTTACGCAGTATATTTCACATTGCATTTGAATTCTTTCAGAACTGCCTTGATCGTCACTCCAGGATAAATTACATCATAGGCAGCTCAGAAGATGACTGTTGCCTTAGGAATATTATTAATACAGATAAAAGCTTTCAAAGTAAAAGATACACAATCAAATACTTATCTGGCTTATGCACACAACTTAGGAATCTTGTTCAAGTCTGACTGATATGCTATTAGAATGATTTATTTGCACAGAAGACAAATAGTATTCATTTGTAGATCTCTGAATTATACTAACCATATAAATTTGTTTAAGAAGTGACACTATATGAGTAAACCTACCAAATCTGACAACAGGCCCTATCTCAGACTTCTCCTTATGGAAATCCTTCTCTCAGATTCTGCCCCTATCTGTGTCTGGTTGACCTTGTTTTTGACCAGCTAAACTCTTGGGGAGTGGACTCTTGCAGCCAAGTGTCAGGCTACAAACAAGATACTCTGGATGAAGCCTCATGCCAAAGTGAGATTGAATGTATAATTATGGTCACACTCAGATATGCCATGACACCTGAGGATCCTTTGTGGCAATTTGTGTGGAATACAAGTGATGTGTACTAATATAATATTAGCCGTGCTAGTATCACAAGTCTACATTTGGTCTTTGGACTCCTGCAGTGTATTTGATTGGGTTAAAAGAAAGTGCCAATCTCTACCCATTACCTAAAAGAAAAAATAATGATGGTATATATGCAAAATGCGAAGCCCAGCTTTTCCCAGTGAAAAAGTAAAATTGACGAGTTAAGTATTTTTCATATCTATTTCAATTATATGAAGAATTTGGATGGTTTAATAATGCTTCTTTCTGTGAGTCTTAACTGACATTTATTGTTGCAATCACAGCAACGGTTGCTGGTCATAGAATGACGGATTACTGGCATCACACTCCTGTTGAAGGTGTGCCTTTCAGTCCTCAAATGTGCAGAATACTTCACAGAAAGCCATTAGTGAATATTACAACTGTGGCAGTAGAATCATTCTGCAGTGTAGGCTATAGAGGAAAATACTTTTATTTTCAAACATCTTTCAGCTTTTTTAGCGTGTGAAGAATTTCTCTTGTTCCTTCAATTCTCCCTTTGCACCAATAAAAATTGCTGACAAATGCAGTCTTTTTTGCAGCCATTCTTAGTTGTACAAAATCACCTGAACAGTTTCCCATCAAGTTTTTTTTCATTTAGAGGTAGCTTTTGTGTACTCTTTCATTAATTATAAAGTCTGCTTTGGATTTGACTGGACTTACTAGGTCAACAGACCTTGAATTGGGGAAGATAGTTTTATGGTCTACTGAGAAACCAGTTTTACATGGAAATGAAATACAAGAACAAGGGTTGGAAAATGTTAAGGCTGTGGTATAAAGTAAAACATACCTGTGTGAGCCAAGGACAGAATACTAGCCACTTTTAATTTCCTGACTTTTGTTAGCTTGTAATTCGGTGCTTTTATTTAAATGCTTTTGCCTGCATTTTTACAACTTATTAGGAGAGACATATTGGCCAGCCTCTCAGCTACTGTATGCTGACAACAGTTAATCATGTGTTTCTTTGTCTTTTAGTGAAACTCAAGATTCTTATGTTTATGTTGTCTTATTTTTCATGATTTGTAGTATAATTAGGAGTGGCTGGCTTGGCTGTTTTTGGTGCTTTGTACATATTAAGTTTCATTGCCCAGTATGTGGGAATGTAGACAGCATTTACCAGCTCATTAACCTCTTTAAATTGGCTGCAGAATGGATGATTTCCTGTCACCATCACAGGTCAGTGGATGCATTGCATTCTAATGGACTCTTTCTAGAATATTTGAAAAATGTTAAGCTACCACAGCATTGACTGACTGATTGATTGATTGGCATGATTTTTCTAATTTACGTGGGTTTTTTGTGGGGAGCAAATCCAGATAAGAAAATAGGTTAATGTCTTTTTTCTGAAGTCAGAAAGGCAAATGTTGACTAAGAAAACCTCACTAGGTGATCCTGTTCCTCTGCAAAATGTAAATATTTTGTACGCACACATCACATTTCCAGGACACTCAGTATAGGGTATGTTTGGACAAGGATGGCATGCATATGACTGTGGGGTCTCACTGGTATACTTGACCACTAGTAAGCATTCTGCCCTGGATCTGTTCTTAGGAAGTTAACAGGAAGGGTGGCCTTTGATTCTCTGTGTTAAGAGTAGTGTCCTTCACAAAAGCCATTATGTATTTAATTGAAGAAATCCATAAACCTTATTTGCTCAGTGGACTATGGCAGGTTTGACACCATCATTCTTTCAAATGTTACACTTACCGAGTCACGGAAATTTGCATAGGTAGGTGATTTTGCTGTTCCAGCTGAGTGTTTTCAATCAAGTAGAACACATCATGAGAAAGAGCTTAAAAACTAGAAGACTGGGTTTGTATTAACTACAACTGGATACCCGAGTTTTCTTTTCTGAGTACTTGCAATGTAAAGAGCAAGCTTGGTGTTACCTTCTGTTAGTTTGGCAGCAGGTAGAGCTGGGTGATTCCAGACTGTCATGTCAAAACTTCCAAAGTCAATAGAGACTTTTGCCAAAATAAGTCAAAATCAATTAGGAGCGTTGAGAGAGCAGACACTAACACTACAATGATTGAATACGCTTTCCTGTACATGTACGCAGCACATACATAGAACTTGCTTACAGGTGGCTGAATACTAAGAGATGTAATGAGTCATGAAGTTAGCAGACCTCAAAGCCCTTTATATTAGTTGCTAACTCTATCCAAGCTCTGCAAGATTGTCATGAAAAGACATGAGAAAGCTTTGTGACTGTCTCGCAGGTTCATTAATTATAGATGCTTTGGATTAATCACATAGGCTCATCACAGAGTGTAATTTAAGATTACAGAATGCATCAAGCGAAGTCAATCTGCATGTCATACTGCAAAAATGAGATGGATGTCATATATTAGATTTTATGCATTAACCTGATAACCTTGTCACAAACAGGAGGACTTCTGCTATTTGGGATTCTTACTTAAAGGAATGTCTTTGGTTTGTTTGTGTCACTGAAAACCACAGTACAGATTACAGACTCAAAGCTAACTTTTAAATATGCTATTCAGGGTGCTTAGTGAAAAGAAACTTACTTGCTTTAACTGAGTGTTGTTTGTTTTAACTGAAGTGATTACTAAGCTGGTCTTTTCATAAGTGTTTACAGCTTGACACTATGCTGAAATCAAAGTCTCTGTTCATCACAGCACTGACACACCTGTGCTCATAACTTGAGGTTAATTGATCTGATAAATGGATACTGAATGTCTTTAGCTGTGGGTTCTAGTCATGATGATCTCTGCTATTGGCATGTTATGAGAATCTTGGACTGCGATTCCAAGAAATGTATAATTGAATACATATTTTTTTCCTGACCTTGACACATCATCATCATCATCATGTTATATACTACATATTATGTTTTTATTTAAATATCCATTCTGTCCTTAATTTTAAATGTCACAACCAAGAACTTCTGGTTTTCAGTTATTAATGCAATGACTGAATTTAACTGTTCTATCACATACTGTCCATACATTGCTATTGTTGAAATTAGATTTCTCTGTTGACCTCAATATTGGAACAAGTTTGTTTTTTCAGCTTTTGCTTGTACAAGTTGAAGTTGGATGTTCATGACACTCATTAACCCCCAAACAGTATTTTATTTATCAGTATAATTTGAAAATTCTCAGTCCCTGATTTGTTACCTTATTTTTAATATGCTATATCATATTACAGTTCACCTAATTTTATTTAATTTCCTTTTCTCTAATGCAGGGTTGGGAAGAAACTGTCGATGCTGCGGTCTCTTACTTGTTAAGAACTTGTTTGTCAAAGAGCTCCAAGGAGCAGGCCCTGACTCTCAGCAGCCAGTTGTCCATGCCCAAAGATACCAGCAGGCTGAAGAAGAACATCACCCTCTTCTGCGACAGATTGGCCAAAGGTGGTCGCCTTTTGTTAAGTATGGACTTAGCCACTCAGCAAGCTGCTGTCACGCCAGGTAAGATGTGAAGTGCATGTTCAGAATCCAAAATGTTTATTTGCATATTAAAACTAAAAATTCTGCACATTCTATTTTCTTGGCAGTTTGTTGTTCATTGATTGTGAAAACCAAACACTGTTTGTGTTGCTGACAAGTAGAATGACTTAGGTAATAAGATAATTTTAAGTCTGAGGGTTTTTTCTCATTTTGTTCAACACTCACTGTTGCTCTTACACAACATGCACAGTAATGCAGCAAATGAAACCCAGATGATCATTGTTAACCTCTGAGATTCTTATAACTTATTTTACACTTTTCAATTGGATGTGTACATGTGTATGTTTCTAACGTGATGGAAAAAGGAGGAGTGAAGACTCCTGCTTTCTTGATTGTCCCGTTCCACCATAAAAGGAAGAGCCGGGAAGGGTTCTTCTGATAGATTTTCTTGACGAAAAACCAAGCGCGAATACGGCAATATTATAGCTGAGAACTATTTATTGAAACAAAAAGAAATAAAGAGAGAGAAAAGAGAGGGAAGGGGAAAGAAACAGGAGACAGGGGACAGCGTTACCACAGGACCCCGGCTATCTGTCAGCAGCGGTTTGGCAGGCGGAGCGTGCGGGTTGCGAATCGCTCGGTGCATTTGCGTGGCTTCAGGCTGGGCGCGATTTTTCAAGCGGTGGCGGCGGCAGCGTGCCTCCGACGGCGGCGAGAAGCTGGGTGCGGGCAGCAGGCTGTGGGCGGCGGCTGCGGAGCACGAGGTCTCTGCGGTGATAAGCGAATTCCTGGAATCGGCACAGCAGGGCGAGGCAGGCACGGGCAGGGAAACAGGACCACAGGGAAGAGGGCGCGAAGGCAGGAGCTGAAGGGGCCAAGCTGACCCTCCAAGCAACCCAAAGCAAAAGACCTCGTGGCGTTGCGGCTGGCTGCTTTTACGTGCCCCCCTCAGACTCCTCCCTCAACTCGGCTTCACGGGCCCATTTTTGGCGGGCATTTTTCCCGGGCATCCGGGTACTTGCCTTCACCAGCCAGCGTGTGTGTGGGGGCGGGGGGGGCTGCTCGCAGTCCAGCCATGGAAGTCTCCTCCCCCATTGGCTGCCAGGTGAAGCCTCCCTGCGGCCGGGGCAACACAGGTTTTTTAATAGGAGTTTTTCTTCACCTCATTGGGACATATGTTGAGGCATATATATATATCAGTCCCTCTCACTTGATAAAGAAATTAATATATTTATATTAGTGGCTGAATGGCCTATCCGTATGAAAAATCACGAGGTAGTGATAACACTAAATAAAAAAATTTGCAACTTTAGAAAGTACTAGTTGGCTGGGTGATATGTCACAGAAAGTGTGAAATTGAAGATGGAACTAATTTAAGTATGTGTTGAGTAATATTTCCCATATGGAAAAAGAATGCAGGCAAGATTTCACAGTGCACGATGATTTGCATGAATGTCATGGAATTACTATTTTAAAAGGAAATTTTATTCATGTCCTTTTCTATATTCCTACTTTTTAGTAATAGTGGGAGCAAAGTCACACTTTTTCTGTAGAGCCTGAAGTTTAGCATCTTTGTACTGTTGCAAGACATTTTCTTCCTGCATTTTCCTCCAGTGAGATAGATAGGTAGATAGATAGATAGTCTCGTAGTAAACATCAGGCACTCCTGGTGACTTGGAAACAGGTATTTTTTTCCCAGCTTTCTGCTCTGAATTTGGATTGGCTGTTCAACTTCATACTCTCCTAAACCATAGTATCACTACGGTCTTTGACCTCACTGCCTTCCTTCTCCTGCAGCAGTCTTCATATCTGTAAGGAAAAGTTTGTATTTTGTGTTTTCATCATTCTTAAAACTGGGAGTATTATGTTGTCTTCGTGGATTTTTTTTTTTTATAAAGATTGGAGTTGTGTTAGGGCAGTATCTCGATTATCAGTATTTAGTTTTCTTACATTACGAAGAATAATTAAATTCCTGTTTAATACAATATGAATGGTCTGTGCAATGTTTCAGCAACTCAAAAGTCCTTATGTGCAGCTCTCCTTTGCATGTACTACTATAAACGATCTGGAAAAACAGCTACAGACTATGCAGTGGTAGAAATTCTGTATATATTTTACTTTATTGTTACACTGTTGCCGTATCTGGAACCAGACTCATAATCATGTGAAGCAAGGAAGTGAGGCAGAATAAGTGTCATATTGGCTCTAAAAATTTCTGTTAGTATTTCTTTGCAAGACTAAAATATGTGTGAAGGGCATTTCATTTGTTGAACTTTGATTATATAACCATTGTTTTTCCTTCAAAGAATTTTGAAAAGGTATAAACAGCTACAGTTCAACTTTTTCCACCTAAGCTAATAAGGTGAATTGATTTAATAAGGAACTTCACTTCTTCCTATTCAGTTGACTGGTGTTATTGAATTCAGGGAACTATGAAATTAGATTATGATTCTGTTAGGAAAAGAGTAAAATCTGTAAATATTGAAAAAAAATTAGAAGAAATATTGATCTTGATAGACTTTGCATTTACTCATTAACTGTTCAAAGAATATAGTTTTTGAAAGAGGTCAACAATAAAAAATTTCATCTTAATTTAGAGGAGAAGCTCATTAGAGAGAAATACTGCTGTCAAATACTCAGAATAGCTTGGTATTTAAGTAGTTACCCTCCAGCAGGATGTGCTGTGTGATTTGAAACTCTGTGTGTTTGGCTTTGAATGGACTGGAGAAAACTTGGAACTTCTTTTTGATAATAAAGGTTTTACTGACACTTTTTAAACATGCTTGTCTTGTCACCTGTTCAGGTTTTCTCTGGCCATCTCTACCTTGGCAAGTAATGTGGTCTGTTAGAAGCAGATCTGCAGGGAGAAGGAGTTGAGGCTGGCAACATCACTTGTATCATTTCTGTGTTTGAGAACTAGCTCTGTGCCTGTACTGGTTCTTCATTAGCATTTGGAGTGCTCTAGGTACATTCCTGGAATTCATCTACCTGGTTAGATTTACGTCAAAGGAATGAATTCCTGTACTCAAGACCACACGTCAGCATGAAAACAGTGTCGTTAGTGGGGACAATCAAAAATTTTGACTCACTGTTGAGTCCAGCTAAAAGCACCTGTTCTGTCTACACTTGGAAGAAATTCAGAATGATGCCTTATAAAGGGAAACTAGTATACAAAATAACAGTATGCTGTTGAGTTGAGAGCTCTTTGATAATGCCTAGAAAATAGAGGAACTTCTTTTCCCAGCCCTTTAGGAGAGAACTGGAATAGGTAGAGGAGAATGAGGTAGAACTATATGTGGAGAGAGAGACTGAGAATAGTATTTGTATCTGAGGGTTTATGGTTAAATATTGGATGGTAATGTAGGGGAAAGTTCTTCAGGATGTTTAAGCTCCAAGCCAAGCCAAAGATGGTCCCATGATTGTTCAGTAGGGTAACTGGCATTAGCTTGGTGATTTTGTTCAATGCCACTTTTTCTTAAGCCCATTCTTTTTCTTAGTGATGAAAACCCCTTTTTCCATAGCAACCAACTTCTAAAAATTTCTTTTAAAGTGACTAGGACCCTTCTAGTACTGAAGCACTGTAACAGTAGGCTCAATTTCTAGAACTTATATTTAATCTGTTCAAGATGATGTACCCTGAAATCTAAAAAAATTGCCTGAAGCCACATTGAAAAGCTGATTATCTTGAAGTGTGCAACTATTTGAAAGATGCCTTCAAAAGTAGTTGTCAGTATTTGTAGTTAATCCAGGAGTATATATTAGAGGTAGACCATGGCCTCTCCTGGGTCTGGTTTTGTTCACTATTTTCTTTAATAGCTTCAGTGATGGAATATGGGCATGAATGTTAAAATTGTGGTTTTGCAACAAGCTTGCAGTAGTTTCAGGCATATTGAGAGAGCAATAATGCTGATCTTGATAAATTAGAGGAAGGATCTGAAGTTATTAAGATGGTTTTCAGTTGAGACAAGTGCCAAGGACTCTAGCAAGTAAGAATCTGACAAACTAAAATTTGAAAAATAATTCCATAAGCACTGTTGTCATAGGATAGGCTCATGGATGTTATATTGGTCCAGCAACTGAATAAAATACAGCAATATGTTCCCAGTAAAGGTGAATTCCAACTTTGGGTTGCAGTCATATGACTTTTAATGAGGAGTTATGATTATTTCTTTCTATTCTTCATGAGCAGGATTCACATGGGAGCACAATTTAAGGAAAACCTAGACAGACTGAAAAGAGTTCAGTTTTGTTTCTTCTGAGGGAAAAATAAAGAGAAATTTCAGGGAGGACATGATAGTTTTCCAGTATGTAAGGTATTCTTATATGGGTGATTAAAATTTAATCAGAATCATTGGCTAAATATGATTATAACTGTAAACCACATCAAGCTATATCATGTACTGTGTTGCCTTTGGCAACGCATGAATGGCTGGATGAGAGGAATGGTGAGGGGTTAAGGGAGTGGTGCCAACCCAAAGTGTGGGTCAGTGCCAGGGAAGTGCTTGGAAAGGTGCTGTGGGCCACCCACATTGTCATGTATTGAGTTTAATGGGTGTGAGAATTTATAGCATAAATCCTGATGACCTGCAGTGAGTTAATTCTGTAGCTTTTAATGGTCTCTTATAATATCTGTGTGTTTTGCAGGATTGCTTTTAAAACCTTGATGAGTATTAACTGTGGCTGTTTGAAGACTTGTTTAGATGTCAGTCTGATTGGAGCTCTGTTTACAATATTGCTTCACCCATATTTTGGGAAGCTCAGTTCTCTTTGATTAGAATATGATCATTTTCCTATAATGGTTCCTGATGTGATGTGCAAATAGAGCCTGTATCAGTTCAAGGCTTTGTTCAAGCAAGGATTTTTAAATTTAAATAAGGACTTGATTTTTCTTTAGACCATCCTTTTTCTTCTGCCTTGTTTTTTTTTTTACTCAACTTCAGTATTTTTTATCTCTTGGCTTCATTGGGAGATCATTGTACAGTGCTTTAGCATGATTTACTTGCATAGTTGAGTATAACTGGAGCAGTAGAGAAAATATTATTTAGCCAGAAAGTCAATTACTGAGCTCCATCACTGAAATCTGTGGAATACAAAAGACTGTCATCTTCCCAGATGGCTGAATCTTTGGAACTGAAATTATAAGGAAAAGGATAAATATTTTGCATCCAGGAAATAGGACTTACAAATAGTTTTGAGTAAGTGTAATATTTGAAATTTATATTAAGTTAGAGCTAGAAGGCAAGACAACTGCCCATCTGCCAACCTTTGTGTTGCAATGGGGTTAATGGATCCAGAACATCAGTAACAAAGTTTATCTGAACTCTTAAACACCTTGAACAATATCTCTTGATAGCTTTTATAGTAGCTTAGTGTCCTTGTTGGAAGGTTTTCCCAATGTTTTATATACACTGTTTTTCCTGCAAATCAGAGTGTTTTATTGTGAATATTGAAAATGGAGTGGGCACTTAATGATGTTCTTTAATTGTTTAAAACCTTGGAATATTTTTATTCCATTCCTTCAGTAACTTTTCTTTCATACTTACTGTGACAAAATTATCACAGTCTTTTTGTGATGATTTTCAATCTTACTCTTTGTTTTCCTAAATAGAATGCTTCTCCTTTAGTCTGTACAGGAAGTATATCGTACTGTACTCTGCCCTATCTCAATTGCAGGACTGCTTTCTACAAATTTGTTGCCTAACCAGGTGTTTCCCGTTCTGTATCTATACAGAATCAGCATGGTAGTGTTTACTTGAGTAGATACTTCGTTTTCATAGTTTTTTAATTTATCAAGTTGATTATAATTCTACTTCATATAATCATGTTTCTATCATTTAGGTTCTGAATGGGTAAATGCAAACTTTAAAGGCAGTGTTCTTTACCACATTAAGTATACATACTCACCCAGAATCTATATTCATGCTTTAGAAGACAGAAATTTTTCTAGGATTTCTTTTCCTTGCATAAGCTTATAAAAACCTGTTTTCAAAATCCTGTGGTGGTGTTTGTGAGTGAATACTGCCCATTTGAAAGCTGTTTTCTTCACTGGAAAGCTGGGATGCAACAAAATGTGTCATATTCCTTAAGGAACTCTCTGTTTACATGCTATTAAACTTGGGGAGAATGTTAGTACTAATTGGAAAAACATGTGGATTTGAGATCCTGGAAGAACAATATTAATTTATATATAAGAATTAGACATAAATATTGCTGCAAGTTCTTAGTGCACTGAGTGTATCTAAAGAAAGACTAGTAATAGTTTGTTTGATCTGAAGATACAGGATTTTTCTAGTTGCAAATTCCTCTCTTACACAATTATGAATTCTTCATTGGTCACTAGGGGAAGGGAACATGCAGTATAAGTCAGGTATTCTCCAACTTTAATAGACTTAAATACAGAATATCTTGAAAAATGTAGTGGCTTCCATTTGTACTCACACAGGTTCCAGTCTGTGTTTGTAATGTTATCTTGGTAGCAATTACAGTAACTTTTTTTTTCCCTGGAGAAGTTAGAATCATGTAGCTTGAATTTCAAGTAGCCTGAAGAAGGCACAGATACAGAAGTTGACCCTGAGGCCAAGACAATGCTTTTGAACCACTGGCAGATATTTATAAAAATCATGTGAGGCTGACAGAGCATGGTTTGAGATCTTTTCCTGTAACTTAAGTATTGTGAGCTTGAGATCACAATGTGTTGTCAGTTTTGTGTAGCCCCCCATGGTGGTGCAAAGAAGTGTATAGAATTATGGGGTTTTTCTCATAGATGTGACACAAGTCCAGTGTTTATTTCTGCAGAAGACTGTGGTCCATTATGAAGCGTGATTCTCACGCTTTCCATGTGTTTTCTATAGCAATGAAATGTTGAACTGCTTTTTTTTCCCCTTTAGTAACCCTTAAAATAATGCTCTCAGATTTTTTCTTTCTTATTTTAGTTTCAATATATTGGGTATTCATAAAGCTTTTTAGGACTGCTTATTAAATCTATGTGAGGAAGAGTATTCACAAAGCTTGCTGAAAGTACTTGAAAGTATTTTGTAGACCTGAGCACTGTTCAGCACTGACTGATGAAACTGGTGATAATTGACCAAATTAGATTCAGCATTTTACCCATCTTTGTTATAGGGCTCCTCACCTGTTTCCCCTATTTCCTACCTGCTTCCATTCAAGTAGCATTTACAGAAGTGTCTAAAGGACATTGGTAAGTATCTGTGAATTCAGGAAATCTAAACCTTAATAATAGTGCTTTTTTCTCATTGAAAATCAGTTTGCTAAGGACTTTTTTCTTAGATGTACCTGGAAGCTTTTACTGCCCAAAACACTGTGTCAATTCATTCCTATGGATTTCTTAGCACAGGCCCTTAAATATGAAGTTGACATTAAGTGACTAACTATTGTGAGGCAAACTTTGACTCATCTTTTCTAACTTCCTTAAAATCATACAGGTTGATCAATTAAGTAACTTTATGGATTTCCCAGGGAAATGGGTTGTTTACTAACAGTGAAAAAGTATTGTTTTCATGTATAATATAAAACTGAACTCCTCATTTAAACAGAAAGACAGTAAGAGTTTTCTTACATTTGTTGGCTAAATTTATTTAATATATGTATATGAAGTATAGCTATGTATCACTGAAGTATTGCGTTCATTATTCTTCATTTTCTTAAGCGCTCAAAACTTGTATTTACCTGTTTTGAAAGTTAATGTATGTTTGCAGGTTGGGAACTTGTGTACTACTTGTACTGAAACCAAAACAGATCCATCATCACTGTATAAGTCTGTTTGAAACTCTCATATTTTTCATACTGCCTTAAGGCAAACAGACATTTGGTAAAATGTGTACTTTCTTTCTTCTCCTTTTAGTTCTTCCTTCTAGTAAGGCTACCAGTATGGCTCTGATTATTTTTTTTTTTCCCTTTGGTTTTCCTCAATTATTTTCTGTATTTCTCCTCTCTACATTGGGCTTCACTGGTTTCCTTCTCCATCCTGTGCCCTTTGATGTCCATGCAATTCCATGCACAGTCCCTTCAGTGTGATAGTTGGAGCAAGTAACCCCAGCACTAGCCACCCAAGGGAGTAAATGACTCTGACAGAGAGAGGTAGCAACGAGAGGGTAGGAAGACCTTTTCTGGTCAGCTGTCAATTGGGTCCCCCAAAGCAGTAACTGTGGGGAAAATCCTGTGGTACCAGTCTGGGTCTATCAGACAAGGAGATTTTAACAAGGCTTGACAGAGGCGTAACAAAGACTAAATCCATAAACAGTGCGATCATTATGTACTTCTGTGTCCAATTCGGGCAGCTCTGCATGGCTGAGCTGTTGTGCCAGGTTAAACATAGCTTTCTTCTCTTAGTCTAATTGCAACGATAATCACATAAGAATGATAAGAGCAAAGAAGTTGCTCTGACTTACAGCCCTTAGCATTGTCATGCGCTCCTGTTAAACTGTGTTGGGTCAGCTAACAATGAGACATGATATAGTATATAATGGAACATGATACAGTGCTGCAGCTTTGACTTGACTTCTAGTTCTTTGTGTTTAAAATATTTTTTCAGAAAATTATCATCTGTTCACGATGAACAGTTCGATCTCAATATAAAAACCTAGAAGTAAGTGAATAGTAATATATCAGACTTTATAAACTAATTGTTTTGGTTCTGTTTTTGAGAATAAAATATGTCCCTTGCCCCATAAAGGGGAGTAGCAAGTCATTAGGGAGACTTTTGGGAGAGCTTACAGCAACAAGTTTTTGTGGTTGCTTAAGAAAAGCTTAAGAGCAGTTTAGTGGAGCCAGAAACTTGATTGTTTGGCTCTCTGATGTGGATCATTGCTCTCTGTAATTTCTTTCCATTGTAACTTCCTTAGCTCTTTAAAACTTTTATTTCTATTGTTTTAGTAACTTTGGTCATTTATTTATGTGGAAAGGAGCACTGAACTATGCAGAAAATAAGTGACACTCCCAAGGTCATACTGTAATACCTGTGTATAAACAGAATTCAAATATGCCTCGCAGTCTGGTGTAGCTCCTACGTACACTTCGATTTAGGAGTTTTACTGTTACAACACAGATTACAGATTAATGGATTGTGGTGAGCCTAACAAACATTGCAGCCTGTTCTTACATCATTTGGCTTGGTTCAGGTGAGCAAACTGGAAATCTGAATATCAGATATGGGAAGAAAGGAGGGAACAATGTCTAAGGTGGTCTTTAATTTTAATTCACTTGGTCAACTTTCATCACCCTGCAGGACTCAAATGATAGCTCTCCAAGTGGTTGATTTTCAGGGATTATATAAATAATGGTAAAGCATTGGCATTATTTTAATTTTAGTTGAAATGAAGGCACTGATAGAAAATATATGCATTTTTTTTCCAGGGCATTTCAAGTTCCAGTGTTGTGAAAAGGGGCAAAATAAGATGGAAGAGTAACAGGACACATTTTTGTGTAGGGTTGTGAAAAGGTTTTTATTATGTTGTTTAGAACCTCTCCCCTCCTCAATTGATATTACAGCTGGCAAAACCACAGGGGGAAGGAGTACAAAGGTTAAGAAGGCTAAAGCAATAACATTTTTTATAAAATGAATAATTTAAAGAGGAAAATGTCATGCATAATGAATAAAAAAGAAATCCCTCTTGAGATTTGGGATTCATTCATTTGTGGTACTATGAAATTTAGTTGGCAGCATTGCAATTCCAACTTGCCTCAACTAAGTACAGTTCGGATCAACACATTAGTGCCTTGGTGTGCACGATTCTATTGCTGGCTCTTTGCGTTGAAATCTATTAAATTTTAATATGTCCTACTTAGGTATAAGTGGTCACAAATGATTCATAATGTTGAGGTAAGCTTTTGGTGAAAATAATCGCAAGTTGAAAAAATTTCCCCTAATGATCCTGCTTGTCACTGGACTTTATTTTCTGTGTTGTTTGAAACCTTTAGAGACCACAAGCAAAAATAAACTTCTAAAACCTGCATTACTAAGGTAATTGTTCAAAACTACGGAAAAAAGTTTTCCTAATGGAGAAAGTGTACAGTCTCTGACCTTCCATTTCAGAAGATTCAATAGTAGCAGGTAAAAAAATGTAAAGCTGAAACCTGGATAGTTATTTTAAGAGGCTGCAAAAATTATGTCATTTTTTAAAAAATAAAGCCAAACTTTAATAATGTAGCACAATAATTTTATTTAAGGTATGATATTAATGAAGATTCGGTCTTATATGTCTAGTCAGTCTTTGGATTTCCACTTACCAGATTTCTTGGTTCCTCTAAGCTTTCCTGTGTTTCCCGTGATATTTGAAGAGCAGCCTATGAGAGCAGCTTATATGATGATGTGCACTGGTATTTGTACATGAGCTGTAGGCATTTGAAGACCATAATTAGCTCTGCAGTTTGGATGACATTACTTTTCCTTTCCAGTCCCCATCTGGACAAGACCACCGAAAAATTACAGGGATTGTTTACTTTTCGTAAGTACAACCATGGCAAATTATCCATCGACAAAAAGTCAGCAGGAGAGAGATAGTACAGAGGGATGAAGCAGGATATGTCAAGTATAATGACTTACTCAATTTCTTCTGACTGGAAGTAGTGTCCTTCAGTCAGCAGAGATACAACTGTTTACACGTCAGGAGACGTTGTGGCCATTATTTCAGGTACCACAACCTATTTATTTTGCATTTACTTCTATTCTTGATTTTCCGGCATGTTTAGGTTGAGTAAACCTGAGTATTCTCTTATGCTGCCATTAATTAGGTGCACCTTAGCTGAAATTGCTAGTGTTACATTACTATAAGCTGTCCTGAGCAAGTGTGCCCAGAGTGAGATAGTTGTTTGCATAATTATTTTTTCGTATATGTTATCGTTGAATTTGTCTTACAGCTTTTGAAGGTCTGTTTGGTCTTCAGTTAAAAAAAAATTAAAAAATAAAAAACCCACTTGAGCAATAAAGGTATTAATTTTTTTTTAATTAATATTCAGGTCACTTTAAAATGAAGGTGTTTGTATATGTGGGATTGATTTCATTATTTCTATTATGTAGGCAGTGTAAGTAACATGTATGAGTCTATGGAACTCTGTGGTGAATTAAGAGTGTAAAACTATATGTACATCACTAACACCATTTACAGTGTATTTGCTCTTCCACATTACCATAAAGGAGTCCAATAAATCTAGACCTAGTGAAAATTTCATATTTTGTACATGCAGAACTGATTTTTCAATTACTTCAGACTTTTTCAGAGCCTAATCCAAATCCTGATGAAATCTGTGGGAGTTTTTCCATAGACTTCAGTAAGCTTTGGCTCAGGCTCCCACTTTTCAATTTTTCAAACAGATTTGCCAAAAATCTGCAGAGAGCCAGGCACTTGGAAAGTTTTTACTTGCAAAGCACAGCTGGTTTTGAGTTGCATGCAGGAAAGTTCCCAGTGCTTTTTTGAAACAGAAAAAATTAGTTTTAAAAGTCTTACAACTTTAGGTAAAAGAGTGGCTTTAACATTTGAAGCTGAAATTGCCTTGGGTCTTAGTCTAAGCATGACAAACTCTGTACTAGAAGATTGTTTTTAAAATGCATAACTATATGATAACAAAGCTTTAAACTGCAGTTTTATTATAACTTTAGCAAAAATTTTCTTGGGTTATGAGTTTCAGAGAGCCAGGGATGTCTGTACTAATAAATGATTTCTCTTTTTGTTTTGGTTTTTTGGTTTTGGCTTTTCTTTTTTCTTCTTTTCTGCAGTGGAAAACTACACTTCAATTAAAGAATTATTCCCTGAGGTTAACTGCACTAATTTGAGAGAGAGCTCTTGAACTTCAGGGAACATATTATGCAGCCAGATCCATCTGGCGATGTAGGGCAGTTCTCACTGCCTCTGGGTCGTTGCATCCCAGACTTGGAGGTAGATGTGATTGGACATGCTGGGTTTTAGAGACTGTGGGACACAGCCAGTGCCTCGGCATCGCTCATACCCTTGCATATCAGCCTAAGATTAAAATAGTGGCATTTTAAGTAGCATCTTGGGTTGTGGATGACAGTCAGTGAGGTGTAGAATCTCTCTCAATTTCACTTGGATTTTCTTGTATTTTTGAGTGATCACCTCTATGCACACTGGATGCAGATCAGGCTGCAGCAATGTTCCTCAGTAGCTACATTGTGAATTGCACCCCCATGGTCTTGATGGATTTTTCTTAGGGAGAAAAAGGGCAACATCTTCCTGAATCTGAATGCCTGGCGTTGTTACAAAGCTGTGTATCATCAGTATTGGACTTGCAGATTTTTTTTTCCTGAGCTTTTAAAGAATGAGAGCATGTTTATGACTGTTGACTTTTTTGTGAGCAGTCAGCTGTAAGTCTACTCATGAGCCTGGTATCAATGGTTCAGCTAATGTTCACATGGTAAGCGAAGGTCAATAAATTCATGTTTCCCTTGCCCCTGTGTTTATTTGGACTCACCCATCCTTAAAACTTTGATCTGGTATTTGAGCTGGAAAATGTAATCAAATCAAACATATGAGGTGCTTCATTACTCTGGCAGATTTAAAATTTTTTAAAAATCATTCTTCCCAATTGTGTCCTGGCTGAAACAGAAAGACTGGTGAGAAGAGGGCTTGCAAAAACAAAGTTACATAAACTTGAGTCCTTAAGGTTTTGTTTTGATTCAGTTACAGTTCGAGGCAAAAATTTAGTTCACCCTCTACTAATTAGAATATTGCTAAAGAACTAATAAAAAAGTAATGTGTAGTTAGCTACATAATGTTGAAGTAGTTTTTTTTGGGTTGTAAAAACCTTCAGCAAACTGGTAAAAACCGCAGGCTTGATGAGTTTCATGCGATTATCATGGTAGGCTGCATATCTGGTGGGTGTTTGCTGCGTGTTATAAGTGCAAATACCACAGCAGGGTGCATTGCCAGGAGCTCTCTGTCTTTTGATGAAAGATGTACTTTATTAATTCTGACCCTAACCAAAGCTTGACTTATTCCACTTTAAGAAAACTAGTTAACTGTAAATTAGAGATATCACCAAAAAGGGCATTACTTCAAAGTTGGGAAATGATTAGGGGGATGTTCCACTGTTTTAATTGAGTTTCAATTTTAATGACTTACTGTCTTCTATGTAACAATAAACAGCTGTGCCACACTCTGTGTTTCAAAGAACATTTACTCAGCCTTTAAATTTACCATTAGAGATCAAAGAGAAGGTCTGATGTATATGGATGATGAAGGATGCCTCAATTCAAATGGATGGGTGACCAGAAATAGTGCAACTAGAGGTAATAAATATTATGAACAACCTTTTTAATGTAAGTTATGTGGTGCTGAACTTTATTAAATTTTATAGCTGCACTGAGAAATCTTTTGTGATTATCTTAAAACTGTATCAGAGTACTGATAAGCATGTGTTTCTTCTAGCACTTTTTTCAAATAAACTTTTCAGTCAAATCTGAGAGGTTTTTAAGTAAAAATGATTACTGGTGACATTCTTGAAAGCAGCTTAGAAATAAATGGATGCTTGAATTACATATAGGAATTTGTGAAGGACGTTTCAGGGTAAAGTCTTGCTGAATGATCAGACTTTCCAATCTTAAAATCTATTTGAATAGATATGAATTAGTTGGGTTTTATTTTCTCTAAAATGGAGCAGATTTCTTGTAACCAGAGTAGTCATTAGGGGTATTGGGTTGCTGTTCAGAGATGCTTAAATGAAGTTATGAACTGACATTCTCATTTGAATCAGGTCGTTAATAAAGCGTGGAACAATGTGACAGGAGTTACGCAGGAGATTAAAGTTAGTGCAATAAATTATGTTAGATATCATGGGTCTGATTACATTCTACCAGAAAGTGTTGAGATGGAGGAGATTCTATGGAGCAATGTAAAATAGACTCCAGCCAGATATGATGAAGTAGTTAAAGAGGTAAAGATCTAGCAAGGGTCGTATAATGTGTTACAGACAGGATTTTCTTATGCTCCTGTGATTAAAAGTCCTTCTGAGAGTAAGACAAGTTCTTATGATGCCTTTGGCAGTAAACAACTGCCATGTTTCCCTACAAAGGAACTGTATTGGCAGAATTAATACTTTGCAATAATTTCCCAGTCTGAGGAGAAAAAATGAAGCAGTTGTGCTTGGTTATTTCATTTAATTAGTTATCAAGGGAAAAATGCTTGTTGTACAATTCTACAACAGATTTCTCAAATATTTCCAAATAAAAAATACTGGTATCTATGTCAAAAAGAGCCTTGTTTTTGGTCGTTTTTGCAGCACATTAAAAACAGTTTTCTTCTAGATTACTGTGAAATTGATTCTCATGTGGATAAGTTGATTCTCTCTGGCTATTGAATTGCATATACATGAGATCATTTTGGTTAGTGTAGTTACAGTGTATATTGTAAACCCCGTGAAGGAATAGAAGAGGTGTTCAGTTATACTATTCACAGTTAATTTACTCTGAATTTGGGTCCATGGTATGTAGAAGATATTCCTTCCAGTTTGTACTTTGTGATTTCCTGTAAAATAGGAAGCTTTTTTTGTAACACAGCATGGCCAAACCAAGAAAGCACTTTATTTGTTGGGTCAAATCATTCTTATTTAATGCAGGTATGCCACTTCAGCAGGCATGACCATCAGTGGTTGGGAAGAGGTGTTGAGGGAGTGATAATAATTCATTTGCAGACCAGTGGTAAGGTTATGCTAAGGAGAGCTTTGTTACGTCTGGCACATTTGGAAATATGAAGGAAAGATCTTTGTTGTGGATGCTGTTTATGATGTTATATTTTTTTCATTTCAAGAGTTTACCATAGTAGAATGAAAAAAGAATAGTTATAGAGGTATATACAATTAAGACTCACCATGGTAGGCTGCTTTAAGAAATTCTTGGCAGGTGCAGCAGTCTGGTCTTTCTGAACAGTGAAATAATTGCTTTGATCAACAAGATAAGGATGAAATCCTGGCCCCATTGAAGTCACTGAGAGTTTTGCCATGGACTTAATTTAGTCAGGATTTCTCCTGTTTACTTGACAGTTCTGTTTTACTGTTCTACTCACATTTATGTAGTGGTTGGTAACCTGACTTAGCAGAATGCATCAGAGTGAACCCTGAAGTAGACTTCTTTTAAAAGTGCCTTCAGAGTCTTGAATTCCCATCAGGGAGGTCTTTTTTCAGTGTTTGGACAAAAGGAAGGTACAGAAGGTGTTTTTTAGCTTATTGCAGATTTGATGTTATATGAAAGGAAAACACAAATACGGGATTCCGTTCTGGGAGGAAAGAAACTAGAGGACTGCTGAAGCCTCCTTTATCCTTGTAGCTTTGATGCCATGATGGCAGTGCTATACTCTTGTCATCATGACAAGTACAGAGACAAAAGTATAATGAAAATATGAAAATGGCATTGATTTATTTCTATTAATTCCTACTGAGCACCAAATAGGAAACACTCAGTATGTAGTATTAATAGCTGTCCCAAAGCCTTTGCAAAGACTGACTTGAGCAAATCCCACAAATTTGTTGAAATCTTCAAAGGAGAAGAAGCTAAGGATCAATTGGGGAAGAGAAGAAATAGAAAGAATCTGAATGTACCTTATTCCTTTTGGGTATAATTATACATTGCATTGGTTGCAATTCAAATACAAAGAAACTAATGATACGTATCACTTATACCATGGGCTGTAACAGAGAGGGCTTTTTGTGTAATTGGTACTTAACAAATTCAGCCATTTAGCTGGTGCATAAAAACCCCCACAGGTGTTGGAGAGCTCACAGGATAAAATGGACAGTTTGCTTTAAGTAGCATTTCATGTTAGAGAAAGTGCAGATGCTGCTGCAAGATGTATTATATTTCCATAATCAGTGATAGATAACAAGAATTGTTTAACAATCCATATCCTATGTGTGCACTTAAGCCATGGGCAGATCAATAAAAAAGCATTAAGCCTGGTGCCAGCTGAAGATATTATACCTGCAGGCTGTTTGGCTACATAACGGAAACTGGAGCTGGATTTCAGTAACTCTATTTAGGTAAATCATTATCTAGAAAATGTCTTTTCCAATTTCTCTGTTAGTTCTGGGTTATTTGGAAAGGGTAAATCTATATTTAGCCAATGAAGTTTCTTTTTTAGCATTTCTAACAAGTAATTTTTCTATATATGAGCAAAGTATAGCTAGTGTTTTAATGTAAATGTTGTAGTGCTTCATAACAATAATATAATCACTTTATCTTTTATTTGAAGTTTTTCCTGAGTTCATCTCTTAAAATTAATTAAAATAATCTTTCTCAAGGCTTTGAAAACCTCTAATTTATTGTCATATACTCAGAACGTTCAGGGATGTGTTGTGTTCTAGGTACTGGTCTGATTTCATAAATTTTTAATGACGAAGAAAGTACATTGGCCTGTAGGGAACTGTTTGTTGAATATGAAATCATGATCAAAACTTGAAGTTTTAGAAAAGAACAGAGTTAGCCTTTTAAACATGATCAGAGGGGATACTGAATCTTCAAGTGAAGAAGTCTTAGACTCTCAAGACAGGCTACTATTGCTCTGCCTCACTTGGTATTGTAGACATGACCCAATTAAAGCAAAGGGGCAGAGAACACTTTTTTACCAATGAAATGTATTCTTGGCTTTTGTTTATTCTGTGTTTGAAGTCATTAAGCTTATTTTATGGAGGGGAGCCAAGACAACCTAGTGTGTTTCAAGGAATATTGAGAGAATTTTTTTTTTTTAAGAGAATCATAGTGCTGCAGACATTCCGTGAGCTTGGCTATACAGCAAATTCTTTATATGAACACAGACTTTTAATGGAAGAAAATTAAGAAGCATGATGTTTACATAGTGGGATTTTTTTTTGTGGTGGTTTGGGGGGATTTTTGATGTTTTTTTTTTTTAATAGAATTTGTCCCCCATTAAGTTATTGTTTTTAATGAAGGAGTTCAGATCTTACCAAGGTCAGGAGGATTTTGGTGCTGTTGGAGTAAAAGTTGATATTAAGTCCAAAAAATCCCCAACCCATCAGTCAAAATGATGTAATTGTTTTTTCATGTTGAATACTTCTTCTGTCTAATGACATGAAGAGGATGCTATTTGATAATAGTGTTTGTAGTAAATTTGACTCTAAAATATTTAGAGTAACTTCAGATATCCCAGAATTGTGGGCACTAAGAGATTGCTCATGTTGTTAATGAACTGTCAGAAGAAGATGATATCTCATATTGGAGGTGTGAAGCCAACAAGCTACGGTGATGATCTTTGGATGCCATAGTTTTAGATGATCTTTGGTTTGTCACTCAGATACAGGTATTTGGACTAGTTAGTTTCTTTCAAGTAATGTACAAGTAGAGAAAGTATAGCTAGTAAGTCAGTGCTGTGGCAAGACGGTTTAAAGAAAGAAGAGGTGGACTGTAAAAAGAACTGGTAGAGGAAAAGTGACAGTGCTGAAGCATAGGAGAAGCAGCAGGCATGGTGTTATTTTAAGCAGTAGCTTTATAAAGTCCACCAAATAATTCAAAGCATATCAATGTTTGCAAAATCCTACCTTTGTTTGAGAATGGCTTTAGACAATAAAAACCAATTTAAAGTAATATTTAACTTTCCAAACCAAGTAGTGTTTGTAGCCTAGGAAAAGGGATACTAGTATGTTTTTTTGGTCTAGTTCTGTAACATGGTGTATTGAGTATTGCATGGGTGGGTTTTGGTAGCAGGGGGCTGCAGGGGTGGCTTCTCTGAGAGGCTGCCAGAAGCTTTCCCCATGTCCGACAGAGCAAATGCCAGCCAGCTCCAGGACAGACCCATCGCTGGCCAAGACCCAGCCCATCAGGGATGGTGGCAGCGCCTCTGGGATGATGTATTTAAGAAGGGGGAAAAAAGTCTGTTAAATTGCAGCTGGAGAGAGAAGTGAGAATGTATGAGAAAAAGAGCTGTGCAGATGCGAAGGTCAGTGGAGAAGGAGGTGGTGTAGGTACTCCAGGTATAGGAGCAGAGATTCCCCTGCAGCCTATGGTGAAGACCATGGTGAGGCAGCTGTGTCCTTGCAGCCCATGAAAGCAGATGGTGGAGCAGAGATCCACCTGCAGCCCACGGAGGTGGGTGTGCCCAAAGGAGGCTAGGACCCCATGGAGAGTCTGGCCTGGAGCAGGCTCCTGGCAGGACCTCTAAACTTGTTACCTTGTTTCCTCTTTTTTTTTTCTTGGTTGGTGTGATTGGGCAAAGCAAGCCATAAGATCTCTCCAGTTTCATGTTACTTGTCCAGTACTTTTACTTGTATTTTGAATAGCATGTTTGATAATATAGTCTTTATCTTGCTTTGTATAGTTGCCTTGAAGAGGAGGTAGACATTTCTAAATTATGTTTTGTTTAAAATAAGCATTACAAAATGTATGCATAAGTTGAAATAGACTTTCTCTAACATGTACACATCAAAGAAAAATGTGATTTGGAGGGGAAGGGAAGTAAGGGCTCTCCTTTGCATACAATTTTCACTTTTTACTTTAGCAGAGTTCAGGGTATCCAATCACATTTAGAAATACAGTGTTTTTAAGAAATGGGTAGGCCATTGTCCTGGTCAAGCTACAAGATCATCCTTAAAAACTAGAGAGTTGATTGAGAGAGTTAAATAAGCATAAGGCATAAAAGCAGCAGACTGAGAGCATCACTTGCTCTGTCACTTACTTAATTTATTGTCTTAGACAGTAGCAGCAATGTCAGCTTTTAAATAAAATGAAACAGAACAGTTAATCCTGTGCCTTCTCATATAAAAAGCCACTTTGTTTCAGACATAGCATTTTTATTGGAAAAACAGACCTTGCTTTTCACAAAAAAAGGATTTGAACAGAGTTCTCCCTAACTATTCATTATCTTCTAGTGGATGTAATTCATTTCATTACATCCAGTTTAGCTAATTTAGCCAAATTGAATCTCTTCCCCCTCTCTGAAAAGTTCAGTGCCAGGATTCTCCCCAGTTATTAGAGATTTTTGGAGTCATCGTGTTTCAGATCTTCAGATACCTTGTGTTTGATCAAAAGATACTTTGCAATTTTGTAAAGTCAATTCTGTTTAGGGTTTATCCCATGAAGTGCATCAATCTCCTGGCTACTTATTAAAATGCTTGGAGGAGATATGATAAAAAATGTTTATATATGCAAAATTTTTTATCCTTCAGTTGCATCATTTTCATAACATTTGAATGGTGTTAACTTCAGTAAAATTGCGTGATTTACACAGGTATAGGTGTGGTACTAGTGAAAGAATGAAATTCTGTGCAGTTTGAAGAGTAAAATTTGCTGAATAGGAAGTTCTGTAAACAGAGGAAAAAAATTCTGTCCATAGGATAAGATGTAATTTTAAACTATTATGTAGGGTTTTGTGCTCATTTCCTCCAAATAAACTAAATTAATTGAATGGTAGTATGATACTTAATGGAGCCAAAGTTGCCTTTTCTGGATTCCTCTTAAAGTCAATCCCAGAGATTTTAATGCTGTAGAAGGTTGAGCTAACAAAAGATGATACTTGGATTTATTTGGTCAGTGGAGTATATAGTAAATGAAGTATTAAATGCTAGTGAAAATAAAGTAAATATAAGTAATGTATGGGGTTTTTTTGCAGTGTTGGAGCAAAGATAGGTTGGTATAATTTGATTGATTCTTAGCTCTCAGTGCAATTAATAAAAATCACGGTTTACAATTAAGTTAAAACATTTTTAATGACTAAACAAATACAATGTTATTTACGTGTTCTGCATACTATGGACAAATCTAAAATTTGGGTACAACTGAGAAAGTAGAAATTTCCTATACATTAAAACAATTATCTTTGACATAACTAACAGAAAAGCAAGAATTTTCAGCAAAGGTTGCTTTTCAATTGTGAAAGGGAACTTCAGTGTTACTAAAAAACAGAATTCTCTTTTTTCCTTATGAATGCTTTGATTTCCTAAATTCTTAGTGCCCAAAGGATCTCTATACAGCTTGTCTTCTTAATCCACCAGATAGATGTTTGCTTGGTTTATTTCGATAACATTAATAGAGGATGCTTTTATCCATGTTTATTTCATCCATTGATCTACATATTTCTAAGTATTATCAGGAGATACAGAAAAAGGGAAGCTAGTTCACTACCTTATTAGAAATGCAATGCCAGATTGTATGAAATTCCAGCACTTAGCATTTTATATTTTGTCTCTCCAAATATAAATTTAGTAAGCTTGTTTTCCAGGTATTATTGAGAATCAGAATTGTCAGAACCAGAGTTTTTAAGCAGGTACAGTATCACTGCTTCTTTTTAAATGAGATATTTTCAATGATATTTGCTCCCAGGATCTTTATAATTTTTATTTCCATTGTGAACTGGTGGTTACTTCCTATAGCTGGTTAAAGTAGCCATGTAGTGTATTTTTTTTGTGATCTACTGTTTGCTTTTAATGCTGTGAAAATATTATTAGATAAATAGGGAATAGTAATTTATTTATATTCTTAGAATTGGATAACTACTCATAATTAGATAACAGATAATTGGATTATTTCAGAATACTAATAGATAAATCTGTATCTGTTTTGACTGCTATTCCCTATATTTTCTATTTGGAGGGGAGGGAGGGGAAGGAAGAAAAGAAACCCCTTGTTCAGAAACTCCATGTCTGTGTTAGAACAAGGTAATTTAGTCCGATTCATAAACAGAATTATTTACCTCCGTGGTTTCTGTTCAGGAGTGATTCAAAGCCCTTGCTCTTTTGGTAGGCAGAAACCTAATTTCTAGTAAAAATTAATTTGTGAATAATTCCTTCATGTTCTGAGCGTGTCTTTTGTTTTGCCAAACACTAAGGGTTTCTGCCCTAATTGCATTATTGATAAAGATTAGTCTGTTCCATTTTTAGTAGTCTTAGCTCAGCAAGACTGGTCATCTGTTCAAGTGTCAATAAGGTGTGTGATTCCTATATGATCTTAGTAATCTTCAGCTGAGCTTTTCCAGGTTTATTTAACCTGTCATGAACGTGGTAACAGGAATTGAACTCAGTGTTCCAGATATCTTACCAGTGTCTTGTTCAATACTGTTACTCCGTTCTTGATTCTTACATGGAACATAGTCAGGTGGATTTCAAAATTTTAGTAGTCATCACACTGGAACCTTTTTCTTCTGTCAACCTGTGATTATTTCTGTGGATTTCACATCTTCTTTCATTTCCATAATACCATCACTTCTGACTCTCATAATATTAAAGCAACTGCAATTGCTATTGATATCAGGTATTTGTGTTCTGTAGCTAAAATTTGACATTTTGTGTATTAAACTACTTTACAGTAGTTTTGCAAGGTGACCAATTCTGTATGTTTCTCTTTCAGTAGCCCATCACAATTGTGCTATGAAGTATTACTCTACCAATTTAATGTTGTTTTTCTGAGCAACATATACTCTTCAGTACCTACGTTTTAATCCCAGTTACTAGTCCACTGTCTTATATTATCCACAGTATGTCTGATATTACATCTGATGTCAGTAGGTTTTGTTCCTGTATTCTCTAGTCCAAAATCATGCATTAGGTTACATCTCAAATGCTTTTTCTTTGATTTCATTCAGTTTCTCATCTGGATTAGGCATAGATCCCTCACCAACTGTTTCTGTCTTACTGCTGTTCTATCAAGGCTGTCTCAAACATCCAAAATACCCAGCATAACAAGGCCTCATGCAACAAATTGCATTATCTTTTATGTCTTGTTCACAGCTAAGATAAAAATCCCATTGTCGCTAACCTGCATTTTTTAGCTTCCTCCTGTTGTTGTTTTGCTTAGGCCAAAATACTGTAAACTCCCTGAAGGTAAATAATTATTTGTTCCCCTTAATCAGTCAAAGACTACTCCCTTTGGCAGTCTTTGCACTATGGTTGTGTGATGGAGCGCTTTTATAACTCATAGGTTACAGCACTACAAACGAGGCCACACACATTTACTGTCTCTTCAACTTCTGGGTGCAGGGAATGAGGACTTGCTCTTCCTTCACTAGTAAGTCCAAAATTTGTGTATACACATACATGCAAGTATATAGTGCCTATATATGTGAAGATGCATGCTCGCTTCTTCAACTGGAAGAATGTTTCATATATATGCTCCCAGAAGTGCAAGTGTTTTAAGTGGGAATAGGAGCAAAATGTTTCTCTGAATTTTTTAGAATGATGGATACCAGGATGGTTTGTTATCAAGATTATAAAAGTCAGTTTTATTCTGTTTACTTTCACCGCATGCTGAAGAAAGGTTAGAGATGACATAAAGACGGTATTGTGAAAGTTTTTTTGACAGGCATCCTCCAGAGGTCCCAGCTGCTCCAAACACTGTCTTTGAGGTGTTCTCTATTGTATTGGCGGATAGAAACCAGAACTGACAGTGGAAATTAATTTGAATATGCTTTTAGAAGAAATAATCAGGAAAGTGTATATCAAAGGGAGCATTACCCATTTAAGTTTTTGATATAAATTAGTATAAAAGTCTAAAGGTCTAGTAGCCTCCGTACAACTGTGTATTACCAAAACAATGCAATAAATACAAGCTCTAGAGCTTAAAAAAAAATCTTACTAAAAAAAATTATTTTGTATAAAGTTCTTTATGTATTTCATATGTGCATATATCCTAATACATATATATGTATATTTATGTGCATGAAATGAATTTATCTGTGTAAACCAAAACAAAAGGCTTGCGTATTCTTCTTGCTCCACAAAAGGGTAGCATGAAATTCCTTTGTTACTGAATAGAGAATGTTGTCCTGAAAAGAAGTTGATGGCAGTATATTCTATAACTTCTGCTACTGCTGTGTTTAAGCATATTGAAAGAAAACCATGTCTAATTATGATAAACAAAAGTTATACTTGGTGATATACTGAGTATAGGGAAGAGATGTGAGTCCCGGTCAACAAAAACCACCAGGTGTTTTGTGAGGCAGTGTACTCTGAAAAATAGTGATTTTTATGGTTATGTTGTTTGTCAAGAGTTGATATTCCCCTTGAAAAATTCCGTTTGTAAGCTGATTTTTCTTTTCTGTTACATAAAAGCAGATGGAAATCTGCCAAGCACTGAAAAATTCAGTAAGTTGCCTCTCCCAACGCATATCAGAGCACAGAGCATGTTTTTCAGCCAGTCTGTGCTCATCAGGTGAATAGGTGGTTGGGAAGGAACAGTGCACTTTCGTGGTCGAAGCGCAACTGTCGTTGTTCATCCTTTGTTCACAGTGTGTAACAAGTGCCTTTGCTAGATATGGGTGGCATTTATGTAGTTCACTGTTCCTGCATTCTCAGTCCTGAGTTAGTAAGGGTACTACTGAATGTTGATCTTGTGTTCTTGGCTGAATGTCCAATAATGTGTCTTTAATGAAAACAGCTGTTGGATCTGCTCTTAGCAATGTGTTTCCCAATGCCATTCGTATGACTTGCATACCGCATGCACTGAACCTCATCCTGGAAGAATGGCCAAGACTATTTGACAGTTTAAACACCATAGTTGCTCCCATAAAGAGCTTCTGCTGCCAAAGTACCCTGAACTTTGTAAATCAAGGTTTTATGGACTCAGGCGTGTTCGAAATATTTGAATGGGCTACAAGCTCAAACAGAAGCCACGCAATTGGTGTGAATTATCTCTGCATAGCTCTCTGTGCAAATAGTGACAACTTATTAAAGGAAAAAAGCTATGGAATTTAAGAATTGGAAGTTTTGTTAAGAAACATTTCAGTAAAATGAGTAAATCAGAACAACAGTCTAGTATATCTCTGTGTACTCCCATTGAAAACATGTTTTGGTGTTTTTCTGTGACCTTGGACTACATATTCTGTTGGTATGATTTTTTCCCCTACTTTATTATTCTACTGGAATGTAATACAGAAATATTTTCCATAATTTCGTTGAATTTGGTTGTTTCAAAGCCGAGAGAAAACAATGGAATTGTGTGACTGCAGGATTGTAGCTACTGTTAGACTTAAGTAATATGTTCTGAAATCTATTAACTGATTATTTAGTGTCTCTACATTTTGCAAGTGAATAGCTGAACTAAACCTGTTTGCTACTCTGAATTGTAACAGTGTTTGTTATCAGGCGCCCATTTAGGAGAAAAAAAAAAAAAATCCTTTTTCTATGCCTCCCCTCCCCCTTGTCTTCCTCTCTGTCTCAGTCCCCCTGCCCCCTCTTTCTCCCTCCCTATTTCTCTCCCTTACTTTTTCCCTTCCTCATAATTCTTCTCCCTCTTTCTCCTCAAACTCTGTAATGGAAATGTGTTTGGCTTCCTAGAATGTGTCTGTTCAGATGATAGCCTCTAATCCAGGGCTGGTATGTGAATAAATGTTCCATAGATCTCATCTTATGCTCAAATATGTATTGTTTTCCTCTATAGATTGTGTTGTTTTATCTTCCACTCAAAAAGCAGCAATAGCATTACCTATCTTCACAACCTGCACACAGTGCTTATTTCAACAGGCAAGCTACTTTCTGATGGGCAGATCCTAATAAAATTTACGGGACTTGAAAAAATGTAGCTAGCAGAATCAGTACAAGTAATTGATTAGCTCTTTTAGAGAGAATAACCCCTAAAGCATTAGACTGCATTTTTGGTGTACACTTCCCTAAAATTGTCGACAGAACAGAAAACCCAGCTGAACATGGTTTTGGGTATAGCTTTTTGGAATCTCCAGGAAATAATTTTACTGTTTAGATTATCTCCATTTTATAATGGTATACAGATGGATGCAAAACCTGCTATTTACAGAGCTTCCTGCTCACATTTTGACTATCTTGCTGCCAAAGACTGCTCAGGAAGCTTTTTTCCTTCTTTCTGTGGACTCTTGTAAGAGTTAATTTCAGAGGAAAATGGAAACTTTATGCATAGTTTAGGTTGTGATTGAGTGGAAGAGAAAAAGGAAACTCAAATACTCTTTACCTCCAAGTGCCGTTTCATTTTTTTCTGTTGTATACCACTTTTGTTTTCCTGTTTTTCAACTTTTAAAGCTGTATGAAAATGTGTAAAAACGTGGTGATCGGAACCTGTAGGAAAACTGTCAGTACTTAATTTTTGTTCAATATGTGTTATATGTTTATTTTTCCTTTGGGTGTGGATATCTTTTTCCAACTGAAGAACCAAAAGTGTTACAAAAACAGATGTAGTGAAAATAAGCAAGAGAAGTCTCGTTTCCTTTGATGAACAAAGTTCACAATTAGCTTGAGTGTAATTTTATGCATGTTGTACCCTATCAAACAGTTTTGCTGACAAAAGCTTGCTTTCTTGGATTTATCACAACTGATAAAAGATCTGTGATGCCAGACAAGAATTTAGCTACACAGAAAAGGGGGAAAGAGTGGGTCAGATGTAATAACATATTCTAAATGTTTTTCCTGCCAGCAATTAATGGGGGAAATCATTTTATGAAGCACTGTTTACAGACTGACATCTGGAGGACTTCTCAGCTTGGATCATTTCCAGTGTGTAGATTTATGTACTACTATTCCTCCTCTTTTCCCCCTTTTTCCTTAAATATTTCACTTTTCAGATCTGTAGCATTCAGTTAATTGTGAATGAATGTAAATTATTTTGTTGCTGTGATTTCTTTTAGGATTCCATGTGCATAAAAACTGAAAATGCTTGCTAAAACAGACGTTCAGTGAATACTTATTGAAATGTATATAGAGATGTACAAAAATTCAAAGAGTTCTTTTAACTTAAAGGAGTTCTGACCAGAGAAGTCAGCATATACACCATCAGTAGAACTTTTGAAGTATGAAATGAAAAAGCTTGTAGTCCTAGCAGAAAAGGTCTTTTTTTATTATTTTTTATTTCTTTTTTTCCCTCCAGATAGCTGTCCTTCTGAATTGTAAAATGGTTTTGAATCACAAAATCCTGGTCTACCATGGTTTTAACATTATATTCAGTAGTGTGTATTTGTGCCTTATCCAGTTTGTTTTCCAGTCTAGTGAAAATTTGCAATTTGCTTTGAATGTGTCCCTTCTTTCTGTGTGACAATAGTCTTAGTGTGGTCTCCACACCTTTCTTCCTGTGGGAAATCATAGCATGTGGTCAAGGGTATCCATTGTTATCTTGAGGGTATGTATCTGTGCCAATTGGAGCAAGAAAATGGAATTTCCTGTTAGTGTCATTGAAAGAAGTGGGTACTGCTTGTGTTAAGGCAGGTTATGTGTAGATGAGGGTCCAATCATGATACCCAGCCCTATGCATCTGAACAAGTTAAGGGACATGTTTAGCAAATTTGAGTAGTTCCTTCATTTGAAAGGTAATATTGGTATTAGAAGAGCAAGGTAGAAATGAGGGGGCACAAAGACCTTGGTCCTGTAAGCCTCACTGTCTCAAAAAGGAGTAAAAATATAACTAATATATTGCTTTCTTGTCTGGTCACTTATTTAAATAATTATTGTCACAAGAATCGTGGTGAAATCCTGCCCCGCTGAGAGCAGTGCTTTTAGCACATGGAATGCCTTTATGAAAAAATACTATTTAAAAACAGTTCATAGGAAACCGTTATTGGCATCCTTGCACAAGTAACATTTAATTACTACTCTTAATATTGATGCTGATAGTATTGCTATGTGTGTTCTGTCTAAATTTTCTTTTTATGTAAAATAGTATGTCACTGGTAACATTTCAGTCCTCACTATTCTTAGTAAAATGAAGTTATGGAAGAAGTTAATTTTGCTTTTAATTCTAATAACTTCTGATGGCATCATGACAAGTAAATCTCAATAATTCTCTTACGTTAAAATCAAAATCAGGATGTCTTGCTTCCTTTTAACAAGTGTTGTAACTAAGGGCAAATAGACCTTTTCCAGCTCTTACTCAGTTACTGTCAGCATTGATAACTAATGAAATATTTTGGCAGCAAAGGCCATCAGTCCTCAGGGCTATGTAAGTTACTGGATTTAGGTTTTAGAATGAATGTTAGAAAAGTTCTTTTATTTCCATGTAGAAATTCAATGGATTCTAGTTGACTTGGTAAGTTTTTGCTCATGCTGTTACAAAATGTTATCATATTAAAATGTATGATGCCATTCTTAATAGTTCTTTTGGGCAAGAAACCTTTATTTTGTGTCTTGTATTTACAGGTTAGTGTTTAAGAGCGTATATTTTATCTGAACGATAAGAATGAAAAATATCTAAATTGACTTTTAAAGCACTGATTTCCATTTCTTCAAATCTTGTATTTTACATTTTAGTCACAGTTTTCAAATGGCAACAGGAGTTTACAGATATTTATTTTCATTTAGGCTGTTGGTACATTTATATATAATGCAATGTCAGACATGACCCCACTGTTACAGTATTTTAACATGAAGAGATTTTTCTAATTTCCAATTTTCTCTTCCATTTTCACAGCGGGTATCCTAAATATGTGAAGCTGTCATGAGTCGCGAGTCTGCACACTGACACACTTACCTCTAACCTTCCTTTCCTACTGGCAAAATTTGCTTGATGTAGATAAAACATAAATCCTGTGATGCACCTTATACTTTCTCTGAGGGTGTATTTGGATAAAGCAGCTTGTGTCTTTACTCTTTCTTAGGAGCAAAAGATGCTGTTTTAGTTCTTCATCTGGTAGGATTGAGTGTTTTCACAGGGTTCACTGGAGTTGCCGTGCTTTACGCTGGCTAGTCAGGGTGGCACATTTCTGCAGGACATGGTGCATGGTGTGCCAGTGCTTCTGAAACTGCCAGGGAAAATGCAATTCTCCTGCTTTAGGATTGCAACCTTATTTTTAACTGTTTTACTAATTTAGTTTGTAAAGGGAGAATAGCCTGTGTTGCTGCAAATTCGATGAACTTTTTATGGGGCCTGGAGTAGAACATGTCTTTTCAAAATAGAACAACTCTGACTGAAGGTAAAAAGTCTGTGAGCTCCATTGGGAGTTGATGTGCTGCTTATAAACATGTGCTTTCAAAGCACAATAGATGAGTGCATGGATTTGTTGGCTTGCTGGTGGTGTTCCTGTGAGAGCTGTGAGAAAAAGATGCAGCTCAGCTGTGTACTGTATTGCTGGCAATGCAGTTGCTGCAAGGCCATCTTCTTGCTGTGGGATAGTGATGCATCCTCCAGTGTCCTGACCGCAGCTGTTTTGGAATAAATTTACATCAACCTGTTCCATTGCACGCCACTACAGCTGTCTTCAGCTGATACTACAACTACTACTGTTATTACTGTAACTACTAGATTGTACCTCTCTTCATATTTTAAACATAGGCATTTAAACGTACTTGAAGAAAAAGCTGTAAGTGATCGTGTTGTCTAATAAACGGCTCATAAAATAATGTCGAAAAATACGAAGATGTTATACTATACATCCTATAGTCACTTGAGTAAGGTGTGTTATTGGACAATGAAAGTATCCCTGTCTTTCCATATCTTTAACACTAATAAAAATACTGCATTTAATAGTCCATCCAAAAAAATCATCATGTCATTCTCTGTGGCAAGCTAACAGTCTTCATGAGGTTTGTTGATTTTGTACAGTTGTTTCATTCACACTTAATTCCTTTATTACAAAAATAGCTCCCAGTAATCTGATCTTTAACACAAATCACATTATTTTCCATGTTTTATGTGGAACCAGTTTGCATATTCTGTGGTCTAAATTAATTCAAACTTTTTTCAAAATGACATAAGTAGCAGAGAAAAGTCATTAAGGCATAATCAGCCTTCTAAACAATGGTAATAGTTTTCTTTAACAAATGTTTCTGTGAAGTGAAAGTAAAGACTATTTCAGTTTTATGTGTTCCTGTTAGCTAATTTATTGCCTCTTTTCCTCAATTGTGCACCAATGAATTTGTTTTGTTACATAAACACCACATTAAGTGTCTTCCATTTTCAACTAGGTGGCTGTGCTACAATCCCAGAGTCTGATTTAGAGGAAAGGACCATTATACCGGGCTCCACAGCAATGTTTTCCAGCAATGGGCAGATCACAAAGCAGAAATCCAAGCCTGGTAAGAAAAGGAAAATTATGTTATTTCACTTAGAGGTGTACAGCTCATCTTTTCAGAATGCTTGGGAACATATGAAACAAATGGCATATATTTCAGCCTTTGTTGGCATAATTTCTAGCTTTTCTTGCTATGATAGTGCAATGTGTAGGATTCTGAGCTTATTCAGCTTCTTCTGTCAAGAATGGCTCGACTAAAAATCAGTCTTGGAATTAAATAACTACACAGTTGAAAGGTTTTGTGCTACGTAATACTTGAATGAGATTCTCACAGGTTTTATACACAATCTCTTTTACAGAGGCAAAATGAAACTGAGGGCATTTTGGTGTAAAAAAGGTTGGTTTTTTTTTCCTGTGGTATGGTGGTTACACTTTGTGCCAGCTGATTAAAATAGTGTCATTACTTATCTTTTGTGGAGAGACTTCCTAGAATTTCAGAAAAATATTATTGGATCTAATAAAAAGAAATTATACTGGCTATAAAATATGCTGCATACAGTGATGACACATTTTCTGGAAAGACTTCATGCTGCTGGGAACTGTGATATAGTGTTAACATATTTTAAAAGCAGCACTGTAAAGTACTGCCTTGCAGTTTAATAAAGTGTTTCGTAAGTTCTCAGGGTTTGACTATAGCAATTTCACATTTTGCTTACTAAGTTGTACCTTCACACTTCTTTTCCCCCTCTCCTTGTCTGATTTTATCCTTTAATATTTATTATAAAGTGTATTTGAATGTTGCTTGTAAATTAGAAATGCTCATTGTGGATGGGTGTTGAAATTAAGAAAAGCAGCTTAGAGGTTGCAACCAGCAATAGTCAAAAATAGAAAATCCTTCTACATCTGCAAAACCCAGTCCATTGTGTGTTTAAAAAGCATTCTGCTACATTTTTCCCAGCTAACTGTAGCAGAGACAGGCAGGGAGTTGGAATATATAGTAAATTTCAATAAAAGAATTTACATTAGCAAAATTTTAATAGTGGGTGGGAAAGAAGGATATCTAATGCAGCAATGTATAATAATGCCACAGTGTAACTTAAAACTCAAAAATTAGTACCTGCTTACAAAAACAACCTGAAAAATCCCCTGAAGGACTAAAGCTTTGGCTTTTCTAGAGTGCTAATTCCTTGTGGTCCTCATGGACTTCAGGTCAGTAGAAGAAGAGAGCCTGTCAAAGTTGACATAAATATAGTTTAACCTTTGCCATCTGGATATATTAAGTACCCTCCTGCTAGTAGAAAAGTATATCATCTCTCTGATGTAGGATACAATCCTGATAAAATTCCAACTTCAGGCAACTAGACTAATAAATCACAAGCATATGGCAGGTTATTGCTCTTTGTCTGATGCTCCAGTCTTCTGACCATGCACATATTTGTCCTTCAGTAGATAGTGTTCTGCTATATTTAAATAACCTTATTACTGAAAAGACTAGCATGAGTGGAAAAGTGTAGAAATGTATTCATGAGATCCAGAAACAACAGCATGGGGACCTGCATATCCTAGTGTAAGTCTTAGCCCATGATAAAAATTGAGACTTACATCACATAGCTGGCTGTTGTTGCTTTGTAACTATAAAAGGCAGAATGAAAACTTCGAAAGCTTTTAAAAAGTCTTTAGGTTTACAGCCATGTGTTATTCGAGTGAGTTTAATTCATTCATGGTAAGAATTGACTGCCATCTGCCAGTTAGTGCTGCAATATAGAGAACACCTAGAATATCTGCCACTGAGCTGTCTGGAAATTCTAATTGCTATGAGTGTAAGAGCCAAGGGAGCTACTTAAACCTGAAGGTAACAGTAGGCATGAAATCACAGCCTTTCAATGTTTTTCTGTACATGATATTTTTGGACTGAGTTCTTGCTCAGGCACCACAGACTGCAGCAAGACCAGGGTGATTACAAAGAGCCCTCAAAGAATATTTTCTGTTTTGGTTTTTTTTTTTTAATTTGTGTTTGCATCTAATTTAACTATGTGCAGTAAATGAGAGAGAAAAAAGGACAAAGTAGAGTAAAAGTAATTTTTCTTGATATACCTTCCTTCATTTCCTAATGGAGTTCAAGACAGATTCTCATTGTAAGTTGAGAGTTGGTTGTTTGATGACCCTAGAGGGTCACTTCCAACTCAGGATATTCTGTGATTATATGATAATATGTTGTATGAGCTATGCAAAGAACTGAGGGTAATGAGGGACTGAGACCTGGAAGACTGTTCTGTGAGAAACTGTGCTGTAGGGCATCATCCTGTCACAGACTTGCTAATTATCTCATGCAAAGTATTATACTGAGACTTTCCAGGCAGCTGCTAAGCATATGAGTGAGACTTTTGGCTTTACTTGGAATAGTGACTTAAGAAAGCAGAAAATGGCATCTAGTAGTCATGCTACAAGTCTGTGCAAGGACAGAATGAATGGTTTTAGCCCAGTCATGGAGTCTCTTTGGAAGGGGGATTACTGGTTTTATGATGTTTTCTTTTAATTGCTGAAACAGTTTGCACTGGGTTGTTTTTCTTATTTATTTCTTTCTAATCCAAGTATGTCGTGATTTCATAGTAGAGAATGGGATCACATTCATGATATTTGGAAGCTAATGGTATTATTGTAGTTGTAGTAGTTTCTTTTAGATGGCTTTTGCTTTGAGTGAGTACAAAATACTCCCTTGAACATTCTCTGTCCAGTGAATGGAAAATAATTCTTCCTGCTTACCACCTCAAGACACGGAGTCTGTGTGCATTGCATTGGCAGGAATAATGTTAGCATGATAAATCCCTGCTAATTTTGTTCTTGTTGTTTTGGTTAGAAGGAGGACAGAGCAGCATATATTGTGCATCATGGACTGCACGAGCCTGGTGGAGAGTTTGAATGTAATTTGAAGTTGAGTTTGCTTTTTATGTCTTTACTTTTTCCATGAGCTCACAGCTACAATACCAATGCTGACCTCTGCTGCAGTCACAAGTACAAATGTAGTGATTTTAGACTCTCTGTAGGTACTGTGGCGTTCATTTCTCTTTGGTTTACTTTTCCTGCTGTCTTCCAGTCCCTTCTTTACAAGTTATGAATTCCTAACTAGAGTTGCAGTCTGCTTGAGTGGTTTGATTTTATGGAGAAGTTTTCATGTGTTCTAGAAGGTAACAATTAACAGAGATTTGCAGAGCTCCACTTCTCAAGTTCTCACTCATGCTAAAATTTTTCTGATGAAATAAATTGAAAATATGGTTTGTCACAAAGAGGTATAAGTAAATTCTTGTACCTACGGGCGTTTTGGAGAATCTCTAAGAAGATGGGAAACAACCTTAAAACAACAATTAAAATGTACTGGTGGTGAGCTTTAGAATGCAATGATAGTGTTGCATTTTTCATGATATAGCCCTTAAAGTAAGTATTCTAAATTCCTTATATGCTCTCTGCTGCATGCTACTTACTGTGAAAGAATTTCCTAAGACCTTTTTTTTCCAACCAATATTCCTACTGAATATTTTACATAGAAAGGGTCTGGTTGGTTTTTTATGACTAGAGAGTTTTATGCTGATAAATCATGACTAATTTCACTAAATTGATGGAAAAGCAGGTGAAAAGTTAGTATGAATAAAAGAATGATTGGGCTGAAAAATGTATCTTGTTTTTTTTTTTTTTTTTTTTTTTTTTTTTTTTTTTTTTTTTTTTTTTTGTTTGTTTGTTTTTTTTTTTTTTTGTTAGTTTTGTTTTGGTCTTTTGTGTGTGTGTGCAGTTGTGCTGATTACTTTGTAATTTGCTTTCTCGTTCAGGATTTTACAACATGGGGAGTCAGATTTGTGGAGTGTCATGTCATGCAGTTATTGGATTTTCACCACTTGTAAGACTTGGTTTTCCTGGCAGAATTTTTCACCTAAGATCCTGTGAATCTATCCTTTAAATGATCTGTCTAAGCAAAAAAATAGTCTTTAATATTTCAGGGAAATGTTTGCCTGACTTTGCCTTGATAATTCAGAATAATCATCTCTTCCTGAGAGACAAGTATGGCTCAATATTTACATTTATTGTTTAAACACAAATATTTCTGAGAAGCTGTTCATGAGACAAAAGATTTAGCATTTGGATTTACTGCTGTGCTTCCACTGTTTTAGTTAAATTCCTTGTATGTTGCTGTCATGCAAATATTTTGATGACTTAAAGACTAAATTTTGAAGTTCTCATCTTCTGTGATTATATTTAGTAAAGTAAATAAACTTCTATAGTTTAATACTCAAAGCATCTAAGACCAAAAATTGTCTCAGCATTTATATTTAAGATTGGAATAGATTTTTAGCTGTCTTTAATTTGAACATGGCTTATTATTTTTGATTAAATAGACAGGAGGCTATACATAGATGACTGTGAGGTTGAGCTATAAACTCCCGTAAAACAAGACATTCTGAGTTGGATTTTCAAAACACCCTCCAAAGGTGCACCCAGACACTGTACATCTGCACATCTTTAGTGTATTTTATTTATTTAGTTACTTTTTCTCCAGCATTGAATGGCAATGTTCATGTAGATGTTGTAGGTGCCATGTAAGAGGATCTTTCAACTTCACCTTTCTAATCAAAGATTGCTGTTCTTAGTAGCCTAGACAATTTTAGGAACTATCCCATGATTCCAGCCCACAAAGATGCTTAGTTGCACTGACTTCTTAATAAACGAGATTGAAATGATTTTCCTTTAAAGGGTGTAGTGACACATTTAAATTTAGTTATGTGCTTAATTTTTCTTATGAATACACAACTGTGTATTCACTGCCATCTGCTAAGTAGCTCACCAAAAAGTGATGTAATATGAGATGAAATTTTGTATTTCATTTATTTGATTTTAGAAAGGAGTTCTCTTAAATACTTGGCTTTGTACAAAGAGTTAGATAGTAAAGAACTTCTGGATATAAATTGCTTCCAGCTCTCCAGTGAGTCTTTTTATTTTTGTGCTGTACTGTTCTTAATATTATCTCTTGCCTGCACGTATGAGGAAAGGCATATCCTTGAATTTGTTTTGAAGGGTGCCTAAATATGCTGTAAAGACTCTAAAACGGGTCTGTGAAAGATTTTTATTTTCTCTCAGACATATATTGTTTGTATATTGAACTAATAACTGCCCTGTATTTTCAACGTGCATGAGAAAGGTACCGATGGCCTTACTACTGTTATTGTAATAATCATAATTTGCTACTCTAGTAATCATTTGGATACTGATGTTTTTGCCAATTACAGCAAAAGTATTTGCAATGTAAATAGCAAAGCAATTCACTTTTTCAGGTTGGACAATATAATAAGACAGAAATCAATTGTAATACTAACTTTTGTACATGAGATTAAGTAAAAGGGAAATATTTAAGCTAAGCTAAAGATAATTTTGAAAAAATGTCCATACTGTCTGGAGAGGGATTTCATGCCCATAGTGAACTTTCTAAACAATCCTCTGAATGAATCAGTACTGTTGGCAGCACAGCCTTTTCAGCTGTTCATGGCTACAGTCTTGAACCTGAACTTCTGTCTGAGGTTTGGTTACTACACTCATGGCAAAAGTAGAGAACAATGGACTTATTTTTTAAAAATCATTGAAGGCCCAATTAATGGGGCTCATCTGAAGGGGTAAATGTGCCTCTAACAGTTTGAGTACAGTTTCAAGCATTTTGACTAGTGAGTTGCAACACAATATTTTGTCATTGACTACCAAAGAATCCTGAATTAGAAACAAATCTGTCAAAAATGTGGAAATTGTGATGGCTTCAGGTAAGTGAAAGCTCCTTCAAAACCTAACCTTATTAGTTGCTCACTTAGGTATTTCCCACTGATGTATTGTGGTATTATGAGACTAGATCCTTGTTTCTTTCTGTATGGATATTGCTATGCAATAGAAAAGATACCAGGACCCTGCAGCTGGGCCCACCTAATACTTTAAAATTGCTAAGCTAATTGTTTCCACAAGAAAAGGTGCAAAGAAAATCACTGGGCTACAAAAAGCCTATTTTTCTGGAGAGAGTTGAAGAGATTTATGGAGGTTTTCTTTTCCACAGAGTCTGTTTTTCTAAAGAGCAGTACAGCTTAAGAGATTAATGTGAGAATTCCTTCATTAAGTCAATACCAAATGAAGTGCAGTTTCTCTTTTAGCAGGAGCTTGTATATACATCTCCTCTGAAATGCTATAAGCACATGAGAACACAGCAAGTCTTACATATGTTCTGTTATTTGCAGATTGTAGTATATTATAAGGTGTATTACCAACTACGGTGAGTAAAGAGATGATTCTCTGTGTTTGACCCATACCAACAGTTGTTATAGTGTTTTAAAAACGTTTTCATTCAGAGGTTAAAAAAGTCTCTGATTAATTCCACTTTGTTTCATGACTGTCAATGTAACAAAGAACTGAGGGCTACCTTACACTCTGATACCTTACACACTACATTACACAGAAAAGAGGCAGGAAATGAAAAAGTCATCTTATAGAGAGCCTGACCCTTTTCCTTCAGATTTGGTGGCTTTAATAAAAAGAATTGTTTATGTAAAGCATTTTGGTTTGGTTTGTTTTTTAATGAAGAGAGAATTCAAAGGCACTCTTAAAATTATTAGCAAAAGGTTGTTATTGTTGCAATTAGGGAGCAATAAAGAGTGATACAAGGCATAACAACATACTCATGGCTATATCCAAAGCTTTCTGGAATCTTTCAAAAAGCCTTTCCTTATTTTTACCAAGACTTGAACATGAGAAATCCTGATGGATAATGGAAAATAAGGAACACATAAAAGATAGGTTAAGAAGAGAGGGCATACTAAATATGGAACAAACCCAAAAATAAAATCTAAACACAGTTTTAGGAATTATGAATACATAACTGTCGCTCAGTGGAAGGAATAAAAAAAAAAGTTTAAAAGCTTTTTTTTGTGACTAAATGTTGTTTTTCATATTTCCTTGGCAGTTTTCTTGCATAATTGTGAGCTTAAGAGAAGTAGATGATTGTGTGTCACTAGGATTCATTCATGCACTTGTCTTGTGCCAGTAAAGATGGGCAGGAAAGAAACTAGTCTGACTTTTCTGTTATTTGCTGCTGCTTACTTTTCATCTGTGTTGGTGGAGTTTAATACTCCATTTTCCTTATGAGTGTTTGTAAGACTTCTTGTGTTGCTATTGTTTCCTCACACCAGTTATTTCCTCCATTGCATCAAGTGTTGCCATCTAAAGTGCACACTGCAAATATGCCCAGCATTTTGTATTTTTTCTCATGGATGTGAACTGCTGGCTACTGTTTTCTTCAGCTTGGGTGAAATCTTTTCAGTGAATACTCAGTAAAACTTGTTTCTCAAGACATCTGTTTTCCCACCTAATGTATTACTGACTCTCCAATTCTGCTAATTTTTGTACCTAGTTTTTTGTTTAACTGGGAAATCATAATTTTTTTTCAGAGCATGGGTAGCTTTGAATTTCATACATCCTTTGGATTAGTGCATTATTCCTGGGTTCACTTCTTTTGTCAGATCTTTGTTGGTTTGTGAGATAGTACACAGATATCTGTACTACTTTCTTGACATTATAGAGTCCTATCTATAAAGTTTACATTCTCCTGTTGATTCTTAATGTTTATTTGTGTTAGATATTAATAGTTCCTATATGTTCATGTCAGTCTTTGACAACTATAAACATTTCATGCTATTCTGGTTTCTAATGAGGTATTACTATTTAAAAAAAAAGAAAAAAAAGGAAGAGAATAAAAGAACAGAGAAACTCATCAATGCATTATTTGAATGCCCGCTCAACATTCCAAGCCAAGAAGAATTTAGATGCTGCCAGGCATATTGAATCCTGCTCAGGTTTTCATAGCCTGGACAACACAGTTGGCAGACAGACACTTTTGGCTTCTACCATCCATCTTTGTATAAAAGAGGTAATTAAATGGGAGGCATTCAATAGCACAAAACAGAGCCAAGCACTCCACTTTAAGATCTCCTCTACTGCTGAAAACCAGTACTGCAAGTTTCGGGAAATCCCAAAAACTCATTAAGCACTCCAAGGAGGAGTTTTTCTAATGCAGAAGCTCAGAGTTGGAATTGTATGGCTTATATAACAGTCAGATTACACTTGGTAAGGGTTGCTTCTGTCCTAAAACTGTTTCGTTACCTTTTTTAGAACCCTAAAAATAATATTTTTGTAATCGTTTGCTATATCAGATGAGTATTAGTTATTTGTTAAGTCCAGGATGAGCCTTTAAAATGGTTTTCCAGGTCTTTTTTCCCAGGTTACACAAAATGCCAAGACTTACTTTATAGCTTGTCAACATTGGCCACCAAATGGAGATTAGCTCTAGATCTTTAGGAACTGTTTGCTGGAAAAAAATGACATTGTGGAGGTGTTAGAGGTTATTTTCCAAAATATCTTCTTTTAGAAGTAATTTTAGTGTCTTGCGCCCCTTTCTCCCCTCACCGTTCCAGAAGGCAGCCATCCATATTATGAGCTAATGACTTAAACGTTCCTTAGAAAAAAGGACTGTTTTTGAGATACAGGATTGCATGAAAGCACCTGAAACTGCTAGGATCAGTTCTCTCTCCCTGAGGGCTGACTCTGCAACCCCCCGGAAAAATAAGGGGTTTGAATGGAAACAGTGACTCTCATTTAAAGAACTGCTGACACGCCTCAAAAGAGGGAGCACATTCCCACATGCTCTTTGTTGGAGAGTGTTACTGGAACTGCAAATAGGTTTTCCATGTCATTTTGTGGAAATTATCAGTGCCATTATAAGCCACTTCAGAGCTTTGCTAGAGCTTTGAATTGTCACAGAATGGATATTGTTGGTAATATGGCTGATGAATATTGCCAGAGCATATAATCTGAATTAAATAATATTGTGAATAGTATTGAAATGTTTCTGGGGTTGGAATCATATTATTTTTTCTCCTTATTGTCAGAATGATATAGTCAAAATGCTACTGCACCATCTAGGTTGTACAACTCACAGCTTTTCTATAAAGGCAATGTGATTGCCATACTTGTACAGGTAGGTGATACTGTGATGCTGGTGTTGATATGTCTCAGAAGAGGCTTTTACCCCAAATCCCAGTAGTCTGTTGTAGATCAAAATTTATCTCTCTTTGGTCTGCTGGAGCAGTACACATTTTGGTCATGCTGGCTGTAGTTCTTAAAACTGGTTACTTAAAATGGACACTAAAATGCTTATTTTACATTTGTATGCCTTAGTGTTAAGAGCTCTTCCATAGTTTTTGAATGATGACATACTTCTCCAGAGTGAACATATGCCTAATTCACAGGAGCCCACATACTACTTTTAAAAGTAATATCTTTTGGGGTCTCATTCCTGTGTGCTGTCACAACCATCATAGGTGATGGACTGTCATGAGTTCCTTGGTTCTTGAATTGGTTCTCGTTGCCTGTGGCTGTGAGATGCAGCACATGTGACTGTGTTGTACCCAATACTTGAATCTGTGACATTTCTAACTTCACTGGAGAATTAAATGTAGTAGTTCTTGACGCTTTGTCGTTAATGCAGGTCTTCTGATATTTACTGATCAAGGGACAGATCAATTGTAATGACAGAATTCAAGTCAGGCTTCCAGAACTGATTCAAGTTCACCACACTGATGAGGGTGATTGGATGACTTTGCTAAGGAATTGTTGAGTACCCTGTGACCAAACAAATACACTTAGGAAGATTTCCACAAAAGGGACAAGCAATAGCAAAGCGGTAGCCCTTGTTATTAAAATCAACAGTTCCAACAATGCAGAGCTTATAACTTACCCTGAGGTAAGTAGTTATTTTGTCAGCCTCATCAAATATTTATCAGCTATCTCTCCTAAGCACGTTCTAATTCTGAGTTATTTCATGTTGTTTTACTCCACAGAGTATCCTCTCAGCTATTTCACCCATTAGAGTAATTATGTCTCCCTGTGGTTGGGTGTCACCCTCACCAATTTAGTATTAAGCCTACTGAAATGTTTCCAGAAGTAGGATATGAGGCTGAAATAGGACTGAATGAAAAACAGTGTAAGTGCTGAATTTTGTAATAGCTGCTGGAACATACAACCAGATGCACTCCTGCTGCACAAAGCAGTGCATGAAGCAGGTGTCTTCCCAGCCTGTGTTATTGTATATCTATACCCATGAGTCAGGGTTACTAAGCAGTAGATCAGTGCACAAGGCTAAGTAAGTTTTGGAAACATAGAGTGGATGCAAAAATAGTTTGTATTTTGTAGGACAGATTTTGATTTAAAAGTTTGTTTCTATTTAAAAGGGAAAAATAGATGTCCCACAATGTTCATCAGAACAGGATATGGTATTTGGAGTGGTATTAGAGCTAGGTCTGATTCCTTTCATGGTACCCCCAAAACAAATGTTTTATATAATTTAATGAAGACACATTTGCTTTTATTAGTATCATGTTATTTTTTGGCCCACATTGCCTCACAGGACAAGGTAAACCACAAAAGAAGCCCTGTAGTTCCTTAGCTTGCTTGCTAGGTTTCTAAATAGAGTAAAAAATTTTGTGGCTACGGTTAGGTTACACAGCTTTTCAGCTCACTGTGTAGTCCCTGTCTAGCAGATAAGATACTACTTAATAAAACCTGAACTCTTCATTTAGTTGTCTTTAAAATTTCTTTAGGGCCCTTGCCCTGTAGAAGGCCCTTGCCTTCCTGTTCATAATTGGATTGAATCAGTGATTTATTTTTTCTAAATGTGCTTTGGCTCATAGATGTCATAGCTGTCTTCAGATCTAATACCTCGAGTGTCACGGACAGAGTGATGGGCTGTGTAGCACTGTGCAATACCCCAGCTATGTGTTAGCACCCTGGAGAATACTACTTTAAAAGTTAGAAGCTAAGTTTGTTTTCTGGAAAGTAGCCTTAGCAAAATGTTGTAACTTGGATTTTGATGTGATCTCAATCCCATTCAAGAAAACCTTAAATGGAAAAGTTAGGAGTAAGAAAAAGTAAAATTATATGCAGCTTGACAGAGTCAGAAGTCTCCTGTGGCTCTATTCATCAAGAAAATTTTGTGCTTTTCTAGTTTTATTCTGTTGTGTATATTCCAGCAAATGTTATTTTTTTTTCATGTTTATGAATGCTAACAATTTGTCACTTTGAGCTTGGCAACTGCTGTCATTGCTGGTGAGAAAGATGAAAAAGGAGCAAGGTAAGAACAGGGGATAGAAGAAAATAGCTCAGTAGAAAATAATAAAAACAGAAAGTGCATTAAATGTACTGCATCACATGGGTGTTAGTTCTCTCCCCTGTAGTCATAATTCAGTAAAGCTTTTAATTGTGAAAAGCATGATTAAAAACACGTGCGTGCTTTCCTGTGGCCTGCACTGCTAGCAGCATTAAGCAAGCAATCACTGCAACTGTTCCTCAGACCTGTTACAGAACATGCCTGAAAAGATAACTTTTGCAGAGCTAGGCTGCCAGCAGTACCAGGGTAGCTAAGTCCAAACTAGACTGGTTGTATCCTAACGAGCTATGGCCTAGAGTGGGGAAGTTGCCATGGCTCTATCTTCTCATCCTCTCAGCCGCCAAGTGTTTCTCCATTCACTGGTGCCAGCACTATTTATGATGACCAGGTGGTAGGGCAGCTTTAGGGAGCTGTATGGACTGAAATTTCAAAATGTGGTTCAAGCTGCTTTTTTTCTAACCTTAATCTTTATCCATATAGTTAGACCAATAAAAGGAAAAGTCACTGTCTTGTGGAGTCAGTGAGCTGTAACTGTATCCACAGCTGCAAAGCTGCTGGTTCTGCCATGGGAGAGGTTGGTATGTGCCTCATGATGCATGGAGGAGAGCATGACAATCCCTATGGCAGCAGGTCATAGCTATGTCAAATTAAGTATAACATGATTGCCTTCTAGCTTTTGACTTGATCAGCTGTCTGAATCATTTACCACTTAATGGCAGGAGCATGAGTGGTGGATCAAGGAATAAGGGAATGGGGAAGCCACAGATGCCCCAGCTTATGTTAGCTTATGCTGCCACAGTAGCTAAAGCAGAATCAGACCCTTAAATAGGAGCATTGAGAAAAGAACCCAGAATGCTAATAGGATATTTTAAATTGTGTGCTATGCCTTATTAAGTGTAATTGTAAAGTTATTCTGAGTTCTCTTACCTAATGAACCAGTGCTGGAAATACTAGTTTATTTTTATGCCATGGAAGTTGGTTTGTGTATGATGGGGAGCCTCTTCATTCTTGTGTTCACAGTCCATTGTGCCAGAACTCATTTATGCTTTTTCCTGGCAATTTTCTCACAGCTCTAAAATTGTGGACACAGGACCTAATCCAACAAAGTTTTTAAGCACATGCTCTGCCAAGCATATGTAGTCTCACTGGACTCACATGGGAGTATAGTAGGCAAAGTGAAAACGCCCTCTGGTCTTTCTATATCAGCTGTATTTGGTCCTTCTTGGAGTAAAATTGGTTGCAAGCCTGAAAGAAATGTCATATTAGGACAGCTGCTTCTCCTATTCTCCTTAGCATTTTCTTGGTTTTGTCAAATGGAGAATAGGTCAAGACTTCATCACGAACACAAAGCTAAGCCAACATGTAAATACCCTTGAGAAGCAGTTTTAACATTTTGGAATATTTATAGCTAACAGCTAAACTTTAGGATAACAAACTGTTCAAGCTCTGTGTTAGTTCATTTTCTCTAAAATACAATTTTTATTCTGGATGAATTCCAGATGTCTGAGCATGGACTAGAGATCAATCTGGAATGGTCTAAAATTAAATATAATTTTCTTTCTTTTCATTTCCCTTTGTTGATAGGACTTTTCAGAGAGGCTATCTGATAAACACAGTATAATAATTTGTAATATCAATAAATGGGACTAAACAAAAAAAATTGCATTTCTTTTCCTTTCTGAAGTACCGTTCTGACAATTATGCACTGACTAAAAGTCATGTGTCACATCCTGTATTTCAGAGTTTCTTTTCTGGATCCTCAGTATTTGATATTTACAGTCATGTAATACACCATGGCCTGTGTTGTATACTCTAATGCAAAGACAAACTGGAAAACAGAGTGTTTAGCCAAAACTGATTTCTTTTCCCATTAAGTGCATTCTCCTCTCCCGTGATAACCCTTAAGATCTCTATTTCAGATCTGTTTTTTCTGTTGATCAGCTTTGTTTTGAAGTGATGCCCCTTCTACTCCTACTTTCTTCTTTTCATTCCCCAGTCTTGGAGTAATTTTTCTTACCGGAGAATATTCAATTCTTTTCAGTGCTCAGCTTGTAATATTCCATAGAGATGCTGAAGATTCTAGCAATTATTGGTAGTTGTGAAGGTGATCAGGACTGCTGGATTTTCTGTCCAGATATGATGGCTGCTCTGTAGTTCTGTGATTTTGTAGTCTGGATTTCATTCAGAATAATTAGGTAACTGTTTCTCAGCGTGTTGCGTGTTCCTGAATTTTAAAGAACAATTATAGGTGGCATGTAAAACTTATTACGTTGCATTTAGAGAAAGGTAGTTGAAATAAACGCAAGATTTCAGTAGTTTGCTCAGTGATGAGAGTATGGTTTCCCCAAACTGAATTTTGTCTTGTCTGTATTTACTATCCATTTGTTTCTTCTTTCAAATTCAGGATCATTTCTTAAGCAGTTTAGGTCAACGGCTATCAGGGTTTCCTCCAGAGCTGAGCATTGCCTCTCAGTTCTTATTGCTCAAAAAAAAGATTCTCTGCCAGGTTGTGTTCCTGAACTTCCTTCTTGTCCAGATATGTGAATGAGTACTAATGTTGTTACAAGCAGGAATTTACACACAGGCAGCTACAAATAAGGCAACAAAGGCACCGGCTCAAACTGTTCCAGAAGCACCCCTCACAGGTTTTTGTGTGAAGTTGATTTTGTTTCCTTCTGAAATCAGATTGTTGGTTATTTACAGAATCACAGAAGAAATGTGAGAGTAATATATAATACAATTGTAATAAATAATCAAAAAGTAGCTAACTGAAATAATAAGTATCCATGCAGCTCTGTCTAGAAAACCAGATTATTTCTGTAAAACAGTAGGAATGCATTTCTGGAAAAGATGGTAACAATTGAAGTGTATATAGGAATTAAAAAATTAATATAAGGTAAATTTGTAAGCCATTGTAAGCCATCTTCTAATTCTCAAAATCATCTACCTAAATCACTATTTCAAACACAAATGATTTTGTTTTTTCAACAGTTATTTGGTCTCTGAATTATCTGTGGTTTCAGTACTTCTCAAAGTAGTAATCTTTCACAGTTTACCTACTGAGTGCTCTGTAGCTGTGGGAAAAACAACCTATAAAGTTTTTTTTTGTTTTATTTTGTTGNAAGCAACCTGAATGCTAAGGTCTCTAATTTCCAGTGTAGCGGCTTTGAGGCATGCTTGGTTCTTATGTCCCAAAAGAAGGTGGATGGGGCTCTTTCTTAAGTCCCAGTGAAATATTCTGCTACCTCTCTGAAAGCAGGTGTTTCATGCTTGTTTGTTCACCATTATCTGCTTGCGCAGCAAAGTTGAAGTTGGATTTGAGTTCTTGAGGTAGGTTTTTAAAGCCATTTTAGGTCCTTGGAATGTGATTTTGCTACATATATATTATTGTCCATGTTGCATATACATGGTGATGTGCTTTGTTTTCTATTTTTACTGCAAAAGGGATGAGTTTTAAAATCTGCAATATACATTAAGCAATGCTTGTTGGCTGATTTTGTCATAAGTAACAGTTTCAGTGGAGACTATTCTTGGCAGGCACTGCTTCAAGTAGAGTTAACAGGCTCATCATGATAGAGATCCCAAGAGACCTTCTCTCTTTGTACAGACATAAAATAACTGACAAAACTTTCCGTAAGAATCTCTATATAGACGTTCCTTTGTTTTGTGAACCTCTTTTCTCCCAGGAAAATATGTCTGTCTCTCCTACCTGTTCATATCCATTTGCCCTGTGATATGACACCTCTTTCCACCTGCCATTCCAGTAGAAGCTGGAATCATTATTTTTGAGTTGTTCTGGCAAGAGGAAATTTGCCTCATGTTGAGATCAATTTGAGAAATTTTTTAAAAATTGACTTCGATTTCCAACATAGATTTATAGTCAATAGAAAAGGAAATGTCTTGGTAATAGATTCACCTTTGCTGAAGTGACAGAAGAATTCTGATACTGGGACAGTGATAAGAAAACTGATTTGTCAGGTATTTTGGTGATATAAACATTGGCACTGGACAAGTCATTTTGGCATAGACTCAATCTTTTCTCTTGCCAAACTAAGGTTGGGCATATTAATTTCATTCAAGGGTAGTATGCATTTAGGTGAGATCAGAAACGGTCTATCATGGTGTAACCAAAGGAGCCTTAGTACAAATCAGTGTGCTGAATAGTGATGCTTTGAAATTATTTGATCATTAATTTATACAGAGATAAAATATATTGAACATTTATGAAGTCCAGTTTTTTAAAGACTGAATGAACTCTGAATCCATTTTCGGTATGCTTACATCTTGTCCTGTATAACAGACACCTGACAGCAACTCTTGGTTTATCTTGGGTCAATGAGAGATAACAACATTATATGGAAATATTTTTCAAAGCCTAAAGAGAAATTCAGCTAAAATTTTAGTTTTAAATAACAAAATGTGCTCCCCCACACTCCCATCCAGGAAAGTGTCTTAAGACAGCTTCATTACAAATTTGGTATTCTGCTCTTTATTTCTTCCATGCTGTCTCAAATCATTGCCATGCTTTTAGATGATGTGTTAATGACTAGGTATTTAATAGAAAAGGGAAAAATGGTAGCCAAGTACCTGCAGGAGGTTTGACAGGAGTGGAAATACAGGACCACCAACACTGGCAATGCAATATCAAACACAAATAGTGCAGTTTTGTTTGAGTATAACTGATTAGATTGATCCAACACAAAAAGGGTGCCAACAGGAAAGTATAAACTTTTCCACCTTTGGAGGGTATGCAGAGATGTGTAGTATGCTTAAATGGTGCATTTAAAACCTGAAAGTATGTTTAGCCAAGTGCACTACTAAGCATGTGGTAAAATAAAGAAAACAATGCTAAACATGTGTGTAAGACACTCCTACTTCTTATGTTTATGTGACTTGAAATACATGTCCCCCCACTTACATCCCTTAAATTCTACTGAGCTCACAGCAGTGGAATGAGGCAAAGCTGCCAGTATCTTATATTTCATTCATTAAAACTTTAAGCAAAAACGTCTTACTAAATTATGAACATTTTAAATCTCTTCTGGAATGAACTTCTGAGTTATTTTAGATATAATTTATTATTTGAAGGTTTATGCCTGTGTAGTTTTGAATGCAGCATCAGGATCTGTATAAGATTTATGTACAGCTACTCATATTTAACTGGAATGTTTATCCAAATATTCAGGTTATTTACTTAATCTATTAGATTTGGAAAGAAGCAGACTTTTGCCTTTTCCAAAGGTCAACCCCGCTAGATACCTAGCATTTTAAAAAGAGAAAAAAGGAAGACAAGTTTCTACTGTCTCCAGTGAATCCAGAGTTCTGTTCCCCTGAATTCACTATTCAGTATCACAAAAGTAGGTGGCATAATATTTTCTTAAATTATTTTGAATATTGCTATTGGTTAGTATATCTTAACACCAATATCTTCAAGATCATTCATACCACTGATAGGTTGTCTTTTAAATTAAATGCACTTCACACCAAGCATGAAGAGCTGTATTTTGACTGCTCGCTTTGGGCCCCTAAGAAAGTGTTTCAATATCTGAAAACACAAGCTGAGCTTTGGTTCAAACTTGGTCATTCATTCCACCTACATTAGCAACTTCTGAATAGTTAGTGAAGAAAACAGTTTTCTCTAAAGAACTAGTGAAGATACCCATATCTTTCCATGGATTGTTTTGGAGCTTACCCTGGTGCCTGAATGCTGTGCAGGGGGCCACACGGCATTGGGGGAAGCTCTGCGAGGTTCAGGCATTCATGTCAGACAGTGCCTTTGCTTTGGAACTTCTCATGCCATGCTTGCACATTTTGCTCATCCCACCTCAAGAAGTTCTGTCAGCCACTTCTCTGCACAGCTGTGAAAGAGTTTGAGTTAGTCCTGGAAAATGAAATTATGAGGGTGGAAGAGTGCCGTTGCCTATTTTGGAATCACTATTTTTTGTGCTGTTTTACTGCATTTGTAGAAGTGTAGCATCTGCAGGTTACCTGTCTGCCTGGGGCTGTAGAGACCAAGAGCTCTTAAGTTCAGATTCCAAAGAGCAGGAATGAGTAACAGGTACAGTGCAGTTTGTACAGTTTATACTGCAGTACTTAAAAGCAAGTGCATGTGACAGTAGGCATAATTTGTGGTCTAAATAGTGATTGTAATGGCTGTGCTGAACAGTGCAGGGCAAAAACCGCTCAACATTTGTGGAAGGAAACAGTTTGTGTTGGGAGCTTGATGTTCACACTATCTATATTTCAGGTTGTTTCACTTCCGACTCTCTCTGATCTGGTCCAATGGACTCCATTAGTGGTTTGAATACATTTTCTAGTATTGCTCCATCTAAAAGGACTCTCATCTGTGTTCTTTTAGTTCCATGATATATGAATCACAGTGCAGAAAGTGGGGATGACTTCAAAAGCTCACTTCTCTTCCAAATTTAAATTGCAATGTAGATGTATCCAGTATATGTCACTGATAGTGGCAACAGAATTAACTGAACATGCTATTCAGTTTTTACTCATATTTGAGTAAAGTGTTTCAGTAATTGATTTTTGCTTATTAAATATTCAAATTCTGCCTATGATACTTTAGCTTTAAACAAAATATTTTCTTATGTTAGTTGCAGTTGTTTTCATCTAGAATATTTTGTCCTCCTGTTCCGTTTTCACCTGAGTATTTCCTCTTATGGATCATTTAAGCATTGATTGTGTTTAAGTGTATTCCCACATTCAAGTGAAAGTTGAGAAGTATATTTTAATCTTTAATCTCACTGTTCTTACCTACATACCTACAGCTCTTCATCCCACTTGGAATAGGACATGTTGCTACATATATTCCACTTAAAGGAACTTTTCTTAGTGCATCTATCACTGCTTTATGCTGTTATAAGTTGATTTTGTGTGGAAATTTAGAGCAATGTGACTTTAAATAAAATTGAACATCCTTGTCTGGTAAGGGCTATCTTACTGTGTGAAGAACCAGCCAAATGTGTTTTTATCAGTGGAATGAAACGTAAGCTGAATTTTTAAGTACCTGAGAGAGACCTACAGTATGATCCATGATCAACTTTTACAAAACTAAAAATGTGCCTTTCTGATAAAACGTTACTTCTGGCTGTCTTTGGTACTGATTTACTTTGCCTTTCACTACTGTCAAGGACTTTTTCCTTCTAAGGCTATGAAACAGACTTTGCAAAACTGATCAGCTTTTCATTGAGTTTTGTGGATGCCCAGTTAAGTTGGTCTTCATGTAGCAGTCACAATTACATTTGCCATTCAGTGGCAAGTTCATCTTTCATATAAGCAGAATAAAAGCTAACTAGGTTGTGTGCCGTGCCGTCTTTTTAATCTACAAACCTTTTTATAAATCCATAAATTACAATAATCAGGAGACAAATGAAATTTTAGAATTCTTCTAGTCTGAGAGTTTAGCTCTAGTCAAATATTATGGGAAGTTTTGAAAGTCTCAATATGATTTTGAAACTAGCTCTTTATTGCTTGGGTGCAAAATTTTGCAATCAGTTTACACTTATCCATCAATGAAGTGAACCTTTAATAACATGCTCAGGACACTTCAGGATCCATGTGCTGTTTAAGAAAGAATGGCTTGCTCAATACTTGCCAAATATCTAGACAATTAGATTTTCATGTGGTTGGGATTTTTTCAAGGGTTCTTATTAGAAAACACTTTTTTTTTCCATGTTATATTCCTTTAAAAGGTTATTGTTTTTCTGACCAGCTTGAGCTTCAATATGGCTTGGTTGCCTTTATCCTCTACATGAAAGCTTCCCCTGTACATAAGGTCAGTCTGAAAGTGTTTGCCATAACCACTTTTCTTATCCTTGCTGCCTCTTTAGACTATTAACTGTATTTTTCTCAGTCTGATTTAAACTTATTTCTATGGAGAAGGGAAAAATACAGCTGTACCTTATTAGGTTTGTGCATCCAAACCCCTCTGATTCAAACATATTTCCTTTAAACAGAAATTGTCTTGGGAAAAAGTGCTTCTTTGAGGGCACACTCCCTTAGGCATTGCTGGTCGGACAAGCAAAATCTTTTCTCAGAAGAATGATGCACAAGAGATGAATTCTTTTAACTCACTTTTTTTCTTAACTGAATTGAAGTTTTGTTTAATTTTGTATTCTCTCATCTTGTTCTGCAGGATAAAAAAAGAGGCATACTTAAAAAAAAAGAAAAAAAACTTTGAAGATTCACTGTAATAGCTTTTAGGATCAATTATGTATTTGTAGTCACTTCTAGTTTGACCATTTGTATGCATGTTTTTAATATTAAAGATGGAATATTCAAATGTTGTAGCAAAATTCTGTGCTTATTTTGGGCCCTGTTCATAAAACTATGACAATAAGTTAGTGTATAAGCAGTGGTGCTATTCATAGGCAGGTGGTTTGCAGAACTGAGGCCCAAGCTAGTTCTGATTTCTTTAGTTTGTCCAGTAAATATTCATCTCTGCTTTTTGGTTTAAATGTAGAAGTATTTTGAAGCTAAAGCACTTCACTGCCACTAGGGACCTGTGCTCTTAAAGTATTTTGTTGTAACTATTTTGAATTGCAGCATTCATATTTGCTCTTATGCAATGGACCATGAATTTGTGGTTCTCTGTTATGTTTCAGTGAAGTATGTAGAACTATTTTTATGAAATGAAGAGTAGGACAAACTCTGATTTTTTAAGTGTTCTTATAGTTTGATTTTTCCATCAGTCAATATGTGAAAAAGATCATTAGGTGGTCTATTGTATACTGCTTCATTAATAAAAATTACCCTTTCTACACAGAATACTGTATCTCTTGTCTATGCTTCCTTTTGCCCATGTTCAGTTATCTTAAGGAATGCTGTAAATTGCACTGATTCACAGGCTTTACAGGGGCAGTAGTTTAAAGAACTACATCAGAATAAGACCCGGAAAGACAAAAGCAACCAAATTGACCTGATAATTGGCTCCACCATGAAACTTCGTTGTTTTGATTCAACAGAAATTTGGGTGTAGTTACAGGGAGAGGGGTTCTTTGCTCTACCTCCACTTCACATAGTTCAGGTTGGATGGCTTCATGTGTTTGAACTTGTCCACAGACTTCTGAAAAAAAACCATATCATGGCTTTATAAACCTGATGGCTTTAAAGAAGAGCACATTACATCTGTGCTGGTGTAGGCCAAAGGTATTTAATAACTTGATCCGCAGAACGGGGAGTAGAAACCTCAATTAAGAGTTTTGGTTTCATCAAGTTTGTAGGTTAATTTGGCTCACTTGGATCAGATCTGTCTAATTATAAAGCTATATGGGAGATAAAAAGCATAGCTGTTACTGATGAACCTCCTACAAGTCCCTTTCATTTTAAATTATTTTGTTTTTTTTCACCAAATTTCATTCTAACAGAAAAGCCTTCAAGTGCTGAAGTGTAAGGATCAGTTCCTTTGCAAATCTTAGAGAAAGTATAAGGAACTCTCTCTCTCTCTTTTTTTTTTCCTTCTTATCCTAAGGGGTTGTTTTTGAAAGATGACCTATAATTTTGTAAGCACAAATTTATGTTGCCGTTTGATTCTGCAGCCGTATTTTGGGGTTTAGTCACCTACTCACTTGATTGCACCTGCCTACTAGGTGGTTAGATGACTAACCCCCTTAATTTGATTCTCCAGTTAACTGCAAAAAGAACTTTATTAGAGTGAAATAGTGAAGATTGAAATAAAAATAAAAAATGGTGCTAGATTTTCTTCCTCTCATATTTTTCTAAAACATAATGTAAGGTTGTTTACTAAGATTTTATTGCTGTCTCCTCTGGCTGCAGCCTCAATGAAATTTAATGTTATTAGTAGATTTCACTGACGTTATGTTTTCTGACATTTCTTATTTTGACTGATAATGTCGTATGAAAAGGTCTCTCTGTGTGGTATATTTAACTGTGATGGAATTTTACTTTCCATTTGTATTCACATATTTTTGTTTTCTGTCATACAGGTGGTATGTTAAGTGGAATAAATGGTTGCAGTGATATTTTCAAAGTTGCAGTCACTGTTTTACTGGTGTGTTTAATACATGTTGGAAACATGTCTTTTTTTAATAAAAGAGACCAGCTTGTCTTCAGTGCTCCTGATTCATAACCCATTATGTCCCACACTAAACATAGCCTTGCTCATTTACGCTGATCTCATTCCAGGAATGTGTTGTGTAACAGCTGGCAGTGCACAACCAGAGGCGTCATCCCAAGTGCCTGCAAATTATTTCAGCAGAGGCTGTAGTCTCTTCGTACCTTGCATGCAGTGTTTGGCACTTCCCAACATATGGCACCTACTGGCTGTCCTCATACCCTTGTGCTTTTATATCATCTATTAGCATGGTACTGAGCCAAAATTGTAAATGCTTTGTATTCTTGTTGTTGTTTGCATGTGCTTGGTGCTGTTATTTAAGTAGACGGGGAGGGAAGTTTCTCCTGAGGTATGGAAGCAGCAACAAACCCTGCATCTTCAACTTGCTGGCAGAATTACTTTTCCTCTGTTGTCTTTCTTGTTTTTCTTCCTCTGAAACTGTATGCCAGGTTATTGTTCACTGGGCTGTGTGATTTACAATTGCTGGCTGTTTATACGTAGGCAATACCATGAACAGTGCAGGTGGGAGCTGCAATTACAGATAAACGTTCATTGAGATACCATACAAAATTTCTTCCTGAGGACAGTTGTTGGTTTCTCTTTTTTTTCTTCCAAGTGTTTTAACTCTACAGTGTATACTCTTCGATGAAGCCATCATGAAATGATACAATTGACTATAATTTTTTTTCAAGAACAACTTAGATCTTTATTTTTAAATGAAGATACAGAGTAGTTTATCTGTCTATTATATTACATAGTGGCGTAATATATTTTCATGGTGGTGTATTGTACTGAAATTGATTTCACAGTGTCTGTTTTCTAAAGGCAAGATTGGAAACACCTGTTTTGGTGTTTAAAATAGGACTTAGAAGAAGTGGACTAAATTCCTAAGAAAACAGTGGTGAGCTCATGCTCTCCTTTAGCCTTAGAGATGCCTTAAATGCACTAAGAAAGTCTGTTGAACTAAAAATTCCCCTCTTTTCACTGCCTCTCACCAAGTATGGGGGGCATGTGCCTGAATATTCCTGGAGTTGTGTTCTTTGGGTGTTAATAAAATACACCCACAATGTCCAGTTCAGAGCAAAACTCAGCATAACAGCTATACATATTCAAAATCAAGAAAGATTTTTTACAAAGAGATGATGGCTGTCTTCAGTGGAGACTTCTGCCCTTGATCCATTCCAGCTGGAGAATCTCGATAGGCAGTCATGCTTTTGAGAAAGCAGAGAGATGAAATTCCAATGTATAAATACAGTATTTCCTAGTCACTGTCCTTATTGTCCCTAAATACAGCTTTTTGGGGTTTTGGACCCTTTATTTTTAAGATATTTTGCTGTGTCCATAGACTATGTTAGGCAACTGGCCAGGACTACAGTCTGGAATCAAATGTCCACTTCTTAGGTATTTCAACCGTTAACTTACAGATTCCTGAGAAGGTACTTCTGGATGTCTCCCATAATTCCAATTCAACTTTTGGCACATTGGCCATCCAATCTGCAGAATCAAATGTAGAATAAATCGAACTGCTGTGTTGTTGTCTCTTGTTTTTCCAGCCTGATTTTCATATCCACATTTGCAAGTACACTCAGGGACCTAATTTCCCCTGGATGTGAGTCTGTCCTGCATGTACATATGAATGCATATGTCCATGGAACTTTTGGAAAGGATCTGAATGCCAAGCAGATGGATAATTAGTTCTAAGGAAGGGAAGGAGAGAGACAAGCAACTCTGAGGTTTCTATTGAAGCTGTCAGGAATAATACAGAGGTAGATGAATACAATTGGGGACACAGAAAAGAACAGTGAGGGCAAGAGGATTTGTCTGGGGGGGGCGCGGGGTGAGAAATGTGAAGAAATGAAGCCCATATGGATTTCTTTTAGCTGCTTTTCCATTGCTGAGTTCTGCCTTGTTTTGGTTTATAATGATTTTCCAAGTACAACATACTTAAAAATAAATCAGTGTTTTCATCAGTTTATGCACTTGTAGTCCTGATTCTGTTTTTAAAGTGCAGCTGTTGAGAATCACTCAAGATAGCTTACATTTCTTTGTGTTTTCCCTGATAAGTTATAGTTAGGGTTTTTGCCTGCTATTTCTCACACAATGTCAGAATTAGACTTGTAAAAACTATTAAAATGGAGCTGACAAGCAGAACTGATAATTCCTGTGGGTTTTAATGCATTTTTAAAAAATGTTGTTCTTGTTTCAGACTCAGTTTTTAGGCTGACTGATCTGCTCCCTGAAAAGTAGGCCTGTGGACTTAGGCTCAAGACACTAAAAGAGTGTGGGAGAAAAACCATTAACCATATTGGAGTATTAAAACAAGTGTATTAGGGAAAGAGAGAACTATTTTTAAGAACTGTCTGTGAAGCAGTATGAATTAGCTTGAGGATAGTGGTCCTGTTCACGTGGAACTCAATTGAAGGGCTTGTTTGAATTTTTCTAGCAGCTAAAACTATGCTTTTGATGCATTAAACATACAATAAAAACTTTTCTAGAACTCTCAGTGCATATGATGCATTAGTGAATGGATGCTCTAACTAGAATATTAAAACAAAAAAAACTCTGACCAACCAACTAGCAAATTGATTAATCCTCTACTTTCATTTTTTTCTTTAGCAATACTATAATCAACATTATGTATTCTCATATTTGTGGTTTTAGACCAGTGAAAAGGTCTTATGTTCCCATTCATTCAGGAAATGCTGTGTAGTCAAAACATTCCTTGATGCTATGGCCTTTTGCAAGAAGCCATGTGCTTGATGGACTATAAGATCTGTATATGCCTCGACAATTATATTACTACAAGTAACAACAACCTCTGTGACAAAACTGAAAAATTTATAATTTTCTCTTAAATTTTCTCTATGTGAGTTAGATATACTCAGTTAATTTTTAAAAATTGTTTGTGCATGACTTGTATTGGATTGTGCTGACTTGCAGTCTGAAGAACTGATTATATCCTGTCTAAACAAAAGTGAATTGGGCTGATATAATTCTAGCTTATCTCATTATTATGGGTGCCTTGTCTGATTTTATGTATGTGTGTTTAACCAACCATCCTGCATTTTCTGTATGTCTAAGGAGGTTAAAAGGAAGACTGTGTTTTAGACTGTGGAATTCCATGTTTAAGCAAAAGGTGGTTGGATGAAATTGAAGTGAACTGAGAGGTGACTGGGTCTTCAAGTTACTTGGATAGACTCAGATTACTACTTTCTCCTCCTGCTGATCTTTTGCTGATCTCCTTTTGGTTGGCTGTGTTGTCTTTGCTTCAGTTAGAGATGTGTTATTTTTTAGGGGTTCACAGTCATACTGAGAGAAGCGAAATACTTGGAAAAGGCATCAGAACTCAGGTTTATCATCTTGTGGCACACTTTATATGTCAGATGATGGAGAGGTTATACTACCACTTCTTAGCTGTATTCCTTTTATATGACTGTGGCTATGTCCCTCTTATGAATTAAAGAGGTTAAAAAACTCATCAAAGTTCTTCAGGGGCTGTATTTGTTTCTAATGGCAAGGAAAAATTGAATGATTTGGACTGCCAGTTTCCTCAAAAGGATCTGTCCATTCCCTGTATCTCCCAGAGATACTGGCCACATCTCTAGATTTTCTAAAACAGCTTATGCTATCCTTCATGTTTGATAATGATGTAATTTGAGTGATGCGTGAACTAGAAACCAAAAGACTTCTATGTGTGAAAAATGCTGGGACTTTCAGCCTCCTGCCTCAAAATTTGTTCAGTGTGTTTTCGATGAAGTGGAATGCAGTAGAAGAAGCTTGCTTAAAGTCTCACCTAATTCTTATGTCATCACATTTTATAAAATTAAGTAGAGATTTTAGTCAGGTTGAATAATTTTTTACTAGTTTATGTATTTTATCAGATATCAATATATTGGATATTCTTCATTCCAACCAAAGGAAATATTCCTGAGTTGTCCACATTTTGTCATTGGTATGATTCTGTAAGTCTTAGAGAGAGTTTTTCTTAAAATTATTATATTGATCTAGTAATTCCTCCTACAGTTGTAAATTTTTAAAATTTATTTTCAACTGTTACTCCAGGTGTTGAAAACAGTAGCAGCCACATAAAAAGAGAACAAGTACCTTTTTACTGGCTAATAGTTATGAGAAAATCACATTTTATAGTCTAATACTTGCTATGCAAATGAATGGGGTCCAGGTTTTTCAACTATCTCTCTTCATAATGGCATTTAAATCACTGAAGCTATTAGGATACATTTTATGATGGAGTAGCCACACGTGTGCCCAATTCATTAGTCACCTATTTTAGTGTGATAATTGTGATGTTCAGACCACTGAAGTGAATGGTTTCCAGAATGTGTTTTAATATCAGTGGACTGTTACACTGAGTAGGAATGGATTTATGCATGTGATTATTTCATGCACCAAGCTGGAATTTAGGGCTGTAACAGTCCTTTTGTATGTGCAGGCTGTCTTATTTCTATTGCTGTTGCAGTATGAATATTAAGTATATTCTCACGTGATTGCAGGATGCATTTTACCTGGAATTATTTGCTCTAATACAGATAAAAGTAATAGTTATTTGACACTAATCTTTGTGTTGCATTGCTTTTCTGCTGTCTGGAATTTTCAGAGTTCTTTGGTCCTTCTGAACTCTAATATTAACTATTTGAAAAAATAACTATGTCACAATCAGCAGGAATTCATACCGACTGAAAAGATGAGCCTTTAAATATGATGCGTTTTCTTCTGTTGATGAGTAACCACCTGATACCACCTGATAATGAATTCTTCACTGTGCCTAGTGACAGCTTCGTGATAAGACTTCCAGCCTATTTGCCTGCTTACGATGGGGTTTTTTGCGTTACTAGTGTCAACTTTCATTGAAAAAATAATTAAAGCAGGGAGGTATTTAATGGAAATTTAACCTGACTCATGCTGTTCACGACAACGCAGTCTGTTTAAATGTCATGAGTGACGGATTAGGAGATTTACACTGGCTGTTGCTTTTCACTCAATGGTCAAAATAGAACCAGCTCAAGAAGAAGGCTAGCAGGAAAACCAATTAAGCTCCTGCTAAAGTCATTGGTTGAACTGAGACTTGCGAGGCAGCTTCTCAGAATTTACCGCATACTTTCATAAGTGATATTGTGTTGACATTCAGTTTCTCAGAAGTTCCAAGTGTTCCTTGGCTTTGCTTTAGGCCTCACTGCTATTTGTAGCTCCTGCAGAGCTTTTAAAGCTTTCCATAGGGACTGTATGTATCTACACTTTATGCATACTGGCTTCAGATTGTGAACTCCTTGCATATACTTTTATCACACTGCAAATTTCATTTCTATTGGAAGACTGCTTGCATCCTCGGCTCTTTTTTCTGAGAGTTTTTCTGAGTAGAATTCCAGGCTCAAGGCACAGTGCTAGCAATGAAAAATTTTTGCATTTTGAAAGAAAAGATGGTTAGGTCTTGAGAACAGGACCATCCAGTTATATTATGAAACGTATAACTGTTTCAAAGATAAACACACCTTTGTTGCAAAAATGGCTTAAATTTCATTCTTAATAATTTTTTCCCAGTGTTGGATTCTAAACAACCCACTGATCTTTTTTTAAAATGTTCCTGTTGATTACAATTTTCATCAATACTGAACAGATCATAAAGTGAAGATGATCATGGGTCATCTGCTTGATGAACAGCAACTTTAAAAGAGGTTACTTCTTATACCAAGTAGTTTAGAGAGAAGGAAAAACTCAGAGCAATGACATATTTGAGGAAAAGAACAGGGATTGTGGATGTGCAATAGACACCTCATTTGTACCCATTGAACTCCCAGGAAGGGGAAGGAGACAGAGGCTGTGAAGGTCATACAGATAATTTATTGATTATTTTGGTATGTGAAACTCTTTCACTAAAAAAAGGGTAGTTGTTTTTATAGCTCTTGCAAATTTTTTTTTCCTTCATTTAAACACTGAAGCTCTTGGAAGACTATACTTAGCAGATTTGTGGATGCTGAGTTTTAGGCCTCTGATTCTTTAGGAAGGTTACAATTATCTATGCTGAAGAAATTTACTGGGAGCAAGGAAGAAAATGGAGCGTAGAGGAAAGCTAAAAGCAGCCGGGTCCAATGGTGGGACTTCTTGTAAATTAATGAGCAAGGTACCAGGGTGTTTACCTCAGCATAGACTGTCTTTGTTTTCTACAAATTCTTACACATCTGATTTACCCATGCAATGGCCTGGCAGCACTGCTGGTGTATCCATTGGATATAAATGTCTTCAGCAAAATGTAGGATATTAGATGCAGAAGTATATTTGATTAAAAACTATTAATTTCCCTTATTTCAGGCTGGGCCAGCAGCTAGTTTTTAAAGCAATGATTCCCACTGTGGTTTGACTTCCTTTTTGGGGATCTTTCTGTGTATGACTAGATAATATATTTGATACTGTCAATCTCTAAATAATGCAGATACTGATGCATTCAAAGTATGATATATAGTGAAAGAAATGCCTCCAACAACTCTGCTGTACCTTGAAGCTGTATTTTTCCTTGAGGTTTCATGGGATTTAGAGGTTCTTTTTAGGCCTAGATTCACAGTTAGAGGGTGCCTTGCATCTTTTGCTTGTTTTAGGATGAGATACCTTTACAGCTGTTAGAAAAAGAAATAATGCTGCTCTTCTACAAAAACTGCTACAAGGAGCTGCAGGTGTGTGGGGTTTTTGAGTTTGGTTATGATAGGGATTTTTTTATTGCTGTTCTTAGGTTGGTTTTTTTTTGTTTAATTCATAATAATCTAGAGATGAGTTTATTAATTGGCAAGTGGAGAGGAGTTGTATTTTGTACCAGTTATTTTTTATCCCAGTGTCTTAGAAACTGCTTTTGACATTCTTAAATGCATGGGTTTTGATGGTATTTCAGCTTCAATGTGTAGTCGGTTACTGTTTATAACAAATATTTGTTGTGAGGGATGAAAAAGTCATTTGTGTGCATTCTTTCTTGGCTGTAATTTATTGTCACATTATAAAGCTGTCCTCATATTTGGGATGCAACAGTTTGCTTCTCTCATATTTTGACAGTCTGCTTATTTCAGTCAGTTTATCTATGGCTAATGTAATGTTTTTCAGTCACCAAGCACTTATCATTTTTACAGAGTTTTACTCTCCCAGTGTGCTAATTTTAATAAGTAATTTTAGCAGAGGATGTTGTGTTTTAGCAGATCTACACTTGATTATTAAATATATCAACTCTTGGATAAATTTAACCTGCTCCAGGTAGATTATTACTTTCTAGCTGAATGTCTTGCTTTTCATTACTTCTTGCCAAGGTAAAATAATTGCTAAATAAGTGAGCCCTTCACCATCTACAAAGCATAGTGATGCTCTTAAGCAGCTTTCTAGTAATATTCATTCAGGCCAACTGAAATTTTAAGATGAATTTTGGTAACTTATGAAATTGTTGCCAGCAACACCAAATAACTGGTGTCTGTAATGACTGGTAAATTTCTTTCCGTAATGCACTCCAAAAAGTAGATTCTTAATGTGCTTCTTTTACTTAATAATAAGAATTACTGTATCTTTTCAGTCCTTGCTATTTGAAGGTAGGTATTAATACCGAGCAATAAATTGCATTCAGTAGTAAGAACTACAGCAATCCCAACACCCCATCATTCATGGTGTGATGTCTTTGAATTCAGCATAGTTTTTTTTTCCCCCAGGATTTAATTGGCCGATGTTGCCCTGGATAGTGCAGATTCCTATGAAGTTCAATAGGGTAGCTTCAATTATAATTAGTATACTTATAATACTAAATATTAAGGACTGAGTATTTTGTAGGTTACGATAATGTTTTGTTATTTATTATAAATATTTATCTATTTTGAGTCTGACCTGTTGGGTTGGAAATTTGAACCTGTGTTTGCAATGAGCTGAAAAACCTGAATGTGAGGAAGACGGAACTGATGTGTAAAACAGCCTCTGAGTAGCTCATAAACTAAAGCTGAGAGCACCTCAGCACTAGTCCCAGCACATCTCCCACAGGAACTAGGTTTGGCTAAAGGAAGTGTATCCGCTTAAGACTACTGGAAACTACTAAAGTGGGGGTGCATTAGGATAAATAGATGAAATTACACAAGTAACTGCTTAAGACAGCTGATCTGTCAGGCAAAGGCATGTTTATATTGCTTTTATATTTCTGTGAGAGGTGATGTGGTCATTAATCAATAATTGTCTTGCTAGATTTAAAGGTAAAGGGTGGCCCTAACAATGTTAAGTGAAGGGCTGTGGTAGAAGCCTCCTTTAATAAATAACAAGATTTTGCACTTACATTGCAAAATGCCTTTCATCTAAGCAGGATAGAGATTTATAGAGGTGGGTATGTTATGGTGCGTTCATTTTAGTACAGGAGGAGCTGAAGTATATTAAGTTTGAAATTTACCCAAGGTTGTGCAGAAAGTCAGGATCAGAAGTTTTAGGGTTCAAAATATTTTCTTAAAAATTATACTTCAAGCCGAATAAACGTAGCTATTCCTTTAGAGTTGAAAAGAGTTGTATGACTAATAATTCTACCATGTCTTGCTACTCTTGAGTAATTGCTGACTGTTGGAAGTGCTTATGGAGTAATACCTCATACCAGGGCTGAGAGCTTCCTTCCCTGAAGTAGGTTGGAGTACCTTCCCTTTGACTGCAGTGTGTCCAGGATCTCCCCCAAATGTGAGTATGGTTAGGATAATCTACCTGCTCCATGATCTTTGGAAGCTGCTGCTGAATTTTTGATTGAGCAAAAGCGGTAGGTAAAGTTAGAAAGCTTATCCCTTGATAAGAAGGTCGTTTATAGAAGCCTGACATTCTGTTGTTTTCCATGGTACTGGGGAAGCTTTCTCTGCGGAATGCATTCAGGTGAACAGTGATTTTGAGAGCTGTTCTAATGGACTTTTCCCCTAAGTTGTAAAGTTTTGGAAAAGAAAATACGAATTAACAGCATGTACAATAAATTACCCCCATTTATTGACATGCAAGAGCATGTCAGTACTATATCTTAGAATGATTTTGCAAATAATAGGTTATTTTAAACTGGGTTGTGCTAAGAATTGGGTGTATGTTGCAAGATCACTTAAATTTGGGGGAATAGATTTTAAAAGCACCAGCTTAATTTTGTTTTCAAGCTGTTATTGCTTTTAATTTCTTTCTCAAAAATAACATTGTACCTTAGGAATCTTAGCAGCTGAAAATATGGTACAATAAATGTTGAATTTTTTTAATGTAAAAAGCCTGCACACATGAGAAAATAATGAAATACGGAATGTTTGGCATGACCTTCATACTAGAAGATCACATCGTACCACAAATAGCATATTCTATTAAGTCATATTTTTATCAGCTGTGTAAAATGATATTTAATTTAAAATGCTTCCAGAAGCTGAATTCCGGATATTTGAGGTTTTTCTGATGCTTTGTAATCAAAGATACTTGCATTAGCATGGCTACTGCGTCTGTTCAGTTGGCTGTTTCAAGAGCAAGTACAGTGCAGAAGATGAAGTCCAAGAACTGAAAGTTTCAATCGTTTTTCCACATTTGGTATTAGCCTCACTTGGCAAACACCCTGCTAAGGGCATTGGTTTTGGTCTCATGGTCTGCCACTGATCTTTTCTTATTGGAATCTTGGGTCCTGCCATTCTAGGCAATCTAAGGAGCTGAATGATGTTGCAGGAGATTTCAGAAACATCTTTTTTGTCATGTGTAGCAGTTCACAATTATATGGTTTGTCTTTATAAAATCTAAATTTAAATTTTTCTTGTGGCTAAGTATGCTAGTATGCTGGGTTTTTTTTCAGAATCATGGAGCACGAGTGTGAGGGGAGTATGTGGTTTTCTTTGTCAAGGAAACTTTGAAAATGCACATGTTTGCAAATTATAACATAAAATATCCATGTATCTCTGCTGTCCAGCATCACTGCACTTTAGTTCAGAACTAGAAATGGTAATGCATGCAGAAACAGTTCAAAGATTTTTAAAACAGGCATTCACTGAAGCCTGAGTCTTTATTTACCTGGTTTGTCTAATTCTAATGTCAAGAAGTTGACTGCAGTTCAGGTTACGTTACTCCTCTCCATTACACTTTCACTGAGTTTTCTGTTCATGGCTGCTGTCTTCCTTACATTACCTCTGATTCAAAAGAAAAAAAAAAACCACTCCAAATCCACAAAAAACCCAAACAAACAAACTCCTGCCCCCCCCAACCCCAAACATCTTTCTTCTGTTTGTATGTACACCCAAGATGATTTTTTTTTTCAGAAAGACTCTTCAGTATATGCTTGCATCAATTCAGTAATAATCTTTGATTGAGAGACCTGAGAGAATTTTATTCCACTTAATGAAAAGCTTGATCATATATTTTTTTAGCTAACAGGAGCTTTGCCTTTGATTATTATTGTGAGTGAGATACTGGTCAAACTTTCTTTTTTTTTCCATACTCAGTTTTATCTGTCTTGAGCCATTGCTTCCCCTTCTCTTTCACCAGTTTTCCATATGCCGTCACAGACTATAAAGCTACGTCCTTGGTTTTGCTTTATGTTAGTTGCAAAATTCCACTGTTGAGTGTTCACTCCATGTTATCCGTGTTCTTGTGGAAACATCTTTTAACATACATGTTAAAATTATTTCCTAACACTAATAAAGCACTGGGAGAGAAGGGGCCTTTGTATGAACTTAGACTAGTTGCAAAGAGTGTGCCGCAAGGAAAAGTTTAAAAGCCCTATAGGAATCTATAGACGAGAGAGGATATTAATTAAATGTATGTTTTGGAGTTGTGCTTTCCTTGGGGAGTAAGACCAAGGACTGATTCCACTGAGTTACACTAGGGATTAATTTGGCCTGCTGTCTTTGATGTTAAAAAACTGGGGGCAAACTCATTTCTTTGGTATCTGCTTTGAAGAAGAAAATGTGTAAGGGTGAGGCAGTGGGTTTACATATTGCCAGAGAGTGTGTGGATGTAGTTCTGAAACAGTCTGTCTGCTGACACAGTATTAGATTTCTGGTCCTGTTCTGTGCATGAAAGCAGTGAATATTTTAACTATTTTTTTTTGCACATTCATGTCTCTAAGTGTTACAGAATGGGCAATATTTCAAAATGTACAGTATTAAGACAGAAGTACTATTTTTAACAAGTAAATTAGCAGAAATCTAAAATTAAGGTCAGCAACGCTGGCCAGATTTCTGGGGGAAAGTGAAGCTATTGGAACAGGCAAGGGAAAAATTCTCTGAAACTGGAAAATTGCTGTATTCCTGAGGCAAAGCCTTACTGATAAAGGGTTAATCAAACTGATCCGTTGGTGACAGTGAAAGTCCTTGTAAAATTTGGTTGCTGATCTGTAACTTAACTCCCTTTACAGACAACAGTTCTCCACATAAACTTATATGTTCCTTGTGAAATCTTTAACAATAGACATTGTAAAACAAATACATAATGCTGCAGTGTTTTCCTTCAGGAAGAAAAAAGGATGGTGGTTGTAAATAGCTTAACTCTTAAAAATTTTCTGCTACCTAGGACTATGAGGGACATGGTGTGTGTACAGTGACAGCTTAAATAGGTATAAAATCGTCTGTATATTAGGATGAAATTGGAGATGTAGAAGGCAAAGCTTTTTCAATAATAAAGTGAAAAATGCTTCTCTTTTTGCCATGTCTCTATTCAGTCTTAAACATTTTGTCCAAAGTCAGTCTCCCCTGTAGACCTGATGAATAGAAAGTCAGTTTAACAGAGATGTGATGTTTTCACTGATCATTGTGTAAACTGGAAGTTTTGCAGAAAATGTCTTCGTACTAAATTCCCATGTGCACTAACAGTCAACCTGGGAAGGAGTTTTTATGGGAATATTTGTATTTTTTGTATGGGTTGTGTTTTTCTTCTTGCTGTTAAAAAGTCAAAACGGGGAAAGTAGTTAAGTAGAAACAGGCTCTCTAGGGTTGCTTGTTTGTTGGTTTTGTTCTGTTTTGTTTTTTTTTCTTCGCTGAAATGCTGCTTTACTGTGCAATTAAGGTTGCAACATGTGAAGGAAGTTAATATAAAGCTTTTTTCTGTGTTTGCTTTGCCTTCTTTTTTCCCTTTTTTTTGGGAGGGTTTAGGAGGCTGATCAAAGGAACAAATGTACAGTTGTGTATTATTTGATAGCTATGTTAAAAATAACTAATAAACAGGTTAAGAGTGTGAATACTCATCCTGACTAATACTGGGCTTTGAGGCAGTAAAAGACATAGTCACTTCCTGAGCTGTGAAAATCTGCCAGCTGTCTTACACTTTGGTAAGTGTTGTTCATTGTCTTCAGACCACAGAAATGTGTAAGGTGAAATTCCATTTTATTTAGATACAGTCATGCTTAGTATAATTTTTAGTATTACTTTTACTTAGTATTTACTTAGTGTTACTTTTGAAAATTCTACCCAGAAAGTTTATCTGTATTTGTAGATATGGTAACTGTGGTCATCGGAAATGAGATTTTCAGATTTGTTATTGTGTCCTGTTGTTGATTGTGCTTAATTTACTGCTTTACTTGGTTCTGGCTATGTAGGAAAGTATAATTTCAGATGCAAGTTATATCAAGTTTATACATATGTTTCTGTCTTAGCCAAAATAAATTTTGTTTTATGATCCATAGCTCAGAGTTTAATTAAAAAAAAAATTATAAAAATGAGTTGAAGCAGTGCATCACACACATCTTTTCCAATTACCTTTTTATTAGCACTGATGATTTCAATCACTGAAGTAATTTTCAGTCTTTCTATCAAAGCACCAAGAGTGCCTGATCAAATCAGACTTTTGTAATGAGAAGGATATTAACTGTAAAAGTAATGTTTGGCCAGCTAGAGTATCTGCATAAGATAATGGAGCAGTAGTTTCATTCTCCTGATCTCTGATTATGAGAAAGGACCCTTACTGACAGTTTGACCCTATTACAAACTATTTAAGTTCATTCGTTGTGTTAACCATAGAGATCTACTTTCCTATTAAAGTATGGGATTGCATTAATTTCCTTTGGTCTCTCGCTAAAAAAAAAATCGGTGAAAGAAAGTGTCAGTGATATTTAAATGGATTCAAATAGCCCTGTCTGATGTTGATATTCATTTTACTTTGAGATGATTAAGACAGAAAAGTGAGGTTTTAGCTGAGTTTATTGCTGTGTATCGGTAAAGAAAGAACTTATAAGAAGTATTGTCTAGGGTATTATAAATATGCTATTACCTTTTCACAGTTAAAAAATTTTATTTATGCACATCCAGAAACAATTTTAAGTTTGTAATCATGAAGCTTTGGATTTGTGTAACACAGTAGAATCTTGATTGGAATTTACCCAAATGACTGCTTGGGTGCGAGTCATTGCAGCAGTTCAAACTTCAACTGCAGAAGGTATCTTAGCAAAATCTGTGGCTTTTAAGTATTGGATTTACTATAAACTAAATTGTTTAACATCAATGAATAAATTAGTTGCTCAGTGTGGTAGTCTATTAAGTAATAAATAATATAGTTACGGAATTTTCATTTGTGAGAAGTTATAATGAGTGGTATGTGATCTTGTATGCAGCAGATTTTTTTTCCTTATGGACAGCTAAACCATAATTGATGGGTCTGTGCTTAACTTGTATTGGAGGTTGCATTTGCATAGTTTTCATGAACAGTCCTTTAGAAGACTTTGATATAGAGTAGAGAAAAATCACTAATTTATTATGGGATTTTATAAATTGATTCCAAGTCATAAAGATCTTATTTAGTGACACTAAATTCACTGAGTAGTTACTAAAGAATTCATGGTGTTTACTTCATTGTCTGTTTAACCATGTATGCCAAAGAAAAGGAAAATCTGACACAGCAATGGTACAGATTCCTTCGTGCCATATTGCCATGGTATGTCTGTAATTTATTTGAGAAACTTAATCAAAGCATATATAGTTATTTTAATTTTTGGCCTTTGAGGTTGTTAACGTTTGCTAATGTCCAGGCTTCTAATGTGAAGTTCTTTAAAATTGAATAATAGTTAAGACCTAAAATTTCCAAAGAACTAATAACTCTGTGTGTTCTAAATGTGTCTGAAGACATTAATAGAAGTCAGTGTCAATTTTGAATCTTCTCATAGAAATCCAAGGGGAATGTAATTAAATGTGATAGAAGTGTCAGAAAAGTCTGTCAAATTCTGTACATACTTTTTATGATGTTGATTTCTTGCCCACTGGTGCACTGATTAAAGACATCAGGATTCTTATACCAGCAGTACTGTATATGATCCCATATGAAATGAAGATTTTGAATTACTATAATTATTTTCCAATTCCTGATTTGTTTAATCATCACGGAGATAATGTCATAGTGAAACATAGGAGATATATGGAATTGCTTATACTTTTTGTATGGAGCTAGTGGGGCTTTCACATATCTGAAGACTTAACTTCTGTAATAATAACACTTTGAAGCAATTCATTTAATGATTTTAGCTCTTAGATGCTGCAGAGGAAGCAAATGCCTAACAGTAATCTATTCAGGTTTTTTTTTTTTTTTTATTCAGGTAATTTTCCCAGTAAAACTTCCATGTGGGGAAAAAAAAATAATTTTTGTCTTGTAATGTCTTGTCAGTGCTTCCTGTCATTCAGCTGTTTAAGAAAATTAGTAAATCATTTTTGACAACCTGTAGAACAGGTCTTTGCAAGTATGTCTTCTTGGAACTAAGATGATGAATTTGTTGTGACTGATCCTGAGAAGTAGGTTTTTTATGTTAAAATGTTTATAAGGAAGAAGTCTGCCTTACCATAGGAACTATGCTTGGGGAAAACAGACTGCTGTCAGAGTGAGGAGTACACATTTCTTCTCCTAGCTTGTTTTCTTTGTAACCTCTGGACAGACCTACCACAGGCAAACAGGAAATGCCAAAATGTAGTAGGTTAGCTAGAAGAAAAGGTGAACAGAAGGTTGCTTCTGGATTTGTAATCTGTAATTGTTGCTAGAAGCAATGTAGGATCCAATGATTTACCTTATTAAACTTAGTAATGAATTTTGTAACAGCTTCTTTCCAAATCAATACTTTTTTTTCCAAGATTCATAAAGAATATTGCAGTAATAAATGGCGAGGAGGCATTTCTCAGTTACTGATTTTAAGAAGCAAGGAAGGGTATTGTTCAAGAGAGCTCTTTCCCATCTGCATTGACAATTGAGTTTTTGTTGGAGGTAAATGGTGTTGGGTGCTGTCTAACCAGCTCGCTTGTGAAACAATTCAGCCTGATTAGGCTTTCCTTGGGAATGAGATCCAGGTCTTGAGTTGTTTTCAAAGTAAAAACTATTCCATTCCTCTGCTTACAGAGGTAGCCTGTAAGCAGTCTAGTCTTACTTAACTTCACTCATAATTATGTAATTTAAATCAGCACAGAATAAGCTTGTGTTAGTGATAGTTTGTAATGTTTTCCCAAAGCATACCTTCAAACTTAGAAACAGTAGAACATTTCAGTTAAGATCTTGCCGTTTAGTTATTGAAGTTACTTTGGAAAATTAATTCTTCAGATGTTCAAAGTAGTTGTTTTATCTGGAAATCTGTATTAATACATCTCAAGCAATTTGCATTGTCATATGAAATCAGTGACAGCTTAGCACTTAGAGAGGCAGTAGAGCAACTCTCTGCATAAGGCAGTTCCAGTTTGCAAGATGGTGTAGATAAAAAGCCTCACCTGATGTAGACAAGCTCAAATGAAATATATCGATTTTAAAAGGGTGAGAGATGATTCTTACTCGTTTCATGAGAAAGCTAATTGCCCTGTATACCAAGCAAATAATATGCCCTGAAAGCAGGAACTGGGTGGAAACATATTTTCTATTGCTAGCTTTGTCTATCAATAGAATATTTACTCTACAATCTCATTTATATGAGGATGAGGAGTGGAGGGACGATATGACACTGCAAAACATATATAGTTACGTATATTCTGAACTTGTGCAAGCCAATGGAAATGCTCCTTGTTGATGCCTGTGGCTCAGGATTCTGACCTTTTCTTGTTTTCCACTGCTTTTTTAACTTCTGCTTCTGGAAGAAGCCTTTCTCTGTCACTAGAGGATGACAGTTACTTTTGGTGGAATACCACTCCTTACAGGAAGTCATTGTACTGAGGAGTAGCAGCATAAAAGCAAAAAAGAAAGTAAAATATTGGGATCCACCTTTGTGAAAGAGGAACATTGTATTTTAGATATTTATGACTGAGATTTAACCCTAATACTGGCTTTAAAAGAAAATGAAGTCTTCTAGAGACTTTTTTGTTTTTCTTGTGACCATTCGTTTGTTTGATTTTATTGGTTTTTAATGTTTTCACTCTTTGGAATTTTTGTACAAACATCATTACAAAGTCGAACATATTCAAATAAAACCTAATAAATCTGACAGAAAAATTTCGTCTAACAGTTCCATTTAGATGGTGAGGACTCTGCCATTAAAGACTCCTATGGCTTTTTTATGACTTTATTTTTAAATGTTTGGTTCCTAGCTTCTATAAATTATGCATGTTGTCTTTTCATTAACATAGAAGGCAAACATAATTCATTGCAAAGAATTCTTTGGTCACACATGATTGAGAAGTTCAGAAAGATCAAAACCACTTAGCTTTGTGGTAGGAACAAAACTGTATTTCATGTGAAGGCTCCAGCTCCCTGATTTTTAATATTGATTTCCCCTCCCCAGTTTCACAAAAAATCAGGAATGCTGATACATTGCACAAAGACATTTTGTAACTGCTGGAACTTGACAAGGAGCCCACAGAGTGATGTTAACCTCTTCCTAAGAAACGAAGTAATTGTTGCATTGCTTTTTGTATATAATGGGACTCATGCATTGCAATAATTATTTTTGCCTACAAAAAGATTTAAGGCACTTTTTTTTTCAAAGACCTTATGTTGGTTGAGAGAGAAGATTGAAGATACTGATAAACAGAAGAGATCAAGATGACAGCAAATAAGGCAGGCTTTGTTACTGCAAGCTTGGTAGGGTTTTGTGGGGTTTTGTGTTTTAGTCTGGAGAAGGTTTTATGTTCCTAAGACTTCCAATGAAAAGTGTGACATGAGAAAATAATGACTGAGATGCATGAAGGCAAGGATGATGCTTTCTAAAATGCAACAGTGGGGAAGGATTAAATTTCATACTGTTGAAACGAAGAGTTTTCTCTACTGTGAGTACAGAAAACAGAGTACAGCATGAACCTGGTATATGGGTGGTCCAAAGCAAGGAAGAACCCAAGCAGGGGCTGATGAGATTTTAGTACTTTGTTTAATAGAATAGTTATAGCAGGAATTAGTCCTCAGGCAGAGAAAGTCAATGTGGATTTTATTGCCTATATCTGACAATTTCTTTCTTGAATAACAAAACTATTAAGAAAACATTCTAGTTCTTTACATTCAGGAGATCTATTATTTCTAAACTATAGCTGATCTCTGAACAAAATGGTATTGAAATATAGTTCTTGGTTAAATAGACGCTCCAAAACCAGTACATAATGGCAAATGCTGGTATAAATAAGACAGTATAAATAAATTGTATACTCAGAAAAGGATGTCCTTTATCTTAGGAGTTCATAACAGTATCAGGATGCAGGCTATGAAGTTTGTATCCTTTTTCATAGTCCATTATATTAGTATTTCTGATTAATGGCTACATTTAGATTAACTCAAGTAATTGGACCAAAAAATTTACATTAAAAAACCCAAACAAGCAAAACCACTATCAAAAATCCCAAACAAACATGAAAATGTGCCCATGGGCAATACTGTGTTCAGTTTTGGTCCCCTCCAGTACAGGGAAGATGTCAGTAAAATTGTGTAAGATCAGCAGTGGACTATGAAATTGAAAGCTGGAGCACTTCTCCAGTGAGGAGGAGTAGAGATGATGGGAGTCTCTACTGGAGGAGTAGGACTTGTTTAGCCTGGACAAGAAGATGCTTGGGGTGGACCTTGAATGTGGCTTGCCAGTATTAAGGAGGAGGTTTTGAGGAGAAAGAGTCTGGATTTCACAGAGCTGCAAGGCAGGAGGAGAGGACACGATGCTTGTAAATTGAAACAGGAGAGGTTCCCAAATTACATAAATGGAAAAATCCCCAGCAGCTTCTGTGATGCCGATGTTAAAACTTTGGTGTAGGCTTCTAAGTGAGACTGTGGCATCTCCCTCCTTGGAGATGTCAGGCCTAGATAGATTAGCTAAAACCCTGAGCAACCTGATCTGAATTCAGTATTGACCCTGTTTGTAGCAGGAGATTTGATTTAGACTATTTTATTCAGAGTTATTGTATGAATCTGAGGAATAAAAAGTCTCACACTGTCTTAGTATCAATTTAGTATGTAACTGAAGTACAATTCAGATACCACTGGATAAGAGAAGTGTAAAAGACATGCAGTGATTGTAACATAGTTTAGAGAGTATAAAATAGCAGGAGATGCTTTCTCCTTACACATTCATGTTCGTTTTTGTATTTAATATGCCTAGGTTTCGCTTTGCAGGCACTGAGTGCAGTCTTTCCATTGTTATATTTGTTTCAGAATCACTGATCTCTCTATGTGCTCCTCTTTTTTTTCCTGAATTAAGTCAGTGCAGATGGTCATCTAAAGTTTTAAAATAGGTTTTTATCAAGATTATCTTACTACTGTGCTACCAAAAATGAGATATTACTAGAAAAGGCAACTGTAATTTGAATTAAAATAATTACTATTCCCATTTTTCAAAGGGACATCCTAAATATGTTTCAAAAGATATCCTGAAAGCATGGTGTAATTTTAGCTAAACTGGCTCTGCCTCTCAGTGCCAGCCTAGTGTCAAAGCCACAAGATTAATTGTTCTCAATGTAAGGCTAGACTTAGGTATTGTACTGTCATTTAAACAGCTAGAATGAATGTTTTATATGGGTAATACTTGGACACTAACTGCAAAAACTTGCAATGTAATCTTGTGACTTTGTCCGACAAAATTCTTGGCAACTGTCAACAGAATTCAGTACACTGAGATGGTATTCAAGTACCTGAAATTGAAATAAATAATGAGATTCATTCTTGCTAGTAAGTTGTAAAAGACAAGTATGAAGTGCTTTGTAATTCGCCCCTTAGATTACCTCAGTGAGTTGTACTCTTGTGCAAAGGTGAGATTTGTTATTTTACGATGGATCATCTAAAAAAAAGGCAGCCCATAGAAATAAAATTTAGAAGATAACCCTTCACAATAAACAGACCAAATTCTGTTCTGTAAATCCAGGTTATTACCAACAACCTGTCCTATCCTCCAGATTTACATGGGGGGTTTTATGAAACTGTAAATTACAGATAACTTCAACAAAATCTCTGTTAACTTACTTGAAAATGATTCCAAATGAAAATAATTATTTGAGAGTTAAATATGGCCCAGCCCAAAATTTTAATAAATGTAAGGTAGACAGAATAATCAATTATTCAATTAAAAGTTTTTAAACTCCTGCACTATTTTGATACACAGAGTAATAAACCTGCAGGGGTATTGGTGTATTGGAGCCAAGCAGTGTGCTGAGGCACATGTAAGTATATTATGCACTTTACTTTTGAAAAGTGGCTGAGAGTGAGTAGGCATAACAGGGCATCTTCTCTATGTTAGTTATGGAGGCCAATGGGCCACTGGTCCTCTGTAAATCTAAACCCTAAATCTTTGCTCAAATATAAACCCAGCTGAAAGGTGAAAAGCAGAGGAGGTACAGGTAACATACACAGATATCTCTTGAGCTTATTCCCAAGTTTCCCATGTGGTTTTATGTGGGGCTTAGCTGCTACAAGGAGCCTTGCTGCAGTTTTGTACATTTCAGCACTCGACTTTTCTAGAAGGGATTAGAAATGCGTTCAGGTACTGGATTTTATCCCACACCTTGGAAAGTGGTCAAAGCGTAGAACTGTGAAAGCTGGCTAATGATGGTCCTATGAACTATCAGATATAAAAAATACCCATGTTTTGTGAAATATCAAGGTTGCGAAAGGGAAGTTATTGGGTCAAGAGTGAAATGCAATGCATGGGATGTGTTTTGCAATTGCTGGCTACGTGTATCAGCCTTTTCCAGTTTTCTTCTGAATAGCTGATGCCCTGCGAACTGGATAAAATGTTAATAGTTAAAAGAAAGTGGCCCTAGTAAATCCCTCAAATTCCATAAAAGATGATAAATGAATGGCTCAGAGTGATATATTCAGCATGTGTTTTGTTTAAGTCTCTACAGTATTGAGAAATAGTATTTGGCACAGCCACGCTCCCGTCATAAAACAAGTAAATCAAAATCTTTCTTCAGAACAACCACTGAACTGCGTTCACAATCAATTAAAATTGGCATCTCTACTGCCTTCATATTGATCTAAAATGTCTGAGTCTGATAAAAAGTTATATTGCAAGCCTTTTCTTACCTCACCACCTGCAGTTTCTAACCAGAAGTTCATTTCTCAGAGGCTGGTTGGAGCTTTTAAGGTAGCTTCAAAGAAGCTTTAGTAAGGCAGGCAGGCTGGGAAATATTTCCCTTGGGAAAAGGAGACCTAAAATATAGCTAGATCAGGAGATGAGTGTTCTGCCTGTGACGCTGCTTTGTATCCAGAACCTTCAGAATACTTTAAAGAAACTGGTTTATGACTCCTCTCATGAAAGTTAAGGAACTGTTCCAGTACAAACATTGTTGGTGTTACTGTGTTCACTGGTTAATAGCAGTAGCTTTTTAAATTCTATAATATAATTATTATGTAAAACCCTGTAGAATGTTAGGCTTTCCCCAGCAGTTTATAAGATTTTTGTCTACAAATCTGTTTCTTAACGGCAATGTCATATATATATATATATATATATATATATATATACACACATATGCACACACACATGTATATATTCTTATAATTTTAATGTAACCTTCTTGTGGTAAGAAGCATGACTGAAATTGATAAATGTAAAATGGTAACTTGGAACAATGTTATATGTGTTCCTAGAATGCTTTTAACTGCAAGCACATAGGCAGAATACTGTGGCTGCAGGTTTTGTGTATCTATACTAAAAATGTTAACTTGAACTGAACTGTTTCACATGCCTAATCCATAGCAGCTGTAATGGTCAGTGAAACTATGTCTGTAAACCACTTCTGTTGGTGTTCTGAGCTTCTTTTAGTATTGATTTAATTTTAGTCAACCACTCGAACTTTAACCAGAGTAAGCTGGTGCCAGATTAAGTATTAATGACATATGTATTCTGTATTCTTCAGAAATCTCACACAATTGCAGATTTCACTTGCCTATATGACCACTTTGTAACTAATCAGACCAGACGTGCCACTTCAGAGAAACCACAAACACAGCAGTATGCACTGATAGATATTAATACAGTCCAGTCTGTTAACAAAGTGAACAATTGCCCAAATAATGATTTCCTGCTGTGGACTTTTTATGCTTTGTTTGTTAAATCCTATTTTCCTTCCTACTTTCCTGTTGACTACAGCAGAATTGAATTTTATTCAAGCCGACTTACATTGGGTCAGCAAAACTCTTCACCTTTGTGGAAGAAAAGTTAACTCATTGAAGGCCATGTGGATTTGAACATATCTTATCGGCGCACTGAGCTCCCCCCCACAACCAAAGGGAAGGGGTTAACAGTGCTTTATGAAATGTGGCAGAAATGAGGAGCTGAGGTACATATTTGCTAATGTGTTTAAGGCAAAGCCAGAGTTCACTGGACCATGATTTGCTTTGTTTTCACTTTCTAACTATTCATTCTTTTCTTTTCTTAGTATCTGCTCTTTGCTTTAGTGATTTAGCAAAAAGTTGTGCTAAATATATCGAATAAAACATTAGTAGTGATTGCTAGCATAAACATCACTACAAAACCTGAAGGTATAGTGGAAATTAATCCTGTGGAATATCATATCACTAAAGTGAATGGCAACAACTCCTCAGCATATTCATTCAGCTGCTAGCATGGGAATACTGGAAGTAAGGTAATTTGCGACATAATTAACAGAAATATGCATCTAAATGGGTTTATCTAATGATATGCAGAAAGCAACTTTGCTGATGTATGGAAGGCAAATAATTTACTAACATTCTACTGTTTGTATGCAATGTAATTGTGTGCAAATTTCTAGGAGGTCATTAATTAATACTGCTGCTTGCTGCCTTTACAGTTGGGATAACAAACAGTAGCCTTTAGGAAATTAGAGCAGTTGCAAGAAATGTTTTGTATGGAATAACTTTCTTGCAAGTACAGGAAAAGGAAAGGTCAGAGGGGTATGTTTTTTGATCAAGAAATCTCAGTCGAATCTTGATAACTTTTGATGATCTTCCTCTTTCATAGTTTAATCCATGGGTAATTTTCTTCTAATAAACTGACAGGTGCCATACAACTTGTTCAGTTTTATACTCTGAAACTATTAGGCCCACAGGGATGCAAATGGTGCTTATTGTCAGAATTAATCATCAGCAGATAAATAATAAAATATGTTTTTACCTTTGTATTTTCTTCTGTTTTGGACACTATAAAATATATTGTGTGGATGTTATCAGTTGAATAAAGATTCCATACTACCACTTTAAACCCTGAATTGCTACAAAGGCTTTCAGCTTAAAAATGAGATTTTTCCAGAGTGGGAAATTGTGGTAGACAGAAAATACTACATTTGAAGCAGTAAACAAGTGTTGAAAGTTGCATTTTCTTTGAAATAATGAGTTTCATATCATGGCTTTCTCTGATCTTCCAAACCACACAAGGTGTCTCAAATACATTAGTGTTTTCCTCATTTTTGCTGCATTTTTATCTACTTTCATCTACTCAGTTGTTGAGATATGCAACAAAGGAAAGCTCACTGGTTATCTAGGAGAAAAAGGTCTAAAGCTAAGCCTCCCAAAATTGCTTTCAATAGAGTCATATTTGCGCAAGTCATTGAAATGGCAATGTCATGTTTTCTGTATCCTGTAGAGCGCTTTGGAGGGTGGAAGGGTATGCAGGCATAATTTTTGAATTCTGGGATAAAAAGTACTTCCAGTTGGACAAGTTGATCACCCCAGAATTAAGTAAATGTTGTATTTGGTCCACCTCTAAAACATAGAAGAGGGGGAAAAAAAAAAAGGCTTCCAAAAGTTTAACTGTCGTTATTTAAGGACATCTGCCAAGTACAGGTGGCCAGTCCATTTCAGTATAACTGATGCTGTGTGCAGGTATCCAAAGTGGGTTATATCCCACTGGTATTAGTTTTGTTGGAGGAATACCTGAATCAGTTTCTGTCTTTCAACCATAGTTGATGTGCGAGGTAGTTGCTTGTTTCTCTGCCTTATTTCCTGTCCCAGAAATGGTGCTAACTCCTTGACTCCTAACACTCCTTGTGTCTTTAACAAAATTTCACAGTATTTTGCAAGAGGCAACTATGTAAATTAGGATTTTTCCACGATCATTCTGCAGATCTAAGCATAAGCATTTTCTAGATTCATTGGTCAGCAAAACACTGTGATGCAAGTTATAGTAATTAGATATAGGTACACAGGGAGAAGCTAAAGCAGACACATTACATAAATTAGATAAATATAAGGAGGAATTAAGGACCAAAATATAGAATTTACTTAACTTGAATCTCACACTTAGGATGCTAGACCGTGATATTTTTATGATGTATTTTACACTTAATGGAAGTCAAATTCACTAATTACAGGAACATATTGGAGAAAATTCAGGTACAACCTGAATCACTGCCCTGACTCTGAAAAGCTGAGTTTTTCCAAACACTGATGCCTCTGATTTCTTTTCACTTGAAGTTCAAAAGAAGAGAAAGAACCTGAATGATTAATAATATTTCAGAATAAAATAAGTTCATCCTACCCTATGTGTCTTCTCTGGCTTGTGGGGAAAAAAAAGGGTTAAGAACAAATTTTAAAAATCTTTGTAATTAGCTCTGACATTTTAGATTTCCAGTATGTAGTCTTCATGAATCTTCAAAGTCTAACTGTTCTTTTTTAAAAACGTTGCTCTATTATTATGGGAATTATTCTTCTGTATTGAAAAAGACTGCTTCTATATAGGAATATATAGCAATTTTTTTTAAAGTGTCAAGAGAAGGCAGTTGATGACCTAAGCATCTGCATTTTTTTCTGAGGTAAATAAGCAAAGATAATATCTTTTGTGTGTATCACAGATGACATCCAAATGCTGCTTTGGATCACCACTAAAAACTTCAGTAGAGTTGAAAAGGTGCAAGCTGGTGTTCCACCACCAGCTGCTGTTTTCCAACCACATGATTCACTATTTTCCAACTTTTTGAGAAAAGCAAAATCAGTGTCAGGCTACCAGTATCTAACCGAAACAATCTGAGGCATGATATTGGACCAGTGTTTGCTTATCAGGGAGCTCTGAAGGAATTTGGTTAGAGAGGCAGCTATTTAGGACCTGATACAAAGGTCAGACTTCATTGTAATCTGTAGAATGGGGGAAAAAATCAATTGCTTCTACAAGAGAAATTATGTTAGTGCATTTTTATTTTGCAAATGATGAAGAAGAATATTGGGCTCGAGGTTTCTTCATTGTGTTTCTGTTTTATCATGTTTGGTTCAAACCGAAATTTGTGCATCTGTCTCAGATCTGTGATTACAGTCAACCTGTTTAATTAAAATGCAGCACCCAAATCCCCTCACTGCTTAATGAGGTAAAAATTTACTGCCATCACTTTAGAATGAACTGTTTGTATAAAGCAAGATCATTGATTTAACATGGATTATCATAGTATTAACAAAAGAAATTTCAGTCCAAAATTTTGATGTGCAAATGGGTTTAGGAAGGAGAAATTAGAAGGTCACTAAAAGGTCTCATGTGCTGTCCAAGAAGGCAGGCATGTAAACGTGCTTGCATTTCCTACTCTGAGTTGCAGAACAGGCATAAGTCATCTCCAGTAATCCTGCTAATACATCCTGCCCTGGGCATGCTAAACCACTTGACTATCCTGCTCCTGTTCTTTCTGAGGAGACATTTAGATCCAGAATCACATAATTTTTGCTTCTTTGAATTCACAGACTCCTGTCCTCAGCAGCTGGTAAGCCATATAATGTTTTTCCTGGCAGAAAATGCTGACTTGGTCCTGGTTTGTTTTCTGTATGGTTTTATATAATGAGCCTTGTGAGGTGGAGCATAGGATTTTGCATGTTTGTCTAGACTGGCAATGACACTGTGAATGGTCATGTCTATCTTGTGACACTTGTTGGTTGTCCATGTAAAGCTATTTTTGTGTTATATTTCTAAAGAAATAGCTTTTATCAAAAAGCAGCAAGACCTTATTAAATCTCGTCTCCAGACAGAACTCAAATATTATAATACTCAAGTTCCTCACATCTCCCTGTAATACACTGAAGCAGTTTTGTTTTGGCAATATTCAAAGCTTAGAAACAGCCTTGTAAAGACTTGGCAGTCCTTAGTGAGGCTGTGGGTGACGCAAATTAGTTGAGAGACACATCTGACCTGTATCCAGAATGAATAGGAGCAAAGCAAGTAATTTTTCCTATTTAGATGCTGGAAAAGTTATAAAAATACACCTCTTTCCCCNCATTTCTAGAAGCCTGGTTTGTATCTATATTGCTTCTTTGATTGAAGAGGGTAAGTGAAGTGTAAATTATCTTTGATTGTGGCACATATATTTGAAGTGGGAAATTGGGACTTTCTCCTTAAATTAATTCTGCCAACAAGGAGGCAACAAGATGACCTGAATCTCAAATTTCATTATCCACAATGGAAATATGGTTATCTTTTTTCCTTTGATTGTTAAAAGGATGTTGGGGAGGTTTATGTGCGATTCTATAACTCTTCTGTTTCCTTTTCTGTTGGAGCATTGTTATTGTTCCCTGCTGCCCTTGCTAATAAAACAAGTTCAATGGTGAGCAGACATGTGCAACCTGATGGATGAGGAATGAAAATAATCCTTCACCTTAGTTTTCTTTATCATAGGCCTTTTTTGTGTGTGACACAGCAAAACAGATAACCCAAAATTTTTTAGAAGTCCATCTGCTACTGGGTGCCAACATTTGGGGGTGACAAACATTTTGGGGTGGCTTTAACTTGTTTTCTAGAAGCTTTGAGAGCAGTGAGGGCAAAACATATTTTTCAGCTGACTAGGGCATTAAGATTTAAAGATTCTTCCTGAAAAAGTTACTGTTGACCTTGCTTGTTCCTATTTATGGTGAGAGAAGATAATTTGTAATGTGATCATTCATATCTGGTTAAAAAGCTCTGAACAAGGTCTAAATAGGGTTTATACCCATGTAGAGATTAATTCTTCTTCTGAAGTGCAATGTAGTTCAAAATTGATCAATCCCAACCAGAGAAGGAATTTAGCAAGCAATGGGGCAGTACAGATGATGCATTTCTTGAGAATTTTCAGTGGCATTTGTGTGCAAATTTCCTGGCAAGCAGTAAGTTGGTTACCTCTCACTTGCCTGGACATGTTTCTTCAGGTTGTCTGACAAGAAGTTACCTCCTTGCTTGCTGTTTCCCTGACCCATTCCAAGAAAATCTTTGCAGAATGATTGCACTGAAAATAATTCCAAGATTTCAGCAGTTATGACTGACCACAGAGGACAGACTTATTTTTGTCCCTATTTTAATGTGGAGCTAGAATTGTGGAGCCAGTTTATGTCGGCAACAAACATCAAAAGTAGATTTTTTTTTTTCTGTTCTCTTTCTTGCTGGGGTTTTGTAGCTGGAATTTCCACATTTTTATTCATCTACTGAAAAAAAGAAAAGAAAAAAGAAAAGCCACACTAACCTGCCTGTGACATTTAGAGATGAAAGCATTTGGTGCCAGCAACAACCAGGCATGATCACTGCAGTGAACCAGTTTATTAAACTTGTGCCTGAGTCCAGCTGGCACAGTGAACAGTGACTCAACTTCTCCCTGTGGCAAGACATCAGCACACACTCGCTGCCTGCCACCTTTGCTGGCTCGGGTGGTCAAATAAAACTTCTTCTCCTGGACCGGGTCTGAGACCTGTAGCACATTTTAATGGCCTGACAGAAGGCACGAGCGACTTGGTGTGTCTGGCACTGTTACTTCGACACCAGGGGCTGTATTTGTACTTCACAGAAGTGCCATGGTAGTGTAACGTAATTTGTGATGAGCTGCCTGGCTTAATCTAACTAAAAGCATTCATAAGTGTGATTCTGGTTTGAATATCTCTGTTCTCTCTTTTTCTTGGTGTGTTAGCCAGTAAGTTTCCATCTTCCATTATGCCTTTCCTGATACAACCATATCAAGATCCTTTATCGTCTTCCAGCTCTGTTCATCTCTTTGCCCTTGGCCAGCATGACCAGATATAGCTGGTGACCTGCAACTCTCCTCCCCCAAAAGCAGCTGGTGGTGTTCCTTTCCATTTGTTTCTGTTGATTCTGCTGTCTCCATTCACTTGCTGTGGGTCTGCTGCTTGATATTTGTATTTGGTTTTTGAAGTTTAGTTCACAAAAAGTGATGCAGGAATTGAGTATAGTCCTAAAGAAAGAGAGATCATGTTGTGTTGCATGATCATACAGAAAGCAGCTGAGCTCAACTGCTCCTTCTTCATATGGAGCTTTGTTACCTTCTGACCTACCTTTGAACTTGTCTTTCATAGCTGTCACTACACCATTTGTTTTTGCAGGCTAATCAGGCTGGGTGGATGTATATGCAGGAGTTTCCTGCAATCCTAAAGTATGGTTTTGTCAAATTTTGAATACGTGAGATAGGAAGAACAGACAATGCATAGTGGCGTGTCACCATAGCTAATGCTCATGTTACCACATTCAGTCAGATGATGGCTGAACATGCAGCTACTTGAACTGATCACTTATCTCTAGAGTCATATGGGGAAAACAAACCCTCCTGAAATTCTATGGGTTTCACATGTTGAGAAGTGCAAGCATATTGTTGGGTAGGTGACATAATTTTTTTTTTAGTTCGTGGCGTGTCACCTTGTTCCTGGTGTATAAAATAAGTTTCAACATATAGTTAAAGTTTTCCATAAAGGTACAGATGTGGCTAAAAATAATGTAGCATACAATTCTGAGTTCTAATTTTTCAAAACATAACAATAATAATAATAATCTTTAATTGATAATAATAATAATAGTAAGTTTTACAGAGATTGTGTGTGTATTTAAGGTTGTTGTATCTCTTGGTCTTTCTGGCAATACAAGCCAGAGTCTATGTTGATTTAAAAAGAACAGTTATAAACCAGTTGCTTGGCTGCCCATAGTTTGAAGTTGAGTTAAAAGAGGTGTATAAATATTATTTTTCCCCTGCATTATTTTATACAGTACACAAAATCTTAATTTACTGTAATTACTCTATAAAAATTGGCTGAAGATAGTACTGATTATAGAATTTGTCATAATTTCTTATAATGAAAGAAACAAGAGTAATGAGTGTAAGCTTTTGAAATAACCTTGCTTTGCTGTGTATTCTCTGTTCTTCTATTTGTACTCACTTATGTAACTGGGGGAATGGGTATGAGTGTGGCAGGAATGGCTCATGATATGCATATCAGTTCTTGTAACAAGTGAAAAGTAGGTGGAAGTTCCCTATTTCTGCAGCAAACTGGTAAAGTCTACTTCTGGCACACTGTTGCTGTCAACATTGTTTGTTCTGAAATACAGGGCAGGATGCTGTTATCAGGAAATTCCAGCAGTTTTCACAGCTGGACATTTCCCACGGGGGTTACAAGGAAACTTAAATTGTTCATGTCTAGACCAAGCTGTAGCAACCAGCTACTGCTGGGAAAAATCTTCTAAATGCCAGTGAGGTCCTGTATACTCCATCCATTTCTGTCTCATGGTTGAAGCATGAGGATGGCTTTGCTGATAGCAGAAGAGTGCAGATTAAGTTGTAACCTTCCCTCTTCCAGCTCCACCCTCCCATCCAACTAGGGCCACTTACAGGTATGTGCAGTGTCAAGAATAGAAAGATTCACTAAGAGTAACTGCATCCTACCCTAATAGATACTTTTTTCTGCAGGACTGAGAGCTCAGATACAAATGTGTATTGAGTCATACCCTTGAAACTGAAGGGCTGAGGTCAGTGTGGATGAAGGAGCAGATGGTGGTATAAGTTGTTCTTATTGTGCTGTTGAAGGTCTTAGCTTGCACCAGCAGAGGATCTGCCTATAAAGTGCTTTGCATGAGTCAAGCAGAGTTTCAATAATTTGTGCTAACAGCCATCTAGTTCATTGTGGAAAACTGGATGATTTCATAAATCAGGAAGAGAAACTGCTTAAGAAGCCATTGGGAATCATGCGTCACCAAAATATACTTAGTTAATTTGCTCTGACAGGCCTGTTGGCGGTGGTTGTTTATAGTGTTTTAGTGCACTGGAATTTGTTTCACAGGCTGTGACCCTGTTATAGTAGGTGCTGTATAAACGGAGAGCAGCCTGGCAGCCTGTGCCCGAGCTTTCAGTCAAGACAACAAAACAGGAGGGAGGAAGTGGAAATAGAGAAGACAATGGAGTACAAGGGGACAGTGTTATTATGCATGCAAAGCAGTGATTTCAGCATGCTTTAAGCCTTACTGTTCCGCTGCTGAATTACTACTTCATTTGGGGGGAGGTGGTAAAAACTCTGTTCCGATAATGCTTCTGGGAAAATTTTGCTTTAGAAGCCATAAAATGCCTAACATGTCCTGGAGGGGGAGGTTAAAAGAGGAAAATCACAAGCAGCCTGGCATTTTAGTATTCTGGGAGGAGTACAGTGTAGGTTTTATTCAGTTTAACAAAAAGAAACTGATTCCTGTCTCCTGCTTCTTCAAAAACAATGTGTCCTCTAGGCTGGCACTGGAGAAGGTAAATGCACATGTGCCTTGCTCACTTATGTATGCTGCCTAAATCCTAGCAGGTAATACTACAAGCTGTTACTACAAACTTTTATTTATTATTTAAGCTCTTCTTAATTGCACTGTGGAGAAACTTGACTCCATCACCTCTACAGAGGCTGCATTACTTACGTCTCTTTTGGGGACCAACACCAAGTATATGTAACCTAAATTCCGCCCACCACATCTTTACCTTGTGTTTTATGTTTAGATGTTTCTGCAGGTTTATGCCATAGATAGTGGTGTAGGAACATAGGTGGAACTGACTCCCTCTGGTGTAATGTATAATGGTATTATGCCTAAGATAGGTGTTTGATCCTCGCCTTTAAGCCTCACATGTTAGGGACCTGAGAAATGTGTTTTCCTCACTGGAGAATGGTAATACAGAATCTCTGTGTGCACCTGCTGTGCAGAGGAAGGCCATATTTGCCATCTCAGCTTAGGTGTTCACCTTTAGTCTCAGTTCCAGTGTAACACAGTCACAGCCCTTAAGAGAAAACTTTGAGACATCCTAGACTCACTCACCTGCAAGATGGAAAACTAAGCATGCTGCCTGGTCCATGGGGCTTATTGACCTCACCTGCCTCTAAAATGTTGTCATGAGACTGGTGCTGATAAGAAAGGAGGCATTGAAGAAGCTTGACCTCATTGCTGCTGGGCTGGCAGGCTGTACAAATAACCTGAACTCAGAGAAATAGTATTAAGTTCTGGGTCTTGAAGACAGCCTGTGCTTTGGAGTACATGCGTGATCTCCAGATGCAGGAGAATGTAGACCACAGGCAGGCATAATTTTCAGATCACTGAGAAGCTTTGTGGGCAGGACTGAATGGCACAGAGACACATATGTTTCTGTCCTGTAAAGGTATGGTCACACTATATAAATGTATTGATAGCTTATTACTTAGTACTGTAAACTCTGTAAAATACTCTACATAATACCATAAAATGTTTTTGCTTGGCAGTAGGAGGCTCAGGGCCATCTCTTTCTGCTAAAGCTGTGTTAGGATACTGGTAAGCTTGCCTGCCTTTTGAGATACTTATGGAGTTAGGTTGGTTGAGATTAATGAAATGGCAATACAAGTTGCTTTACTTTATGGACTATCTAAGGGATATCATTAAATGTAACTTTCCTGAGCCCTTTGATGTATTATTGTGCTCACTGTGGTAGCAAAGGATAACTCATTCCCTTTATTGCAGAGAAATGTAATGCAAGATTCTTTTGTCTCATGGATGAGAAAAACATATAAATCAACTGGATATAGTGAAGGTTTTGTTCTCTAATGAAGTCATCCTTTCTCATGTTTTTACACAAATAAAACATTTTCATTTTCATTCAGGCTAGTGATTTATGGGTTTGGCACCCTGTACTGATGCTGTAGGAGCTCTGAGATGTTCATTGTTAGGCTCAAACTATTTCAATAATTCCATTGCTTTCTGTCTCCATGTGTAATTTTCAAAGATTTACAGTTACGCACCCCATGGATCCTCATATTAAATTGTATCATCTGCAAAAACGGATATAAATGAGTCCCTTGGCTATTTTCTTCATAGTTACAGAGCCTGCATATGGCCAGCACACAAGAATACTCACTCCTATTGATGTAAGAGCCAAGTCATGTTATTGCCACTGTCTGTAGATGCACTTTCTGTACAGTTGTTTGTAGGATAGCATTATCCTTGCTTAATTTTGTTCTTTAATCTGTCTTTGAAAGCTGTGAAAAGCAGATAGATCTGTGTTGCAGAAACATTTGCAGAAAGTGCTAAGTTATGTTAGCTCAGAAGGCCAACATCTTTCTCAGGTACACTTGATTAATTTTTTTTGTGGTCAACTTCAATAGTCACTGTATGTTGACCATAGTTTGTGAACAAATTTGGTTTTGAAACCACTTGGGAGTTACTGTGTAAAAGCTAGTTTAAATTTAAAAAAATAAAAAGTGTTTCTGTAAAGACACGGTTTTGAACTGTAGAATAAAAGAGAATGTTACTTGTAGCTTTGTAACTCAAACATGATCCATTTTCCTGTTATAAAATAAAGGTACACCACTCCTTTTGGAAATTTCAGTTCTCAAAACTCAGCTTGTTACACAAAGATTGATTCTTATTGACTCATGTGTCATCCCCATATAGGCATGCAGAGCCCCCCGTTTTATTAGTTGGATTATTCTTTCCTTCTGATTTTTTTCTATCTTAGATAGTTTGGAGATGTGTAAATCCGTGGTTTTTTATGTAATCTCTTTTTAGTGTTTTGTGTAAGTGATTAAAAAAATGATTATTTTGTCTAGAAAATAAGCATATACAGTCTGGGAAAGATACAAGGATAACTATAACAGAAGCAGGGTTGTGGTAGATGGAACAAAACCTTTTTTCTTCTTTTCTTGACCAAGCTTACACAAATTAAAAAATACAGAGAACTTTCTGAAACTTCTAAAATATTGATGAAGTTTCAAATTACTCTTTCCTGGGTTTGTTTCTTTATGCAAAATCACTGTTTTTCGCTTTGTCTGGTTTAAATCAGAATTCTCTGTGCATTAGTAAGTGTTGATTTCCTGTGCACACCACTTGTGATTTGAACATATTTACTTTTGTCTGAGATGTATAAAACATTGGGCAGAGAGATTGGTCTTCCCAGAATTCCGGCTGCAGTAGGTGTGGGGTTTTTTTGTTTGGTTGTGGTGTTTGGTTTTTGGGATTTTTTTGCAATCCTTCAAATTGCAATCCACCTTCTTTCTTGCTCATGTTGCTGGACACAAAAAAAGAAGCTCAAATACAGCACTGAATATGACCTTTGCGTGACTCCATAAAAAGCTATGTCTCCAATCTGAGAAGGGGTTTAGCATTGGCCTGTGAATTAAATTTTGAGGGGAAAGTGTTTTATTTTTGATTACTGGTTTTATCAGTGCTGCAATAACAGTTCAATATTTTAAAAAATTGAGTTGGAAATGTTTGATTAGTTGTGTAGGGTGCTGCTTACAACTTTATAAGTGTTTAATTTTCTGTATATTAATTTGTCTAATTATAGAAGAAGAAAGGGAGTGCTATTTAATTTTGCAATTTGTAAGTTAGTCATATAACAATATTAGAGACGTTCCTTTGGAAAAATAATGTTTACTACTAGCTGGCAAAGTAAAAAATACCTTTCACATTTTCTGTGATTTTTTTCCACACATCAGCCACTGAAGTTTTCCAGATTCATGAGAACAGGAAAGTAGTTTACTTAGTAATTTTTTTTTGCTTCCCCTTTGCTGTTCTTATACTTGGCTAGTTATAAAAAACCCTTTTGTTATTGCCCTGTATTATTCCTGTAATGGAATAGTCTTTGATTTGGTTGTACATCATGCAAGTACATACTAATTCTCAATTAGTGGCATAACCTTCATGGCTTTGGGTTCTTCAATATAGTCAAAGATACTTGGTCTTATCATTGCTGCACAGTTACTTTTCACAGTCAACCATGCATTACAAGCGGCCTTCAGTTGTGAAAATTATGTCCTTTTGGGAAAGTGAACTGTTCTCTGTTGCTGTGTTTAAAACCGTCATGTCCTGTGTGCATACAAAAAACAGGGCTGGGGGGGAAGGCTAGACACCAAGGAGTCACTATATATAGTAGGAGTCTTTTTCTTTCCACTGCTTAAAAAGATAAGTAGCTGAAAGAGAGTCAAGTGTTGTTTCTCTATAAATTGTGTGCCAGCAGGTTTATCACTAAATGCTGTAGGTTATGTTGAGTGGAATAATCTGGAGGAAGAAAGGGAGGCTAAAATAACAGAGCGGTAGGACTATTTTGACTCCACAATCAAACTCTCCTTGACTTTTGCCCTTTGGGTGGAAAGTGCTTATGTTACAAAACAACATGAGGTCAACCTCTGGGTTCTGCTGTTAGTTTCTTTCTTGCTGATCTACACTGAGGGAGTAGTTACCTTCTGTTCTTTGCTTTTGTGTTAGAAGTTATGTGCTTTTACTCTTTGGGCAATAAGAATGGCGGTTGCTTTTCCTGCAGAGTATAAGAACTGCTGAATTGAAGAATGAAAAATTGCCTAGGTGGCATTGAAGAGCCATCCATGCCTAGGCTCAGAACAAAGATATCCTGAAAAACATCCACTTTTCAAATATCTTGTTCCCTCAAAGGCAGTGTACAGTGCCAGGAGTATTTTTACAGTTATGAAGTGGATATATTAAAAAAATTGGTTTAGGTGCACCCAATTGATCTGCTAGCACTTTATGAAAGTTCTTTTGGAAAGATAAGTCATACCTGGTTTAGTCAGCTTTTTTTGGGAAGTATTCCCATCTTAGGATGACAACTGCTTGGTTAGTGATCCAGTGATAGACCCATGGTGTGGAAGAGGTGTGGGAGCCTGAGTGTATTATTTAATGGCATTGGTACAGTGGAGGAGGCCCTTGTCAGGAAGCAATAAAGTAGTTATTGGGTAATGACTGTGGAGGCACCACATATAAGGTTAAATTGATATATGTAAATCACTGACTTCAAGATGCTGAAGCTGCCTCTTGGTGCCCATCTTTTTTTTTTTACACAAGTGGGGATCAAATAGTCACTGTTTTGATAAATGGTATGTAGCTAACCTACATTAAAGACCTTAAGGGAGTTGAGCTCTTAAATTCCTTTGAAACATAATGGAATTTGGGTGCCGAGTGCTCTTTCTTCTTAAAAAAAGTCACTGGCTCATTTGCTTTCATTAAACTGCTTTTTAAGAATCGTGCAAAGCCTTTGATATGTTCTGTCACGGTCTGAAAGTGGCACAGGGTATATATGCAAATAAAGACATCTGACTTCAAGGGGTGTTGGCAGCAGCAGAAACCAGTTGGGTTTAACTGTTGATGGCTTTCTACTGTTGTGTTTTTGGAGGTCTCTGCACAGGGTATATGGGATCATTTGAACAGAAATATTTCATGTTGGCCGGTTGTTTCATCTCTATAAATGTTAGTGAAAATAAAGTATTCTGAAAGTGCAAAAAGCCTGTAATTTTTTGGAGGTCCAACTCCTGTCTTGTATGCTATCCCAAAGTCAGCAAAATCTGTAGGAACATGCCTGAGTAACTTTCATTCGCTTATGCACCTTGTCTGCTACAAAACCATGTCTGAAAATACATACCTGTTATACATGCTAACTGTTAGAAAATCTGGTGTGATTCTCATTATTATTCAAATTCAGAATAGATTAAACAAATCCCCTTAATGCTCTTGAATTGAAGTCTCAGTCCACTTGCATAGTATGTAGCATTAGGGTATCTATAAATGTTTATACATACAGTACACAGAGAAAAGTGGGTATGTTTGCGAGTAAAATAGATATAAACAAGATGTTACTGTGCTCTGTTAGCTGCGACTTCCCAAACAAAACCTTAGATCCTTTTAGGAATGTATAATTTTTTCCACTTTTGAGGCTTGAGATGCCTTTTCCTTGTTCCTGAAAATCAGTGCTTTGTATTGCTGTGTATGGAGTCTGTTCATGGGAGTTAACAACAAATTGTCCTTCTTCAAACTAGTTCTACTGGGGGTGGGGCTGCAGCTTGGTCATCCTCTCATTTTTCACATGGCATTGCTGCAACACAAGTACAAACTCAAGTATTTATGGGGAACGGATTTTTTTTCTGTCTGTGTTAGCAGCTTCCAATGTAGTTCATCCTACTCCAGCTACACAAAACAGATTTAAGTTGGTGCTCCTTTCAAAAACATTTGTAAAATTTTTTAGATTGCAATCTGAACTATTCACCTTTCCATCTGCAATGGAGACCATTAGAGGGTTTTTCTTGGCCACACCCAGGGCTCTTCTGAACAATGTTGAATTATACAATTATTAAGAAGCCAAAACAAAGACCAAAACAAATACTTCAAATCTTCCACATCTGTCAGGCTTTACAAAAAACCCTTGGAAACTGTGAAGCATTGTGACAAGTGAGTAAAATAGAAAACTATTGCAGTCTGCCTTTCTTAAGAGATACTGGGAATTAAGTCTCCGCATAGGCTTGCAGTTAATCTTGTCTACCCTGCTGCCCGAATAGGTGATCACCAGGGGAACAGACTTGCTTTTGTTTGTGAAGGTATGTGAAAGAAATGCACATTAAACATTTGTATAACATCTCATATCTTGTAAAAAAAATGCAATGAAAATGAAACTGAATCAGGTGTAATTTTTTGTTAGCATTCTTTAATTGTGTAAGTGCAAATTTTGCAAGTCTTCAGTTATAAATTCAAATTTAAATTTGAAAGTTAAGCTGTGAAGTTAAAATAGAAAAGTACCTTAATCAGAGTTATGCAAACCTATATAATCAGCATGAAAATATTTTCATACTGCCACATGTGATATATCATTGCTTTGCTGTATAAACACAATTAAAGAGTGCCTTGGGGACTTCCTCAACAAGAGATTAAACAGGGAAACAAGACCAGCAATTCTAACACTTTGTATCTGATGACCTAATCAATCCAGACAGGCTTTCATTCCCAAAGATTTCTGTTCCCTGAAATATGCATTGTAAGAATTCATAAGCACAATTTTTTTAATGGATAACAAACACATGTTCGTATTCTGCCTCTCAGTGAAAGAAATAATCTGTGACCTTCTCACAGATAAGCCTTATTTTTCTCTCCCTCTTGCCCCTCTTTTTTTGCCTGTCAGAGATTAGCAAAAATTTAGACTTGTGAGTGGAGCTAATTGCTGAATGCTGTCTAAACTGCTTCAGACGAAATGACCTTACTTAGCAAAATCCTACCGCTTAAATTCCGAAGTCAAGCTTGCTTGTTTTGTCTGAAATAAGTTAAGGAAGCAGATCGGAGGCTGGTCTGGAGAAGGAGGGCATTTCTGCATTTCTGGTGGGGAGGGCTGAGGTGAGTAGCTAGCAAGCCCTTCAGAGAGCATTAGCTCCCTGTACTGAAATAGTGGCTTGCTGAGCGTGTATCAAGTAAACGTCACAGAACTTGATTCGGACAGGCTGGAATGATGGGCTGAGGCAAATTGCATGAGGTTCAACAAGGCAGAGTGCTGCATCCTGCATTTGGGTCACAATAACCCTGTGCAGTGCTACAGGCTGGGGGAAGTATGGCTGGAAAGCTGCCCAGTGGAAAAGGACCTGGGGGGGCTGGTCAACAGCGGCTGAACATGAGCCAGCGTGTGCCCAGATGGCAAGGAAGGCCAATGGCATCCTGGCCTGTATCAGAAATGGCTGGTCAGCAGGACCAGGGCAGTGACTGTCCCCCCGTACTCAGCACTGATGAGGCCGCACCTTGAGTCCTGTGTCCAGTTTTGGGTGGAGCACAGCTCTGATGAGGAGCGGCTGAGGAAGCTGGGGTAAAGCCTGGAAAAAAGAAGGCTCATGAAGGCCCTTATCTCTCTCTACAGCTATGTGAAAGGAGGCTGTAGCAAGGTGGGTGTTGGTCTCTTCTCAGTAATAAGTGAATAGGACAAGAGAAAATGGCCTCAAGTTGTGCCTAGGGGAGGTTTAGATTGGATATTAAGAAGNTGGAGCACAGCTCTGATGAGGAGCGGCTGAGGAAGCTGGGGGAAAGCCTGGAAAAAAGAATGCTCATGAAGGCCCTTATCTCTCTCTACAGCTACGTGAAAGGAGGCTGTAGCAAGGTGGGTGTTGGTCTCTTCTCAGTAATAAGTGAATAGGACAAGAGAAAATGGCCTCAAGTTGTGCCTAGGGGAGGTTTAGATTGGATATTAAGAAGAAATTCTTCAATTTCTTTCAAATTCTTCAAAGGATTGTCAAGCACTGGTATAGGGTTCCTGGAGTGGTGGTTGAGTCACTATCCTTGGAGNAAAGCCTGGAAAAAAGAATGCTCATGAAGGCCCTTATCTCTCTCTACAGCTACGTGAAAGGAGGCTGTAGCAAGGTGGGTGTTGGTCTCTTCTCAGTAATAAGTGAATAGGACAAGAGAAAATGGCCTCAAGTTGTGCCTAGGGGAGGTTTAGATTGGATATTAAGAAGAAATTCTTCAATTTCTTTCAAATTCTTCAAAGGATTGTCAAGCACTGGTATAGGGTTCCTGGAGTGGTGGTTGAGTCACTATCCTTGGAGGTGTTTAAAAGACATGTAGGTGTGGCACCTGGGGACCTGGTTTAGTGATGGACTTGGCTGCGTTAGCTTAGCAATTGTATTTGATAATCTTAAAGGATTTTTCCAGCCTAAATTATTTGATGATTCTTGGAGGACAAGAAAAATTCCATTCACTTAACTTAGTTTTGATGCAGGCTGTGTTTTGGATTATATAATTATTTTCAAAAAATTCCAGATGATTAAAATATTTTGTAAAAGAAAACTTCTTTCTTTTTGGCTTGGCTTGTTTTGATTGTCATCCTTGTATCACAGCAAAAATGTTAGAAGAATTCCATTCATATGCCAAATCCTAGAAGGCATGCTGCAGCATACTGCTCAAAGTCATTGCCTTGGATTGGATTCAGTCTCACCACGGGCAGAAGGCAGGTATCATCTTTTCAATAGGTTTTTTGGGTCCCCAAAATGTGCCCCACCTTTGTCCATTCTTGTTTCTAATTTTGAGAAGGCTATTCAATGACACTGGAATATTTTATGAGATTTGCATATTTTGCAAATGTAGAGATACTTATGTATTTACATGTCTTTTTATATGTCATGTGCAGAGAACACATCTCATCTTTCAATCATTACAGTGATCATATGCAGCTGTTTTTGAAGAGTTTTCTCTTCCATGGCTTCCTTACTTAGTCCAAGCTACTGGAAACAGTTATGAAAATACAATCTTTGTAATGGACTCTAAATTCCAGTACCTAACCAACCTGATAAATACTGTGAGAACTGTTTACAGCTGTTGGCTCTTAGCAAAGAGCACTCACAGCTTTACAGCTCTATAGTTAACTTCTTTTCCTTCTCCATGCTGCACCTGATGTGCAATGATTCTCTAAAGCAAGTTTTATTAACAATTCGATTGTCCTTCTGCTACCCAGAGATTTCCTTTAAAGCAATAAAATTCCTAGTGGCCTAATCCAAAATGATTACCCAAAGGATCAAAAGTCCTAATTAGTTGGTTGTGAAGATTGCCTAGTTTCAGAAATGGAGTTTACACATTTTCAAAACTAAATCCAGATGCAAAATACTGTCTTTTTAATCATATTCATAGGCTCATAAGAGAGAAAAATGTATTCAAGAGAGCAAGAAGTAGGAGTGGTGACATTAAAAGACTGTTCTTTTACTATTCCTCAGCCTCAGTGCAGATGATAGGAATTGGTGAGTTGAAACTGTAAGGCATGAACTAAAATGAAAGTTTCAATAGAAAAATATACAGACATGGTATGTATTTACTTACTTGATTCCAAAAAAGTAACTTTAATTCAGAAATACTGTACTTTTACATCTGAAGCCTTCAACAGTACTGCAAAGTGATGAAATGTTTAAGATTTTTGTTAACTGTCCAGGAATATTCAGTAGCTAAAAAATAAATAACAAATGGTAAGGGAAGGAAATGGATTTTAAACCTCATTTAAAATTAAACCTGTGTTTATTAGTATCAACCCATAATGGTAATACTTGTGTTTGAATATACTGTTACCAACAGGGAACATTCGGTCTATTTGGACATGCTGTGAGATCCAGACGGCTGCTGTGCCTTATACATTCTTAAATAGTTAATAAACTGGCACTCCTAAACCTGACTTATTTATTATTATGGACATAAAATCCCACAAAAGAAAGCCAGATGTTTTGGGAAAACAGTTTGGTTTCAGGGTTGTGAGCTGTGTATCCTGCTTTTCATTATAAGATTTCCTATTCCCACTATCTGTGTTTTTTATGTCTTCTGATAAGGCTTCCAAAAATTCTTGCAGATCACCCATTCCCCACATAAAGGAGTTGAATGAAAATTGTAAGGAATAAAATGTGTGTGGTTCAAATGCTTGCTTCAAGAGCTAGTGTGTTTTCGAGAGTAATGTGAATTTTGGGGCTTTATTCAGAAAGAGCAGAGTTGCTTTTAAGGGCTTTTGCAAATCTTGTTCAGCTCAAATCCCAGAAAGTAAGCTTGTGAAGTTTCAGTCTTAAGAACACTGTTGCAAACATGTCCTGCACAGAATCCTACTCAATGTGATTGAACTATGTGACTCTTCTCATTCTTTGTCCCATTTTTACATTGTTTCTATTCTGTCTCTGAAAAATTCCATGAACTTCAGTGTTTGTGTTTCCTTTCGTATATATCATCCTCCCCTCACTGGCAGTGTTTCATGGCTTGGGTTTTGCTCCTCTGTTGAAATCTCTCTTGCATTTCAAATTTTGTATTCATGTAGGCTGAATGTTGACCCTCATTGAAATTCTATTTTCAAGCATATTTCTGTGTGGAAGCTTACACTGGCATATTCATTAAATTATAGGTGCATCACAGGAAAGTTGATCATTCATCTTGGGCACTGTATTTTCCCCAAACTGGATTCCATTAGAAGAAGTTTTATAATACCAGTGACTGCTGTTGCTTGAATTGCTTAAGATTTGTAGTTTGTGTATAACATTTCATTAAATTTTGTCTGTGCATTCTCTGATTAAATGGGACTTGCTAAGGAGTTTGGGGGTCAAAATTATAACAGCAAAAGAAATCATGGCAAAGCAGAAAGTAATTTTCGTTTAGGAAGTAGTCTTGTTGGTTATAGATAATGGCTATCTAAAGGTCAAGAAGAAGGAAGAATGGAAGAGCAGGCAGGGATATGGGAAGTGTGTGCACAATTGTGCACAGCAGATTTTTAAGAAGCAGCTTAGGTACATTCAGACCGTGACTTGACCCTTGGGATAATCTGAAATGCCATATTTCATCTGGCCTAGGTTAATAAAGCAGCTGTGAATGATGCATTTTTACAGATAATTTTCTGAGAGAAGTAATGAAACCATTGCATAGAATTTTGATACCAGGCAAGAAGAGAAGGAAAAAAAGTCCAAGTAGGTGGAATAAGGAAGTAATTTGCAACTGGGGTAGCTACAGTCTTTTCTCCTCAAGCGGCAGTTTTCTGAGATCTTTGAGACTTGAAATTGTCCGAGTTTTAGTTGAACAAGATGAAGAAACTAGAGAAGAAAAGGACAAGTGAGATATGCATTTTGCACATAGAGAGTCCCGAATTGCACTAAACTTCATCTGTCCCTGACATGTGTGAAATAACCATTTACTGATTTAGTGGTCAATACCACTTCAGATTATGGATCCTGACAGAACTATATTGTTGTCCTTAGGGGAGGTTTTTTTTCTGTGCTGAAATAATCAATATTTGTGCACCAGCACTGGTGTAAATTATTATATAGGAAACAAAGAGGAGGCTAATGTGTATCAACATGGCTAATATTTTCTAGAGGGTACTTTCAGTAGCTTGTGCAGAATTTTTAAGTCTAGAATGCTTTCCTTTTTACTCAATAGCTACCGATTTGATACTTAGAGCATAGAAAAGTGCATTGTACACGTGTATATGCTTTATCATATTCATGGGATGAAAAAATGTTTTAAACAGTGGAAAGGCTGGAGAAGAAACTGGGAATATAGATTTATTTTCAATTCTTGGAGTAGATGTTAAGCATAATTAATGAGAACAATGGAGTGGATAAATAAGTTGTCTTTGAAATAAGTATGAGAAGGATGCAGAGAGAAGTTTTCTAGGATTTAGGACTGAAAATCTGAGTAAGTATGCGTAGTAGAAAAATATCTTTTAAAAGATAAATCTTGTAAGATTTCATCAAAAGAATTTATCATAGCAAATAATAAATCTTAATAGCCATTTTAAAAAGCAACATATTAATTTGCATGCGTTTTCTTCTTCTTCTAGATGTGCTTTGAATGAAATGTTCTCAAATCAGTGTCATAAATGCTGCCATTTACAATTCTGAATGTACTCCTGTGGACATGTGGGTTCATGCTCAGATATGTATGTACGTTACATTTTTGGTGGAAGAATCAAAGGCTAAAAAAAAGGATTGAAATTACTTGAATATTGACATAGAACCTGAAGTGTCTGTTCATGTAAATGGTGGATTTTATGTCATTTAGATGTTAACATTGAGATTGGAGGGTTAGTTATCTTCTCTTTTATGAGTGCAAATAAGTGGAGCATTTCCAGCACCTGTTGACCCCAAATTAAGCCTTTTAATTTTAATTAATTTGAGCAGTCTTTGTATTTCTACTGAGGCTTCTGCTGTTTTCAGAAATTGTGTAGATCAATACTGTTTTTATAATACCTCTGAAATAAAATGCTCTTCTTTGGACATGTTGCAAATGAAATTAATATACATAGAAGATGATCTTAATTTCAGTTTTTCTCTTTTTTTATATCCCTCTCTCCTTCCGAGTTTGAAAATTAAATATTTAGTATTCAGATTTTCTTCTTGCTTGTATCCATTGCAAAACATTTAATTGCAGATACAATACTTTCTGTGATGAAGGATTCTTTTATTTTCTGTGGGTGGGTTATTTTTTAGTGGTTTTTTTTTTATTTGGATAAAATTTTGTTCGAAGTCTGAAATTAGTAAATGGAAAATAAGATTATACAATATTGTTTCTCTAGTATAAAAGAATGTATATACTGTGTAGCTATTATTATTTAATAATATTAGTATCATTATATTCATAGTATAAAATATATTAATATAGAAATATTTATTACTTGTCGGTGTATAGCCTAGTTTTATATACTAAAAGTGCTTGTCATAGGAAGAAGTATACATAAATATACCAGTATATAACATCAGTTTTACTCCAGATATCTCTTATCAAATTTTACTCTTTGTACCATGCATGCCAGTTGATTAGAAAAAAAAAAATAACTGAACAAAAAAATCCAGTGTCCATGGTTGCTTCTTGGAGTCTAAGAAGGGACATAAGCCATAAATGGTTTTCGGTATTCTACAATCACACCTACTACTATACCTCCGAACCTCAATCAAGGGTTTGTTTCTGTTCTACAGACTCTGGCTGGAGCAGGTGTAAATGGAAAGCAGATTTCTGAGTGCTGAGCCCAGCAGCTAACAACTTCCTGTTGTAGTTGCTCATGCATTCCCTATAGGTCTCCTAGTTCCTGAAATGTAGTGGAGGTACAGCTGGATAAGGACAGTTATCAAGGTGATAGTTTAGAGTGGATTCCATGTACTGAGGTTCCTGACTGGTACCCAGTAGCACCAAGCTGGTGCCTGGCAGTTTCTCACTGGTTACTATGCTATGTACAGAACTGGCATGATTTCTAGGGCCAAACATAAAAGTAATGTGCTGCATTGATACAGTTAATGTACAGACTTATGTAAATGTGGATTGTTTTTAGATACATGCTTAAAATCAGATCTCATTTCCAATGACGCAAGAAACAGAGGCCTCTATGCAATGCCATACCTACGTCATATTTTATTCACAGTCATATCATTAGTTTCACTGAAAGCAAAGGTCATGTGCAGGCACAAGCTTCCCCCTTTCTTAAGTTGCTTTCTGGGTGTAAATGTTTTTTTGTCCTCAAGGTCTTTGCTATGCAATAGCTTTTTTTCCTTTGGACTTTCGTGTTTAGGCTTAGCCTAGTTGCTTCTGGCCAAATCTTGAATATTCTCGAATACGGCAAAATCTGATACTGTATTTACTGTTTGGATTAGATTATCTAGTTACTTGTGGTAAAATGTTCAGCACTTTTGAGTGAAGATGAGCCTGCAGTATACTATAGGACTATGACTTTGGATCTATAATCTCAGCTGTGAAGTTCAGAAATGTTCATATGGCATATGAATGGGGATGGCATATATGTACATTTCACTTGTAAATATCTGGATGCAAAGCCAGAAGTGATTTACAATCAAAATATAATATAGATTAAATACAAGTTAATATGTTTCAAAAATAATTGTATGTTACGGTGCTATTTTGTGTGCTGCATTAAAATGCAGAGAAAAGGGGGTTGCAACCTTTAGATTAATGTGCTTTTCACCAGGATATCAATAAAACCCCAATGCCAGCCTTGTCTGTGAATAAAATACCTATAAACACGGTATATAACACGTTTTTACATTGTTGACCTTTTGAACAATTCCATATGTTTTTCATTTATGTGGAATTGTTCTCTCTTACTAGACTTCATTCAAAAAAATTTATTTTAGACTTGTTTTAAATAGAACAGACACCTTAAATATCTTAACAAGCATAGCTGACCCTTTGGTGGAATTCTAAAAAAAGGATTGTCTGCAGCTGCTGTGCCCATGGTGTGCTTGTATCTGGGTTGTGGAATGAATAAGGTAGAACAATCCTCAGAAGAGTTTGTACAAGTGGAGTGTAAAAGCTACATACAGGGGGAAGTATTGGCACTGGTAAAAAAAGTGTATGTGGTACATAAAATTTCCCAGCAGTTGTGCTGAAGTGCACTCCTATGCACAATATATTGGTTAACTGGTAATAGGAAGCCATTGTTTTCTTTACAGATCAGAAACATTAACTCCTGCCTGGCATGTCATATGAACACGTGCATAATGTAATAACTTAAACATGTGTCACTGTTGTAAGGCAGGTGTGAAACAAGGATATTCAAGCTGAAAGATCCTACAGCTAGCTTTAGAGTCAAGAGAAAGGCCAGGGGGATGCGTGGTCTGGAAATAGACAGCATAAATGTTTTAGGAAGTTGCTTGCACTGTGTTACTTGAAAAATATATATCTTCATACATAAAAGTCGGACTTAATCTAATTCTATCAGTTTATTTTCTCTCTCTTTTTTTTTTTTTTCCTCTTTATTTCTCTCCCTTCTGATCTCTGGGGAAAAAATCAGGTTACCTTTTAATGATTTTTTTTTAATTGTTGTTCTTGTTTTTCTTTAGCTAGAAAAGTACTTTCAGTTTTTCAATACACCTATATTGAAAAAAAGAGAACTTTGCATGCTTGGTCTTAAAAGGAATTGTTTCATACCATTTCTGAGACAGGGAATTCATCTTTAATATTGTAAAACCAGATTAATCTCTGTTGTATTGAATGGGCAAAAATATTTGAAAATATTAGTTGTGTAACCATATTATTTTTATTTTTATTAATTTTTATTTAATTTGGTATCATATTATTTTGATAGCTTTCAGTATTATGTCGTTCGTCTGTTCTAGCTACTGAAAGCACCAGCTCTTAGTCTGATGACAATCTATGCTCTAAACAGTCATTTCAAAGTGTATGTTCATTTCCTTTTGGTAATGAGGCAAACTTTCTCTGGCTCATAAACCCCAAAGCAGCTTTAATACAGAAGTAAAACTGAGGAATGATTTAGCCGTATTATGATCTTGATTTTGGATTTAGTTCCCTCCTTGTTGCTAGGAACTTTCAGAACAACAGATGTTTTAAATGTACAAAATGAGATTTTTGAGTACAGAGCAAATCCAACGGATAAATCACAGATTCAGAACTCTGTAAACTGTCTCTGTACTATAGAAAAATAATATTCACAATCATTGTGGTATAAAATATGTCTAAAGTTGCTTTAAAATTTCCTGTATCAGATATTTAAATGTAGGTTGTATCTGTTTTTAAATCCTTCATTTGTGGATTAGGATAATTTGCAGAAGCTATCCACTGTTTTCCTGAATGGTCTGGATTTTGTTTTTTAACTTAGTAAGAATTTTTGTAAGTATGAAGTCAGAGCTGATATTTTCAAACTTTGCATCGAAATTATTCATGCCATAATTCCATCCACCAAATCCTGAAGAGTTAGAAGGAAAAGGACATTTTAATTTGTCATTGAAACTCAAATATTTCTCATTCACAGGGAAAATTTATATAATAGAATTAAAAAGAAAGAAAAAAAAAAGAAGCACCCCCTCAAATGAATCTTCTATGTGACACTGAGAAAGAACAAGAGAGCGAACTGTTTCCAAATTGTAAAACTGGGGATTTGAAGTCAAGGGTCTTCTTGCTTCCTCTGTACTTGTTTATGAGTTGGCACTAGAATGGCTCTTCAGCATATTCCTCCTCTCCCCAGCTGTTAGCAGCAGTAGGGGAAAGCGTAAAGGCCCTTCACCCCTTCTGAACCATCGTTTCTGTCTTTAGAACAGGGTCCTATTGTGGCTGTAGCTTCTGCGAATGGCGTGTGAAGCCTTGACGTGAAGCAAAGAAAGTTTGCCATTGACTACAAGAGTCTTTGGATCGGGCCCTGAGCTTTTAAGTCTGTAACTGTCATGGAAAATAAATACTGCACTTGAAGGAGCAAGCTCCAGGGTCTCCTAAAAGTAGCTTAAATAGCTCAGAGAAGAGCAGTATAATAACTCCAGCTTTCATATAGTAGGTTCTCACAAGTTTTACATCCCAGGGATACTGCTGGGACTCCCAAATCACTGGTCAACAGTGTAATGATACATGGCAAATTACCTAGGTAATGGCAGTCGGATAAATCACCTCCAGCCAATGCTGGTTAGTCAAGCGAGGGGTGTGCTATGTATTAACTGGAACCAATTCCCCAAAGACAAAATCAAAGGAAAAATGGACTTGAGAAATTTTTTTTTAACCCAGTATGATGATTAGTGGTCATTAGTGAAGATGATTTATTTTTCCTTATGGAAAGGCTAGTGAGTGATTTAGAAAAGCAAATGTGAATGTGTAAGTTTTTACAGAAATTGCTGGAAGGGATCAGAGATTTCACAGCAGAGCTGTTCACCTTCATCACCAAATTTCTGTTTATATTCTTCAAATAAGGCAAAACAACACAATGGGAAAATTTCAGGAAGTTCTTGGTAGCATCCAAGGTTACAAACCAGACATGATGACTTCGCATTACTATTTTCATGAGAAAGAAGGAAATAAACAGCGGCTACTCACAAACCTCCCAAATGTTTTGTGGGGGGTGAAATAAAGTTGAAGATCAAAGTGCTGTCAACTTGGTAGGGATTGAAGCTAGGATCTTGACACAGGAAAGTGCTGTGACTCGTCCTAGCCAGAGCACAAACTATTTTTGGAACCAAACCAGAAAGTCAACTAAAGTCACAGAAAAGTGTTATATTTTTCATATCTCTATTCAGAAATATAGGACTTCTTAATCCCATGTGATGCTCACAGTTAGCTGTGGCAAAGTGAATGTAGCTTAGGCTAATGCCAATTACAATAATAACTTGGATCATAGAATGTTGCAAGACATTTTTCTGACAGTAATGGATCATGTGTTAGTAAATTGAGCAACTAAAGGAAGGTGTTAATGAAAGGTAGGTTCATTGATGAGCATTAAGTACATCCTGTGTTGGGCAGTGATATATGAGTCCATGGTGATATTTTTGGAACTTCCTTTGTGGACCATTGTTGAGTGCTAGAATTATCACCTCTTTATGAAGGCACAGGCAGGAGAAAAGAACTTACCTATTTCTGTTGCAGAGTTCAAATTGTAACTGCATTATTTTCAATCTGGGCATGTGAACACAAGTCTAGAGGCTCCCATCTTCTTTTACTGACCATGTTGCTGGGTTTATGCTGTTGTGGCATCAGTGTGTCTGAGAGTGTCTATGCAAGATGTGCACGAATTTCAATTCAAATAATTAAGATGATGACTCTCAGAATCACTTGCATGTGGGGTGCCATCTGAGGCTTGCAATGATTTTTATGCAACATTTAAAGCTCTCTGAGTTACAACTGCTGTTTATATTTTTCTCTAATGAGCTTGCTTTCCGAATGTGACCTGCCCACCTCTGGCTTCCCTTCTTTCTTTCTGACAAAGAAAACATCCGAGACACTTATTCTTTTAATGCTGTGGTCTGCACTCCTGACTAATCTTTTTTTCCTGGTAACTTGGATATAATGTGGCAAGAGAAGCAGATATGATTCATCATCTACTGTAAAGTGCAGCCAAATAATACATTAATTCTAAAAATGAGTAGAGGTTGTATGACAGAGGGGAAGACTGAGGCAGTCATGAAGGATTTGTGCTACCGGTGAATACAAAGAACCTGACCTGCTGCTTGATTAAAAGAGCATTTACCTTTTCAGTAGCTTTTCACAGAAGAGTAATCCCATTGATGATTCTTCATCTTTGCATAGTTTTCAATATTTAGCTTATAAACAGCCTAATGTATCTGGAAATTCTGTTAAATTCTTCCTCTGTGACAGTGAATTCCGTAGGCAGTTATATTAATGACCTAAGATGAAGTGACCATCAGTGTTCATAGTAATGAATTTCTACTTGTTTTAAATACTGTCCAAGTGCTGCAGGGGCTTAGGCAGATTTTTATTAAGGATGTGGCTAGAATACAAAGAGGAGTAGTAGCAATTGAATCTTGTTTCCATCTTAGCTGATGTTTTGAAAGGTTTTAAGTGGTACTTTATTTTTTCTGGGATTTCAGCTTGTTATTAACAGCTAAAGCTGGATTGAAAGTCTATTCTTTAAGCATCTGTAGTGTCTTTCTATACTGAGAAATAGAGGAACTGAGGCTTTCTCTTCTCAAGAGGAGTTCCTTGTGTCGGCAGAAACCACCGAGCCTTATCAATTTTTCAGACTTTTTGTAGCTGAACTAATTGTCTTACAGACGTGATTCTTCTCTCTCCTAGTGAGATGATTATTCTGTCCCTAGGAATTTGTTCCCACATGGTGCTATTTCTAGTTTCAGCCAGCTCTCACTCATCTGAGAATGACTTCTGTAGCTTCCTGGCTGACTCTTCTCCTCCCTCCTCCTTTGAAGATGCCCTTTTTGCAAAAATGACCAGAAAGCTCATGACTTTATGGATCATGCTTCTGACCTTGCTTTGAGTCACTGATGGAATCAAAGGCTCTCTGAGCATCATGCTTTTATTTCCCCTTAGGTTATTTTCTTGTTAATATCTGATCAAGATAACCACCCAAATACTTGTATAAAAAAGAAAAAGCAAATATTTTCAATGGAATAAGGAGATCCGAGGTCTATTTTGTTGTTGGGCCTTGCAACAGGTTATGCCAGAAAGGAGAAAGTGACTCTTATAAATCAAGAGGGCAGTCTAATGTTTCAAATTGCCCAAGAAATCCATTTGGTTTTTTTTATCTGAGTCAAGTACAAAAGTGAAGGTCATATTTTCTTTGTGCTAAAATTTTAATATGGCTGACCAAAAAGGTTGAAGCTACACTCCCAACAAGAAGTGGATCAACTAGCAGTTGGAGTATTAGGCTGTGTCTGCCAGAGTTTGTCACAGGAACCAAAGGTCAGTTCTTTCATAACATTAACTTTTCCAAGATGCCTCATAAATCCCAATTTAAGTCTTTCCTTGTATATAACTGAAAACAAAAGATGTTCTTTCAGTGCATCTCCTAGTTAATTTCATGGACTCCATTTTTCTTAAGTTAATGAGAACATACTTTGTGCTGTTGTGAAGATATTTCTTGTAAACAAAGAAAACAAATGGAACTTCATGCAGTCTGGATTATCTAATCAGAAGAGCACTTAAAATAAAGTCAGGAGGGATTAAGGTTCCTGATGTAACCATTAAATTGGATAGTCTTCCAAAGGCTCAAAGAAATGGAGGGGTGGGAATAGAAGGCTCTTGTTGAAAACTATGTACTACATGTTACGTTACACTTTGGAGTTCTTACCAAACTGAAAGTTGACCCTTAAATGGGACATTTACTGCAATTCTATTTAGCCGCTTTGTTTGCATGATGCTGATAGCATAGTCATGCTGAAGAAGAAGAAGATTTGCAAGTCATTCAAACTGAAAAGAAATAATGATCTAAATATTAAACATTTTTTGGACAAAATCCCTGACAAAACAGACACACAACTCCTTATAATGCAATCTGCATATCCACCCATGACAGACTGTTGTCTAAGCATTAGAGGTATATAGCCTAAATCTGCTAAACCAAGTTGTGCTGCTGCTAGTGTGGCAGTCTTAGTAACCAAGCTGGGCTGGGAAGAAACTAGGAACTGCATGTACTTAATTCTTATGGCAATGATTTTCTTAATTCCTGTGGCAATATTTAGCAAAATTGAAGGAATACTCTAAAAACATTAGTTATCCAAATGACACATCATAATTTGGAATATAAATTAGTATGTAGAGCTCAGTAGCAAGATACATTCCTTAAAGAAGCTTTGGCTTCCATGTCTTAGGTCTCCTTTTTTACAATTTGTAATTTGGGAGTTTTGAAGAATAAAACAGAAGATAAGACATGAGAACATAGCTTTGCACTGTAAGAACCCAAAAAGAAGTGGTATCCAAGTTGGGGCCTTGTGGCCTGGAATGGGGGGACGAGTAGGTGAGCAAAAAACTGCTTAAAGAATAGTAGTGAGTCATGCTCAGCCTGGAGGCCAGTCACAAATGAGATTTGTCTGTGACTAAATGCTACGGAACATCTCTATCATCCATCCAGGGGGAGGAGAAGAGTGTACCCTCATCATTGTGCACTGCATGAAATTGGGATGACCATTTGAGACCCTCAAGGTCAGGGCTGCCATCCAGCACGGCCCAGGCAGGCTGGAGGAAAGGGCCAATAGGAACTTCAGTAAATTCAGCAAAGATACTGTGAAGTGCTGCAGCTGGAAGAATTATCCCCTTACAGTGATACTGAGGAGGGGCTGCCTGGGAGCAGCAGGTGGGAAGGGCCTGGAGAGGTTGGACGGGTTGCTGAGCATGAGTCCCCAGCATGTCCTGGCAGCGATGGAGACCAGCATTGAGCCCTGATGGGCAGGAACAGAGCCTGTAGGTTGAGAAAACAGATTTTTTTCCCCTCCACTTGGCACCTGTTGGATACACTTGGCCACATCTACATCCAGTCTGGGACCTCTGGTAAGGGAAGGATACCAATGAACTGGAGCCAGTTCAAGTGGCCAGGGCTGGAGCTTTTCCCACCAAGGGCAGAAACTGGGGGACAGGACTGGTTCTCCCATGCAAAATCCACGTATGCCTGCTTGATTAAATGCCTTCAGTGGATTCTATAGTGCTAGTTACTCTTTCCAGTTTACTTTTAGATGGCTTTAGTTTCAAAGTAACTTTAATGAGAAAAATAAATTTGAATTGTGCCTGTGGGTGTGTTTTGATAATTGCTGTTTATTCACTGACCCAAGCAGAAGCATGACCATGGCTCTCTTAAAAGGTGAATGTGTTTGTACCATTAGCTATGCTGATAATTTTGAGCTGATTTTTTTTCAGTCTCTTCTGTTGAAAACGTTTCATTTTAAATAAAGTGTCAATGAGAGGGAAAGACCACAATGAAGGGCTGTGCCATTGAGTTCTCTTTGGAAATAGAGATTTTTGACTTCTCATCTTTGCTTCAGTGCATTTGAATTATCAAAAATGTTGCAGAGAGTGAGTCAACCACCTCTGTGGAGCCAATAGACAGGGAATGCCCAGGTGGCTGGGAAGATATTGGAATTCAGCACTTGACTTGAATAGTCTCTCTCTTTTGAAGTGTATCTTCTACCTGGAGGCATTTTTGTAATCCTCTGTTTTTGAATCGGGAAAATTTACATTTTCAAGTTGAAGAAGTCTATTGAAAACTTCTTGATGAGTTCCAATCTTAATTTGATCTGTAACATAATATTTGAGATTTTTAATGCTACTTTTCTTCATTTTGTGTTTATCTTTTTTGCTTCTCTGGTCATTTTTATTTCCAAGTAGTTTCACAAAAACATGTCTAAAATCTTCTGGATTTAGAATTATTAGAAGTGAAACTTTATTCTGAAAGACTAGTAGCTAGTGTAAGATGGAGTACTGTTCTTGCCAACTATAGAACATTTGTTGATAATGTTTATTATCGTAATGCTAAAAGTATGTTACTACAAACTTTGTATGAATAATATTTTTGTGCAAGTTACAGCACACAACAAGGTGTGCATTATAAAACTGTGTGTTTGGCTGAGTGACCTAAGTAACTTGAAAAGTAGAATTTCTGTATATACCCACACAAATGTATTCATAGCATTAAAATTTTCCAAAACTAATTTCTTTTGAATGGTGGGAGAGATGTGATTCTGTATGATCTCGTGATGGAAAGAACTTTGAGCTAATGACTGGATTGTAATTTATAACCTCTTCCTGTTTCATTTTTTCAAGGTGGCTGTATATTTTAAGTATATTGTAGTTTAAGATGGAAACAATACTACTTTGTGATTTTAAAGGAACTTATCTTCACTGATGTGTTGAAAAACATCAGTGCTACACATCCTGTCTATTTTCAAATCACATGGTTCCATGTAGTTTAAAAAAAAGTGGATTTCTGATAATTGTTCATTCATAATGTAGCAGCTAATACGTACATTCTGCACTATGATTAATTTGTCTTTCAGCATTAGGTACTGCAGAAAAAGAAAAATGAAATAGCTAAATCAGCAAGTTTTCACAATTACAGTGTCAAAGTCAGATGTGTGATCAGTGCTCACTGCTAGGGCTGTAGAGTATGCAGAAAAGTAGGAAAGGACGAAACATCATCCTGCTCTTAGAGGGATGTCTTACATAAGGAAATGGATTACTCTGTGGTTGTGAATTCCTTTCTCCATTATCTATCAAAGGAGACTCTTTTATTCTATTGAAGTGGGTGCCTAATTTTTGCCTAATTACCCTTAGGCAAGTGAAATCTTACTTTCACTCCCCCCCAGCATTCCCCCATACAAGGAAGTCAATTGCCTGATAAAACTAAAGCTGGTAACAAATGAAACATTAACATTACTACTGTGTTTGTGTGATAGTGTTCTCATGCTTTGAAAGAAGTAGTGCCCTTACTAAAACCCCAGACACTCATTCCATGTAAAAATCAGTGCTATTCTATTGAAGTCAATGGACTTTTTCTGATTTTATGTGAGCTGAAGATCTGGCCTGTCTTCTGGAGCTAGTGTGGACGACCTTTCATGTTTACTTTTACTTTATTAGTGTCTTCAAAACACAGCACACTGCCATATATTTGTGTCAGTCACTTTTTAGAATTGGCATTTATTAGCTACTCGTGAAGCATGTAAAGATTTAGTAATTGATTGTTTTACCCAGAAATAACCAAATGAAAATACAAAGCAGTTTTTGCCATCTGAGTGCTGGCAGGAAACCAAAATGTTAAGCTCTACTATATACCTGAAATAAAACTTGACGTAAAACAATGAAATGTATAGAGAGGTTTGTTACATTAATACTGTATTGGCATAACAGAGGGCAAAGTTCTGTTTTCTGTTGAATGAAATTCAATTTCCTGATATCATTAAATGTGAAAGGGGAATTCGGCCTCCATCTTTTTAAGCCACCCTGTCTTCGTTATTGATAAGCTAATGGTTGTCTTTTTCCGTTATAATGGTGTGGACTTTATGTTCGAGACTGAAATAGAGAAACTTTCCTGAGCATAAAGCAATGTAGTAGGTAGGTGCTGTTTAGTCAACGCATGTTTACTATCATCAAAAAATATGATGGATTGCACTGAAATGGAACCATCAGGTTTTTAAACAGAGCGGTTCCTTTTTCAATTTCAAGAAAAAGTTTCAACCACTGGATAAAATTATGTGCCAATTATGTGTAACTTCTTTACCACTAGAATAAAGGAAGCCATAATTCTGTGGACTTATGTTTTATTGAGTTCATCTGTTTTCATTTATAAATAGAATGTAAGAGAAAAAGAAATCTGTGCTGGTGGACAGTGAAATAATGTGGCTTTTATACACTTGCAGTGAAATGGTTTCTTTTCTTGACAGGTTGAAAAAAGACTCAGAAAAGGCAAATCTGCTTTAAGAATGTCAGTCCTGAATAATGTAGTTGTTAATGTTGATCTTGAATATTATAGTTAATAATCAGCCTGCTCATTTTTAACAGCATATTCAGACTCCTCCTGGAAAGAGGAAATTTGGGAGGAAGACAATTACTTTAACAATTCTTCAGAGAAGAACTTAGGCTAAGTCTATAAAACCCTATATTTGGGGCATAGTTTTCTTTTAATTACCTCAGAAATTCCTATGGATCTAATTTCATGATTTAGAATGTTTAAACTTGTCCTTTTGTGTGGAGCCTCTTAAAATTAAACACAACTTAAATCCAAAAAACCACAGAGACATGAGGTATGTAGTATGTAGGAAAATACATAAGCTGGGACAAAAAAGCAAGAAATCCAAAAAGTTTCAAGGTTAAAATTCTGCTGTTGCCTCTAGCTTGGACGATTGCTGTCTGGAAAAGCAGACTATATTTTAGATAGATAGACTTGTTCATATTAACTTCTTTAGAATGATAAATATAAGTACTGTTAAATCTTGCTTCTATTTGCTATTCAACAGTAATCTTATGTAACATCAAAGACTTGAAATTAATCCCTGGAATAAATCATAATTAGGGAGGCAAGTGGGTACAAACAGGAATGAAGTATTTAGTATATCTGTCACTTATGAAGAATTAATTTCTCTGAAGTATATTAATCTAAGTATTAACATATAGCTTGCTAATTGAATTTATGGTATACGGAGTACAGGATGAATATATTCTAAAGTATCCTCATGGATTCCTTTAGTAGTAATTAGGACTGTAAGGACAGCCTTGTGGTATTTTCATTACATCATTAAAATGAAATGATTAGTTAAGTAGTCTTGTACCAGAGCCATACCAAAGGGGTAGTGTTAGCTTAAAAAAGGGAGTTTTTCTACTTCAAGGATTTAGTAAATCCATGATCAAAATAGTGCTTTTGTGCATGTGTATAGATGCAAGTACATTAATTACAGAGAATCTGGAAAAATCTATTACTGATACTACACATCAAAGGTAAAATAACATTCATTTCAAAATAAGGTGTATGTACTCTGTAACACACACCCCTTCAAATTTCCAAAGCATCCTCCTTGATAGGTCCAGACTTCAGTAAATTTCAGTGAAATTAGAGTATTTGCTGCGGTATTTACAAATGTTTGTTATGAGAGTGTCTGAGCTTCAGTGAGCATCTCGAAGATAGAAAGCATCTTCCAGAGCTGGGCTGTGAAGCTGTCTGTGGCTAATTTCAGTCTGAGCTGTGGACATCATTTGGCTGACAGCAAGTGCTGTATTTTGTAGTTGCGTGGTAGGGTATGAATAGCAAGAATCCAATTTTACCTTTTTGTAAATTTAAGATAATTATATATCTCTTGACTTTTGCCCCCAAAATCTTACATCTTAGGAAAGTTCTTCAACAGTGCTTTTCTGAATCCAATCAAAAACTTAATTCCTAACCCTTGACTTTGTTGTTTGGGATTATTTTTTCTTTATGATACTGCTATTATATTGCAATTTAAGACTTAGTTCAGCATAAGAAGAAGAAAAACTTCAGTGGAATCAGCTGGGAGGTGAGGGGTGAAAGTAGTTTCCTGCCAAGAAACAGAGATATTTTGCCACTTAGCGTTAACTATTAGGAAAACGTGTGTGGGCTCAGGAGTCTTACTGACTATTGTCTACATGCTTGCATGTCTAAGCAAGTGAATGAATGTGACTTCAGCACAGGTACCTTTACTCCAGCATTGGTGGCACCAGCAGTGGCAATATGGTAGCGCAAGTCAGCAGTCCCAAAGAGCACTGAGAACCAGTAGAAGGCTTGTAGTCTGTCTTTGGGGCCACATCTTCACAGAGGTGCCCATTAAAATTCCTCATAAGCCTTCCCTCTCTCTGTGGAAATACATGGAAGACAAACAAACTCAGCCTGTGGAGAATTGGGAGACACACAATTGTGAAAACTGAGCCTCAGAAAAAGCAAAGACTGAGCTGAGATGAGGCCAAATCCAGGGTGAAAGGCAAATAACATCGTTAGTGAGAATTCGCTTCAAAGAAACGTGCAACTTTCTCTTCGTTTTCTCTTTGTAGTAGAAATACCCTAAGGATGCTATATTTTGGCTTCCTGCTCAGACCAAAAAGAAGGAATGTTACTCAGGCAAAACTCCCAAAAGATGTCTCCAATAAAAATGTATTACTTTCTTTGATTGCCTTTTACTGACTTAACAGAGATTTAGACGACCTAACGTACATGAGTCGTATAGATTTCTTTGCTTCTCTGTAGTCTATTCTATGAATGTAATCATTCTTCTAATATCTGTCATAAATTACATGTACCTGTTCTAAACCCAAAAGGCTGGCAGTAAGAGCATATTCAGAGTTAGGGCTATTACAGCTATTTCTCTTTTTTCCTTACCTTATGACCAGCAGGTGGGACGTAAGGAAATATAGGAGTCATTATACAGAACATCTGAGAGCTCCTTTGCAAAGGTGAGCCATCTGTTTACTACAGAAAATAATTTTTAATGATTGTTTTTCAGCACCAGAGCACCAGTGAACAACTTTTAAAAGGTCAGAATGACTGCCTATATTTCGCTGCCATGGGAAATCCGTCAGGCAATAATTTAACCTGTATGCCCCTACATACACATATGCAAGTTCCATATTGTATTACACATCTGTCATCTACTTTGTGTTTCCCCAAACAGTCTTTTTGACTCATAAACTGTGTTTTCTTTAAAACTGTAGCCTGTATAATTCTCTGTGGAGACAGAGGAAAGGAGAAGGATTGCAGTGAATTGTTTCCAGAGTGCTTGTGTATAGAGGGATGATTAAGAAAGTGAGAGTGAATTTATTTAAGACTGAGAAATAAAGCATGTAAACCAAAACTGGATGGATGCCCTTGTGAAGGTTCTCTTTCTGAAATTAAGATGATAGTAGAGTGAGTGTGCCACCAGGGTGGTAAAAATATACAAGCTATAGCAAAAGTTATTTAGAGCATTTGTCTTCAAACTTTTTTGCTTAAACACTTTAACTTCCCTGAATGAACCCAGATGCGTGAGGCTAATCCAGTCAGTGGATCACTGCCTCACTTCTGTGGCAGTAATATGAGGTTTCTTTGGGGCTTAATTTCATCATGTGGACAGAATAGGAAGATTTTGTTGAAAAAAGCCCACAACTTTTTTCTCCAAAAGTGAAAGTGGCATGTGGAGAGAGTTATGCTACTCCCACGGCCATTGTGTTACGCTTGTCACTCTTGAATATACCTGGTATTCCATAGCACTGTGTACACTGACTGCCTTAGGCTTCTTCAGTCTCAGCATCGGTCTCACTGTGCGTTGTGAGACTACTGCGAGAAAGTTTGGTCTCTTACTAAATGGAGCGTCATTTGTGAGAAGCCATCCTAGGAAACTTTCCAGGAAACATAAAATGTAAAATGGTGTCATTTTTTGCACATACCACTGAATCAATAATCAGTGTTGTAAGAGAATGGGGCTGCTCTAATGTGAGTATACACCTTTAAAGGATGCATTACCGATTTATTTTAATTTTACTGTGCTATCCCATTTTTTGTTAATGAAAAAATAGTTCTACAAAAATATTTATGATTTTCTGCTATATGTTTTGAAGAAGAATCAATAAAGTTGGAGATAAAAGATGAAAATGATAGTTGGTGTTTTTTAAATTTGGTGTGCCAGGTCAAATATATAATAACAGTACACTTAAATAATTTTGTCTTGATGAAGTTTTTTCTTCCTTTATTATAATTTTTTTATTCCTAATTTAAGACAGTCAAAATTCTATGAAAGCATAAACTCCTTAGTAGAGTTTTTAGGAGATGGGAATATTGGAATATAGGAAAACAGGAAATAAACAATAGATATATTAAAAGACCACATATTTGTGGTGTTTGGGCTTTTTTTTTCTGTTCACGTTGTACTTATTCTGCTGGTTTTTAAACACTGGTTCTAAAATCTTACGAAGTTCATGTTCAAGTCTTATTTATCAAACTCTGTGTTTTAGTTACAAATTTTATTTGAATAATCCAGAGAAAAAGTGACATCAGCCTGATGGGTGACTTGCTTCAGAATTTGCGGCTTACTCTTGTCTTTGTGCATGTAATGAAAAACCTGTGGCAGACTACAGAACTATGTAATTTTGCAGTGCCCAGACAACATGATCTTATCAGAATGTGATTATCCATACTGTCAAGATTGCAGATATCAACAGTAGATGTATTTTCCCATGAAAGACTGGAAGGGGCACTGTATTCACAAAAGCATCTTTGGTATTTTCAAGATGGCTGGAGTTCATTTCAAACAAACCAATTAAGTTCACATTCTATTTAATAATATTAATGTTTTCTTTTGTTGATGTTTGTGGACAGTATTAATTTTTAAGAAAATAAATTACATGTCCTAAACAAGCATCAGAAAAACATGTTAAAAAAACCTTTGTCTATCCAAATACTGGGTAAATGTTGGATACATTTAGTCACTTTCAGTTTTTCTCCCATTTTTTCTAAAGTGGAGAGCTATTGTAAACTTTATTTGGGATACATAATTTGCTACTTCTTGAAGAAGTTATGGTCATTTTAAGCTTTAATTAAAACATCTGAATCTGCAGGAATTTTTCCTGTAGTGTTCGTGCAGTTGTTATAAAAATTAATCAATTTGAAAAGAAGTCCTTCCAAGTTCTGCAGCAGCCTTTGCTACATAGGGGGAAAACTTCAGTGTCCTTCCCTGCAAGCCACAATAGCTCAAGTTATTAGTATTCACTACATGCATTATGTTTCCATTTAGTATTTCTCCCTTGTCCTTTATGTCCCTCTCCATTTTCTGTGTATAATGCTCATTCTTGTCTAAGTACAGGAAGAACCAATTATTGTTATAGTATTTCAGTTAGGCGACATTGTATATCAAGGTATATTGGGCATTTAGGAAATACCACAGATAGATGGCTGATGGTTTGCCTGCTCTGACATTTTATTCCTCCAGGTTATAGACAGCCTGGCCGTGTTTGCTTATGCCTGTGATCTTTGGGAAGCTTGTGTCTTTAGCCCAGCTAAGACTAATGATCACAGATTTTGCAGAGAGATCTGTTTGATGCAGAATTTTAAGATAGCTGTATCTGTGTTCTCTGTTCAAATAATAAAATATCTGAAAAAAACTTATATAAGGACTTAGCCACAGAGATATTTATGTAGTAATTGGACTAGTGCTTTTTCAGACTATTTTAATTTGTAAATTACATCACTGTTTCCAAAAGAGCTGGAGAACTGTAATGAAAATTTCTTTTTTCAAGGCCTTTAGTTGACTGTTGATTACAAATTAAAGATGCCTATTTTTTAGTTTTATTAATTGTCATTCCTGTATGACAATTAATACAATTCTCATTACAATCTTCACCTGTAAACCTCAGACTTTTTGTCTGTTTTACCCTTTATGTTCTTTTTGTCATTACCTTGACTGTTACGATCTTCTCTTCATCATGGCTTCCTCTCCTTCATCTGTCCTGTTTAAAAATTATACAGACCTCTTTTTTTAAAGATAATTTTTTCCTCTGTCTCTCCGATCATCTCTATTATTCTGTTTCTTACCACATCACATTCAGTCTCTCTACAATCTAATTTATAAACCGAGATATTATCCTGCGATATAGTGTGCTTTATTCACAAGGTGTTTTAAGCTTATTATATTTTTATGAGTATATGTTCTCTGAAGTCTATACAGATAACCCTTTTTTAACTTCTAAATATAGTACAACGGTAACACAGAGCATTTCATCCAGGGTACAAGTAATCTAGCAACAAAAATGCCTGTGTTACAAGGTTTGAGTTCAAATGTTCAAGGGTAGAATTGGCTGTAATGGTATATCTGTGAAAAAAATAAGCCTGTGGTGAAGTTGGAACCCCAGTGCCAAAGCACAACATATAATTGGGCCTAATTTTTTCCACATGTATCAACAAAAACAGTCTTTGCTTCCATGAGAGATGAAAGCTTCCCTTTCTGTCATATTTTTATTTTGTATATAATTCCTAACTCTTTATAATTTCATAGGCTTTTAAAAAAAACATGCCTAGATTTAGGGAGAGATGAGCTGTCACCCTGGATTTGAGTTTATATTTCTAATAGAAAATCCTTTTTTGGTGGGAAGGAAAAACACGGCTATTTCCCCTCCCCTGCCAAAAGGGCTACTATGTTAAAATCCTTGTACAGTGCCTGTGAGCTATCCAAGTTGGCGTGGAACAATCCATTTGTGAATTGATTTAAATACCTCATTTAAAATAAATAATCTAGTGGAATTAGTGTCATAAATCTTCATAGAATAAGCTTACTATTTATATAAGATCGAAGAAGTGTTAAATACATTTCTGTTCTGTCAACAATGTATGGCGGTGTTTCTCCCTCCGTTCAGTTTTATGCCAAGTCCCAAATAAAGGATGCATATTTTTTATGCATTTGTTCTGTTGTTTAATGTGGTATCTTTCCAAATAATCTTTCTTCCTGCTGTCTGTAAGTTCAACTAACACATATATGAATTCTCTAGAAGACTGGTGGTCTAAATTACATTTCACCTATATATGATGTATTATTTTACGTTCAATAAATGCACTGTTATCAGGATTGTTGAGATATTCTCTGTATCGTATTTTACCTCCTCTTGGAAGTCAAACACCCAGGCATGCAGACATTGTTGTGCTTTCTGTTTCAGTGTAGGGCCAATCAAAACTGCCAAGCAGAGTATCCCAAAAAACCTTCTTGCAGGTGACATTGATGCAATGGCTGCTAGATCCAAGTACTTTGCTGCACGTATAAGCAATCTCTTGCCACACCAGTCTGCTTTCCCTGTTTGTGTAGTGGCAGCCACTGAGACTCCCAAGTGTTTGACTGTGTTCAGAACGTGGTTAGTTAGGGCTCTGCATGCTGCTTAAACAGCCTTTTTGTGTGTCTCCTAAGGAAGGGAAAAAAAAAAGTTAGACTTCATGGAAATGTTTCACAGGATGCCAGCAGTACCTTGCTGGTTTACTAGTTCACCTCACTTCAACTCTAGTTACATCTAGAATTTGTTTTGTAATTTATCCCTTCCTTAACTGATTCTGTGGAAGTGAGGGGATTATTTTTCTCCCTGCCTTAACATCTATACGGAGTTTAAAACATTTAGCTCTAGACATGGTTGTTTTGCTAGGAGCAGAGCTGAAAGTTGCTCTGGCAATGGAAGGAGACGTCACTGGAGCAACCTTTGAGTTCCCCATATTGCTGGCTGTGCAGAACTTACTTGGATGTGGATGTGAGCTAAAGTCATCTTCAGATTTAGTCCTCATGGGCTTTTATGTGTCCTATAAAGATAATGTACGTAGTGCAGCACACCTTTCCCAAATTACTTTATACATTCATTTTCTGTTCGTTAGGGGAAAAAAAAGAAAAAGCAGGCACTGAAGAAGGAGGAAGAAGCATTTTTCCTCTTCTGATGAAGCTAGAAAACATCTAGCTAAAATCAAGGAAGGCATGTCTTGGTTACAGTACCTGGTTTCCATGGATCCCCACTGATGTATTTTTGTAGAAGCTGTCTAACACATCTTTGCTACTGGTTTAAGAGACTGCAGGAAAAGCAGCCAGGTCAAAAGAATGAAGCAAAGAAAATTTTCCTGCCTTGTTCTCATTTCAGGTCAGCCAGAAAAATATTCTCTTGGACAATAGGTGACCACAAATACCAGGGCTCTCCTTGTAGCAGCAGAAATCCTTTTGGATTTCTTCCAAAGGATTTCTTTGAGTCTTAATGCGGGTCAGCCACCTTAGAAACAGGAGCTGCTGTATATGGTGTTGGCAGCCTCCAGGTGCAAGCCTTTTTTCCTTCAGTAGTCTGTTCCTGTCACTTGATTCACTTGATTATTTTCAAGTCTTGGACTGGTTCTGCTTCCCTTTGTTGCATCCATTCTCCACATGTACCATGACCTCTGAAATCCCGCGGCTATGGAGCCTCACCTCCTGAGTACGGCGCTATCAGAAGTGAGAAGTCTGGCCTGTATGTCCACTTCAGACTTGGATCAAACCCACCACTGAACCACTTATACGCTTCTACATACCCCCAGCTAGTCCGGGACCCCTTCTGACAACCAATATCCATATTCCTTCCACTCATTTATGTTAAATGAACTGTGCTGCGAAGTAGATACATCTCTTTTCTTGCTTCCTCTGTTGACAGCCACTGGTTTTATTTGCTTCCATTAATTACTGTCTCCTGCCTGAATCACCCATGTTCATCCTCTCATTTCATTGCTTTCAAACTGTCCTTTCAGACGTTCAGCTGTACTTGTGCTTTTCCTGCAGCAGTTCCTCTCTAGCTGCTCCTAACTTGTCTTCTGACCTCGGCAGTGTGTTTTTATTCCAGTCTTGGAGTCTCCTCTTCATAAACTCCAGCATTTTGGACTCTTTTTACCTTCTCAAACAGGATTTCTTAAGCCAAAATTTTAGGAATGTAATTCTGGCCCTACTCAATTCAACTGGCTGAGGATTTTGCCATCTGTCTGTGTTGGTTTTTTCCCATATGTTAGGGCACTATTTGCATACATAATTGTTACATATGGATCTGCCGTAAAGTAAAAAAAAAAAAAGCTGAACTTAGTCCACTCTCTGTATAGTCAGATGATTGATGTATGACCAGTATAGACTAACAAAAAGAACATTCTCCAATGTGCATATTGCTTTGATTACTGAGGTTTTTAGAACGACCAAATGCTGTACAAAATGAATAACAAACATCAGATGTTTGAAAAGTTAACTCAATAGAAGTCAAGGACATAATGCGTAGTAGCAACTTGCTACAAAGGGCTCATATTTTTCTATTAATGGAAAATGACACAAAGATGCCCTCAGGCCAGCTCAGTATTTGTATTAGTAAGTGACCAAAACTGTGTGTCAAGGCACTCACACACATACTAATCACTTGCATTTGTAACTGCTTCCTCTGTCTTCCTGGCAAAATATCAGCATTAGGAAATTGTGACTAATGGTAAGAAAAAAGAACATTGGAACACTTATCTTAATAGGCACCTTATCGGAGCAATCTTTATAGGTGTCAAAGAAAAAATAAAGTACAGTTTGATTAACCTAAATAAGATAGAGTGTGAATGAAGCAGGCAGTTCCTTTGAAATGTACGTGAAAGTGACCAAAACAGCTCCTACAGTTTGCTTTTATTGCTTATTATTTTTTATTGTGTTTGTTAGGAGCATGAACAGTGTGTGTACTTATTGCTTTAATACAGAATCAGTTTTGTGCATGTACAAGCATGAAAGAAAGGCAAGTCTACAGTGTTCATCTGTTTTGATTTTTGGATATTTTTACTCCTTTTAAAATCTAATATTTCTGGATAAAATTTGCATCCTTTGTTCCCTTGTTTAAAAATAGGGGTGGTGTTTTTGTTTTGAATAATTAGTTGTGGCGTCTGATTGTATAAGAATTGCTCTATTGTTTGGACAGTATGACTCTTGTGTTTTAAGGATTTTTTTCAGGCAAATGGCTTTTGAGAATGGCAGCATTTCAAGATTATGAAACTGCCGCTGATGGTAATGGTTCTGTGATAATTAAACTGTCCACAGTCTCTTTTTTTTTTTTTTTTTGTGAAACTGAGACAAGGGTAGTTGTGATTTCATCAAAGGCTTTGTTTGAGCCCTGGCAGCTGGCGAGGCAGAGCCCTCTGCTAGCAGACTGAGTACCATCCTGAAGAGTTTTCACTATACATTTCCTTCATCAGCTGCATATTCATCACATTTCATCTTTGCCCATCTTGTAAGGAGACTAGTCAACTTCTTGGTGTTCTTTGTTGACAGAATAGCCAATTTGTCCTCTTAGTAGTAATGTATTAAAATTGGCTTTGGGGGGCTTTTTAAGCTGAAGGTAAGGAATAACATTCTCCTTGGAGTTTTTTTCTTTGCATGACAGTTTGTGTAAGAAAGCACGGTAACCTAAACTACCCTGATATTAAAAATAAAATTATAAAATACATTGCATCCTTGCATTAAAAATAAAAAAGGCTTTCTTATCATGCTTTAAAGAAATGTGTATCTTATTCTCTGAAGAGGTCTGCAAAAGCCTGTGTGTCTATCTGCAATTGTGTCGTTCTCCTTAATGCTTTAGGCCTGGTCAGGAGTTTACAGATAAGGGTGACCACAGGTTCTTGTAGCTAGAGAAATGCTGAGGGGTTTTCACAACTGCTTTTGTGTGAGTGATTGTGCCATGTAGACAAGAGATTATATACTGTTTTCTGGAAAAGCGTTCCTGTGAATCGAGTCTCTAGAGATTCATGGGAGCAGAACTATATAGCCTGGCGTATAAACTTTGTTCAAATCAGTGGTGGTATATTGTTGTTGAGGCAGTACATTTATTTACTGCTCAGTTGGTACCCTCACGTTAAAAGCTTTGGACTTCTGGGCATTCCGAACCTCATGGGATCACATCCTTCTACTGAGGATGTTACTCAGCTCTTATTCTGTCCCTTTTTATATGATTTTTCATTCAGCACTGTCTATTAACACAATCTAATTAGATCTAAATGTAAGGTGGAGAGCCAATAGAAGGCTGAAACTCAATTTAAAACTTACTTATGGTGTGATGCTTGTAACGCATTTTTAATGGAGGTAACCATTGTAGACTGACAGCATCTTGTTACAATAAATACATAATTTAGTAACTGTATGGTCTCTATTGACTTGTGTGTGTGGATGAGATTCTGTTGTGGTGTGTACAACACAACTGCTGCCCATTCTTGGGTTTGGAAAGAGGTGGTCCTTCTTCACCAGCAGAGGGAACAAACTGAGTCTGCTGAGAGTTAGCTCTAAGGGGAAGGCTGGAAATTCAGAGCTGTGTTATGGAAAGATATGATTGTAATAGAAAGTAAAACTGGGTAAATTCCACTTCTAGCAAAGAAGTTAAAAGGAGGACAACATTTTACTAAAAGAAGTATTTTGAAGAAATTGAGTGAAAAATAAAACAGTAAAAGAAGATGAAGGGGATTTATACGTAGAGAATAGGATGATTCGGAGTTTGATTAACTAGGGAATGTAAGAGTGAGCAAATACTCAGCAGAGCTTAATTGGTGAACTGTGAGAAATCCAAAGCTAGAAGGTTAAGAAACAAAGTAGGGAGTCCACAAACACTGGCAAACAATGAGTGGACAAGAGGTCTTTAAGGCTATTTGAGATAAAAGCCTAAAGTGTTTGCAAATACATTACTAAACAGGCAGTAGATATTTCTGGTTAATTCTCTCAACACTCTAGCTTGTGGCCCTTTCCTGTCATGTGGAGCTACATGAAATGACTGAGCCTGTCCAGGATCACTCCTTGCTGGAAAGAGGAGATTGTTCCCCTTTCTTTCTCGTGCTCCTGCCTTGCCCATGTGCTAGCACTTCGTTCACTAAACCCTTAGAAAATAAATGTTTGTGTGATTTGTGTCACTTTAGCTTTCCTTGCTGTTGTGTGATAATTCAGTTGTGAAGTCTTAGCAGCAGCACAAGGAAGAAATGGAAACAAGCGGCTGGAGTAAGAGACAGGAGGTAAGCACTCCATTTTGTGTTGATGACTCCTTGGAGCAGCCATCTGCCTGTCTCTACACTGTGGCTGCAGTTTTACAGTCATCTGAATCATTTAAGTTCAAGCTTCTGCTGAAAGGAGCAGGAGCTGTGCTTGCCTCTCAGCCGTGTGTTTTCCCTGCCTTTTGGTGACACCAACAGTGCATGGTAGGACGGTCAGCTGAGCTGAGACAATTAGCAACCTGACAAAAGAAAAGAGATCTATTTTCAGCAGTATCATCTGTTGCCCGATTTGGCTGCGTGAGCCCTGTTCGCAGGAACTCAAGAGGAGGGAGGAGGAGGAAGGGTGGACCTTCATTCTGGGCTGCAGCCCGTACTTAGATGAGCTTCAGCCAAGGGTGAAGCCAGCCCGTAGGCTTTTCTAGTCCCCACTGCATTAGATTCTGGTTCCGTAATGTGGATATAGTCTTACTTGCCCAGAGGGAAGAGAGTTGTAAATAAAGAGGCAGTTCACGGAGATATGGTAAAACTTAGCATAAAGTGTTAAGTTCTTCAAGCTTTTTGGATAGAAGGCGTTGTATAAATACTGTTTATATTAAACTGCAAAAAATAACTGTTTAAAATTTCTGGAATAGCTGCGGGAAATAATTTTAGGTCTGTGTAAGGAATGGGTGTTATTTTAAAAGAGGGAGAAACACCAAAAAAGTTACAGCAGAGCAACGGACAGCTAGAATAATGCAGTAATATGGGCATTTCAGGTATGCTAAATAACTAGATCAAAGTTCTCTAGGAAAGAAGGGGATCTTACTGAAGTAAGAAGGATTCCACTTCAAAAGTGTGTGACCTTTAAGGGAATTGAAAGAGTGGGTCTTTAAAGACTTTTTGAACTGTAGTCTGGGGCAGAAAGCAAGGAGATATAGACAAGACCTGAAGTACCATGTATGGAAGGAATTGAGGAGGAATTGCTCTCTGTTGCCTTCTCTCTAGAAGCTTTACAATATTAATAACTGTTTACAGGTGGTAATTAATACTGTAGAGCTTTCAGACAGTAGGCAACAGAGAATCAACTATTTCAGTTTTCAGGAAAGGGATGGATAAGTATTTGAAAGAAAATATCTAGTGAACACATGGAGACTTTAGTGAGGAGAATGTCCTAGGTGGATTCTTGCTCTGGATGAATGGAAATCTGTGTGTGAATGGTTCCTGGTCCAGGCAGCACAGGTAACAAAAACATGTGCCAGGCTCTGATAGGCTGAGTTCGCCGTGGAAGTTGTGGCATGTTTTTGGTGTGTATACTCTAGTGCAGCCACCAGATCTGACTTCTGTGGTTGCATTTCAGCAGAATGCTCTTTAGTTTTATCAGTCTCTAGCCTGGTGGGTGTTTGCTTGTCAGATTCCACTGTCATATAATGCACATTCTGTGCATTATATTATCTTGCTTGGTGCTGATGTTCTGCTTTTTCAAGCGAATGCGTATGTTCTATGTGGTTTTACTCAAACTGAGCACATATTTTTATACACAGATGGCAATTATAGTGAATATATATAGGGCAGAGATTGGGACTTCCTTCCTTTTGACCACAGCCTCCTCTGTTCCTGTGCCATTACCTCATAACGTAAAAGTAGTCATAAGCAGTCATGCATACTCAAGGTTAAAAATGGTTTCTCACAGTAGTGTTATACAACCTGTAACTAGATGCCAAACCCCCAAAGTGCACTGAATCAATAAAAATTCCTCTTGGTCTGCACTGAATAAAGTGATACTGAAGTGGAGTAGCCATATCGTTTTATGTACTCACATCCCTCAATACTTTCTTGCAGGTGACAGAGTTTCAGCATTCCTTCCCTCATTTCCAGACTGCAAAGGAAATAAATGGTGACAGACAAATCTCAAAAGAATTAAAAGCTCAATTTCTGCAGTTTTCTTTTTAGGATATTTATTCATATAGTTTTGACCCAGAAAGTAAGATGGGAATTTCATGAGAACAAGCATTTTCATGAGTTTTCTGGGATTTAATTACCTTCTCTTTGAGTACAAGTTTTACATGTTGTGACATGATTTTTTTTTTTTTTTTTTTAAGAAAGAAGACTAGGACTAGGACCTCTTAAGTGTCCTAGTTTGGACGTAGGAAAAAGTGTATTATTCCAAATGCAGTCATGGAGGCTGAGGAGAAAACCCCATCTCTCCCAGCTATTGTTTTCTTCTCTGAAAACTGTTGTTTCTCCTGTCTGGAGACTCAAGATGATGATGGTAGTTACAGCTTGCATTTTCATTTCATCATGTTATTGTTACTTGGAACAGTTAGAGACTGGAGCTAGCTCTCCAATAACAATTGATTGCTAATTGCAAAACTGTAAATTCACTGAAGATCCAAGACCTGGATATTTTCTATCTAATAAAGTTGCCTGCATAATGGATCACAGGTGAAAGATGGCTATCTTCTTCAACAGTGATGAGGTTTGAAGCACTGAGTGCACCTTTTTAAGCAGAGGTGAAGTTGAGGCTGAAAATGAATGAAGTATTAGTATGCTTTGTCTTGTGTAGCTCTAAAATGGTTATTTAAATTGAAAGTGAACTTAGGGATTGTAAAGGTCTTAAAAATGAAAACAAAATTAAAAACCAGGTTAACCGATACTCCAAAAACTTTCACTTTGAGGGAAGATTTATGTAGGTTTTTAGTTTATTCAAACTGCTTCACCTATCCTTAGAAATACTAATAGTACTTTGGATTTCTGTAGCACCTTTCATCTGAGAACCTCAAAGCACTTTGCAGGCATTAATTTAATTAAGTTTCACAGCACTCCTGTGAGCTAAGTACTGTTTAAATAAGGTCACTTCACCCAGTACTGAAACGGAGCCACTCCTGGGGTGGAATGTGGTAAGTATTGAATAGTACATAGCAACACTCCACAACAGTTCAGGAGAGAGTATGGAGAAAATACTGTATCCCACTGAGATGGTGGGGTGAATCTTGTTAGGCAGCGTATCTCTTTGCCTGTTATTTTTCCTTCTTAGTTGTAGGTTACATTCCATCATCTTTTTGATGACTTTGCAGGGCTGGGAGCTTGCTTCTGGGTCCCCCCAAATGATCTTTGCCTAATGATCTCTGCCTGACTTAGCTCAAAGTGCTGTGATGCTCTGTTCAATAGGATGTCTCCTTTAATAAACATGGTCCTTCTTACTTTCATGCCTTGGTACTGTGATACTGATTTAAAAAGAGGAGGATATCATCTGTTCTGTCATCAGTTGTAGAGTGGCAGCACCTTTTTCATCTGGCTCTTTCTCATAGCTGATTTTGCTTTTATGTTTGGAACTGAACAAATCAACAAAATCTGAGACCCAAAACAATGCATTGTTCCATGGAATTTTAACTTTCAGTGTGCTCTTGTATGACATCCAAACTAGAAACTGTAGCTGAGGTGGAGAAAGGGTGAAGGGACTCGTGCCAGTGGTGCTTAGTTCTTAGTTCATGCTTTGATAGCCCAGATTGGGACATTGATAGGCCAACAACATATTGAAAGCAGATGGACTTTTTTTTCCTATTGTCTGCAATGATGACATTATCTTGAGATAAAAAGAAATTGTTGTAATAACTCTTACTTTCTATTTCTGTCTTTTCCATCACATTTTGTACTTGTTTCTATATGTTTTTGTTTTACTAACCCACCAAGGTGCTGGGTGTACCCACTAAATAAAAGAAAAAAGAGTAGTCTTTTGTTTTTAACCTCCTTTGTACGCATTTATCCTTTGCAATTGTCTCTCCTTTTCTAGCATGACACTGAAAATCTCCTGTCTGGTAAGTGGTATAGGGGAATATAATGAGAAATTCTGTTCTGTCATAGCGAAGGTGCAGGTGGTTTCCATTATAAGCTCAGCTGGAGCTTCCTTCCATGCCAGCAGCTTCCCACAACTGAACTGCAGTACTCATCTCTGCCCTTTTTGGTGGGAAATGTGGAGAGGAAGTGGAGCACAGCCCTGACAGATAAGGGATTACTCAAATGGCTTCTGTCACAGTTTGGGGATTAGGTTTAGTTTTGAATCCATTTATTTTGTGAGTCCTGTTTGTGCTTGTGACAGTCATGAATGAGGACATTCTGCTGGCAGGAATTTGGCATCTAAGGAGCAGCATTGGAAGCACAATGTCTGGAAGGGTGCAAGAAGGCAATCTAGCCACCTTGGTATCGCCTGTCTCTCACCTGCTTAGTACAACAGGGCCTTTTACAAACAGAAATGTCCGTACCTGTGCTATCTCCTCCTGGGCCTGCTGTGCGAGGGAAGAGTACGTGACTGGAAATCTTTTTGGAACAGAATCTGACTGGGGGAAGAAAGCATAGTTTACCCAGCTGTGACCACTTACCCAAAGAGGGACAAATTCCTGCTTGAGTTAGGAAATTGGTGTGCAGAGGTGATAGACTTACCAAAGCACTGACAGGATCTATTAGAAAATGGAGAGGGGAGATGCTGCTCCATGGGGACAGCAAAGACAAAGAAGGGGGAGGAGACAGATTCAAAGGACAAAATTTAAGCTAAAGTCAAGCTGCTTCATGGGAACATTTTCTAGAATAGAAGAGATGTGAATGATGTGATAGAGGCATAGAAAAACTTGAATGGTGCACGGTAAGTCAGGACATCTTCAATTAGATCAGTTTGCTTTCAGAGCCCTGTCCAGCCTGACCTTTTATGTTTCCAGTTATGGGGCATCCACAAGTTCAAAATTCTCAAAATACAAAAATTAGGGCCACTGAGTGAAATACCAAGCAGAAGGTTGCAAAAAGAAAATAAAGGGGATGCTCTTCTACATGGCATATAAATTGCAGTACACCTTCCTACAGGAGGTTGTGGAAACCTAGAATGCAAATGGATTGGATGAATTTATGAAAGAAACATCAATTGAGAGATACCAACATTCCTGTGCTTTTATTTAAATAATGTTTGAAAGATTATTTTTTTTCTTAAAGGTAAGGAAAGGTTTGGTTTTAGGCAGAAACAGATGGCACAGAAGGAAATGGAAAGCAGGAGTTACCCAGTTTATTCTAAAAAATTGGATCATGCTTAACTTTAAACTTCTGACACAGAAATAAATGGAAATGTGTCTGTGCTAAAATGTAAGCATAGATTAAGGTTTTCCCTGGTTTAGTGCCATGGCATGTGGCACCACGTGAACATTGTGACTGCAAGTCAAGAGATTTTAAAATTTTCTTTTTCCCTGCTATTCAGTGTGAAAATAAGTGTAGTCATTGCCAGAGAAGTTTTTGGTATTTTGTTTTGTTTTGTTTTGTTGGGGGGTTTTTTGTGTTTATTTGGTTTTTTTTTTTCTATTGGTTCATTAGGAATTGGAATCAGTAGATAGGGAACAAACCATGTAGCTGTTTTAGGGCGTAACAAAATAAGGGGGTGGTCAACAGAAGCGCTTCTTTCTCTTCCCACCCTGCCTTACTGCCAGCACTGAGTGTTATCAGCCTGGCTTACAAGGGCAATAAAATGTGCTTTCTCTGTACTTTCTGGAGATAGATTGTAAATGCCCATTTGATTCCTTTCAGGTTCCTATCACCATGCTGAAAGACTGCTAAGGAGCATAATCATAATCATGTTCCAATGAGATTTGGGTCACTCTAAACTCATTTGGGAATTAAAGTTCTAAACAGAGTTTTGAAATGCTGTTATTCCATTTTGCTTTATTGACAAGTTATATTTTTAAGCAAACATGCTACCTGAGCAACTTTAAGCAGGCTTTTGGACTATAGATTTTACTATAATCCTGAAACTTAATTGTGTAGAAGAAGTAATCCCAAAGTTAATTAAAAGAGGATAAATTAAAATTATTAGATATGAGATATCCATGAAGTGTTACAATGGATTGGTTTATCTACAAAATATTTATGACATTACAGTTTTAAATGCAATTATTTGCAATACAATATACATTTACCAGGAAAAGATAGGAATCCCAGCTTTTGAATTCAGCAAGTGACTTTTAAAGTTATCAGTAAAATAAAAAGTCTAGTTCTATCCATAGAGAAACATCTAAAATAATATTAATCTTGTTCTTTAAATTTTTTATTTTGGAGCCATTTTTATTCCTGTGTATACATTCATAGTGAAGCTAAGAAGCAGAATTATAGCTTCAAACTTTAAGAACTTTTCCCAGCTTAATTTTCTTTATATTCCAGAAATAGCTGTCCTCTGTGTCCCAGGTTTTGAATGAACTTCCAGTTTATTTACATAGCCGTTCTTGAATTTGGTTTTCTATTTCAGTGATGGAACAAATCTTTCTAATTGTCTGAAAGAGTTCAGCAGATGCTTCAAACCAGAAATATTGGCTTAGCTGGCAACCGGTCTGACCTGTGGCTTAGGTAGCAGAGAATGTATGGCCCCATCTCCTTGCTTCTCTGGTCACAAACTGCAAACTGTGCAGTATTCTTGTTGTTCCTTGAGGGATATTGTTTATTTTTATTTTTGAAGATCAAATATAAACCAGGTGGTGAAAGACTAAATAGCCAAACTGTAGTCAGGAAGTGGTTAGAAACAAAGCAACAGTAGCCTGTTGATTCTCGGCCGGATGACCCGAGCGGGGGACCTGGTCCCAGTATCTATGTATATCTAAATTACTGAGCTGCTGTCTTTGGTCTAGCAATGCTGCCTTCTGTGGAGCAGCTGCCAGGAATGACTTTAGGACTTGAGGCTATGGTAAAAGATGATGTAGATGTGGGTGTAACTATTTTCCTGGTATTGTTCTTGGTTTGTTGATGAACATGGTAAAATGATATTTTTCTGAAATGTTATGTTTATGCTATGAGTTCTGTTACTCAGTTCAGCCAGTGTCCCACAGAGAGCTTGCATTGCTCTGTCCCTGTCTGCCATTTAATCTTGCAAGCCTGGCTGAAGGTTTCACCACCAGCCACAGTCTTTGGTCAGTGCCATCCATCAGAGGTGATGGAGAACCATCCATGGTTCAGAACTGGTCTTGCCCTTCCCTCTTCTACTGATGCAACTTGGTGCACCTGTATTCCCATACTACTGGTTTTCCTACTTCATGTGCTCAAATGGTATTTTTAGGAAACTGAACAAATACGTAGTTTGTCTTTATCTCCCTGCTCCTCTGACTTTCCTAATTTCGTCTTTATTGATAAAGTATGTATCTTTCATAACAAAAAGCTTATTCTACCACTGTTACTGTGTTACGAAACTGAAGTTGAAGGCTTCTGGGCAAATATGTCTGCCAGTGCCTTCTAGTGAGGAGACATCAGTGTCCTTCTTAATCAGCAGGGAACCTTCTGGTCTAATGTTGCAATGTGCAGAGTAGCAAATTTGGTAAACAGAAGTACTCTTATTTTATATAGAAAATTATCTTGCAGTAGAATGACCTATTAAAGCAAAGCCTTTTGCATAAGCCAGGTCATCTCTCTTTCAAACATACTTTGAAAAAAAGAGAGAGAAGTCCACCAGACTATTACTTATCCTGTAGAGAAAAATCTGCTGAATCTGCAAAAGCACAGTTTAGTGAGTGTCATTTCTGTCTCCTTAATTCCGTAAGTGCTCCCTGACAAATGGGGAAACTGTCCATGTTGGGCATAATTTGCTCAGATATGTGTTTTACCTAGACTTAATCCTTCTAGTACTGGCAAATTGAACTCACTATCTAAGCAATGGCAATTCCAGTAGACAGTGTGTATTATATTCCAGATTGCTATCTCGTAGTTTGTATGTCACTAGCCATGAGATTAAGTGCTCTGTAATGTGCATATTACAGCTATTTTTTACTTCCTCTGGTGTTTTGTTTGATGTAAAGTAGAGATGAACAAAAGCAGATAATTATTTTAGAGCCAATGTATTGCACATGTACGTGCCTGGAAGCAGAAGCAAGAAAAATTTGGACCTAGAAATAAAGGAAAAAACTTGGGCAGAGAGGAATAACTTCCTTACAGATGTGATTCATTCTTCACTTGAAATTTTTACATCAAAAAGCTCAACTTGGAGTTAAGGATTTGTGGAGTAAATTATTTGGTGAAATTTTATATTCTTTATTACTCCAGGCATCCAACTAGATGGTTGTATTGAGAACATCATAGTTGAAGCCCTTCTGTTCTTTAAAATCTGTGAAAAGTGAGGGTTACTGGCACATGTTTTCATGTTACCATGCTTTGTTTCCTTAAGTGGTGTGCCCTGGTGAACAGCAGCATTCTAAAGGCTGCTCAGTAATACCCAGTATTCCTTTAAAACAGACAAATTCTGCTCCGTTTAGCTCCAGCAGGTTTTTTTAAAGTTTAAACAGAGAGTTTCACCAGCACGGAGGTGCTCTGTGTTTGCTGTGCATGTGCCAGATGGATAACCACATCTTCCTTTCCCTACCGATCCATTGAAGTGTCACTTTGGTGGTGCACTTCAGGGTGTATGGCAGCAGCTGAAAGAATTCCGCATCGTTCTTATGCTTCTGAGGATGAGGACCTTCAATTTGGGCTTCATCCAAAACTATATGATTAAAAAAAAAAACAAACCAAAAACCAACCAAAAGCCCTCATTATTTCCTTTTGAAAATGAGCACCTGTTTTGCAAACCCTTACTGAGAAGTTTTTGCTCCATAGATTCCTGTTCTCGCCTTTATTCTGTGGGAAACAACACACAGATATTGGTTTCCATGTTTTTCATTGAAATCTTCTCTATGCCTTAAGAGCAGCTGAGGGCCAGAAGGGTGAGCAGGGGGGTTACAGCTCTCCTGGTCATCTCTCATGGGAGCTGGCAGAGCTGTCTGTGCTCAGGACACATGGAGACTCCAATGCTGGCACTTGGTTTGCACATGGGCATGGAGGTATGTGATCCTGCCAGTGTGTTGATCATACCCACATGGGACAGAGCTTATGAGCCCCATGCTCTGTTCTGCAGAAACATGAGGGTAAAAATTTGGCATCTCAAATGGTGTTGATTCTTTCTCTCTTCAAATGATGCAATTTTCAGTACAATCTTCTCACAGAACATTTACAATCAGGAAGGAATTTTTAGAGGTATTGAATTCACCCTGCTTTTTAAATTAGGATTGTTCTTTAATGTGTGGCATTTTTATAAAGCTAACTGGTGGCAAAATCATAGGGTTATTTTTTAAGTTTAATACCAGCCTCTAACTTAGAAGTGCTTCCTTATGGAGTATTTTCCTAGGGATGTATATAGTTAAATGTGGCTTTTGATTTTGAATGGCTTTTTGGTTCTCCAGAATTTCTCTTCTAAAGTTAGTTTTATCCAGGGAAAATCATCAATACCATTTTTTTTCACTGAATGGAAATTAGTGGTGAATTAGTTTACATAAACTTTTTCACACAACTTCAGTGAATATCTCTGAGACGCATGGATTGTAGGAAACCAAGCTTAAAGTGCGTCTATTTTTGTTTAACATGAAGGAATTGGACATACTGAAATGGGGCATTTGGATTTGTTGACCTAGAATATATCAAAATTATAATTTCAAAATGTGGGGTTTGCATCCAGTTGTTTTGTATTGAACAAAAATACCTTTAATTTTTAATCTGCTTTGAAACCTTATGTAACCATGACTATTGATTCTTGTTCTTATCTCCTCACCCTTGTTCAACCGCTATGGTGAGTTTCTCATGAAGAGAGATAAGCATCTCAAAAATATATAACTTCATGCAAATTTCATAGAAGTTGTCAGATGGGTGTAAAGGAGAGGTTCAGATTACTAGGGGGAAGGCTCAAACAAGAATGAATTTAGGTTAACCGTTGTGTTTCATATGAATTTGAGTAAGTGCAGCCTTACCTCAAAACCAGCCTAATTTGTGGTTCTTGCTTGGGAAGAAATTAGTAGGTGTGAAAGGTACTGTGTACTGTGAGGTGAGATGAGAGGAGACATAGGTGGCTTTAGGTGGGCAACCTGTGGGAGAGGAAGTATATAAATCTGACAAAAATCAGGAATAGGAATCAGCATGGGAGTTTTTAATTTCTGTTGTTTTTCATAGCATTGCTGCTCTGAAACTTAGTGAAAAGTTTCTTTATTTGCTTTATTTACATGTTTTGATATAGCAAATACCAACATTTTCCATAAGGCAAGCATTCCACTTCCAGAATTGAGTTGCAGTTGCAGACTTTGCATAGTTGCAAATATATATACACACACTTATTTATTTATTTATTTATTTATTTATTTATGTATGTATGTCCAGTGCAAGTACTGAAAATCAGCCTTAAAAAATTTCTGATTTCATTGTTCTTGCCTCTTGGGACTTAATGTTGTATTCAGATCTCAGAAGAACTGCCTTTGCAAATTTAGGTGACAGTTCACTCCTTGGCAAATCAGATTTCAAAGAAAAAAGCTGTTTTTGCCGTCACTCCTAATTTTAGTGTTTGATACCAGCCATGACCCAAATTTAGAAGTTTACTATGAAAATAGATAACTTGTAGTGGGAAGCATGAAAGACACTAGAAAGTTACCTGTTTTTTTTAATACTTCCAAGGGTTTCAAGTTGATTTATGGCCCTTTTTTAATCTCCACACGTTCAACAACCAGCAGATTTACCATGTAAACCTCTGCTTTATCTTCTTTATTTTTCTTTCTTACTGTTACAATTCAACATAATGAGATGCAAGTTATCCTTTTATCTTCTTACTTTTAAGTTAGAAAAAAAAGAATGTGGTAAAAGCTTTTTTAGCAACTTGTAAATCTTTAATGACTGTAAAAGATGATGCTATCTACTGTTTACAGTTTTAAAGAAAATAGTCTAAGGAGTGTCTCCCAGCTATCAGATCAAATATAAATAATGGTGATGGTGCAGAATTTGGCAGAGTGAATATACATGATTACCTAATTATATATGACTGTATAGGTATATTTACACCATGGTAATAATGTTCTTTTTATGTTTTAATCTCAAGTATATTATCCTTTAAGTTTTCACCAATAACCTAAGGAATTTGAAAAAAATCTGACTTTAGAAAGTTTTCTTTTTGCTTATACATAATATCTCTTCATAATGTAGAAATCATACAAGTACAGCACAGTTCACTAGGAAAATGAGCTTAGTGTTCTCGGTTTAGTCCAAGTTGGACAACACATTATTTGGCACAATCAAGTGGCCTCACTTTAAGAGTAGTATAAGACTGAATAAGCAGAGCGTTTTTATTATTTGAGTGAGCTGAACCGTACGCTTAGAACGATGAGAAACCCTTGTGCTTCATCCCACCTTCTTTCAATTACACTGATTTTATAAGCACTGGATTTACAGTAAAAAAGTCTCCCAGAGAAATGCTGTTCTTTCTTATTGTGTATAGATGAAAGGATGCATAGTTCTGCCTTTTATGTAGTGTTTGTGTAGACAAGAAATGTTGTGTAAGTTTTTAGAAACAATTGATAAAAATACTAGTGCATATTTTAAACAGAGGATGTTTTTCAGAAAATCCATGTGAGATATTTTATATTCAACAACAAAAAAATTTGTTATGTTGTCTATTGCTCATGTGCCTTGCCTGTTGAACAAAACCTACTTTTAAGCGAAAATGCCTTTTTCTTTGTCCAATCTTAATGGCTCCTTGGTAAAATGTTCACTTCTGTTGGGGTACAAGTCTTAGATTATGCATTCAGTTCCTGTGAACTCTAGTGTTAAGAAGGATGAGACTCATGCATTAAGAAGTCATTCCAGTCCAAGTAAAGTGTGAGCTGTGCTGAAAGACTATGACAGAATAGACTGCCAGTCGTGAGCTTCCCATTATGGAGGTCTTCAGAAAGAGTCTCGGTTACCAGTTGGAAAGAACTAGCTCAAAGACAGGATTTAGTCAAAGCATGACAGAAGTCCTCAGTCTGGTGTGTCTGATGCTTTGCTCAGAGGTGTTGAGCATGGGGGCCTGAATTTTCAGACTATGATTGCAATAAAATGATGGGATTATTAAACGACAGCCTTGCAGTTGACTCATGGGTTGAAGAGGAGCTATTGAATTTCATTTCAAGAGGGAAATGAAAGAGACTGTGTTCTGTATGCAGTTCTGTCTTGGGCCTAAAGTTAAAATGCACAGGGCATTTTAGATGGCTTGAGCTTGAGCTGAGGTTAAATAAATAAACTGTGAAGTTAAGTGCAGTTATCAACTACTCAGTCAAACAAAAAATAAGGCAGCCTTTTTCATATACTTCTGGCCTTCTTGGAGGTGCCAGAGGAGGAACTTCAGTATTAAGGGTGTTGAAAATAGCTAGTAAAGCAGAAGCCAATGCTAATAAACAGTTTTGGAAGTACTATGAGTGGTTTAAGCATAGTCTGGATTATTGTTATTACTGTGTTAAATCACAGCAATCAAATGGCCAAACATCGCTTTGAATGATTAAGTGGAACGGCCGTCAATGAAAAGCCTTCAGGCTGCAAAGCAGACACAGGGATGGGTGTGGTCGTGGTCAGCTCTCCCAAACATTACTTTGGATGCTGTTGTAGATACAGGGCAGGGTGTTACATGATATTTTCAGGACCTGGCAGATTTTAGTTTGGTTTGGATGTTTTTTATGTACCTTGGCAGGCATGCGTATCCCTGCAGCCATACAGCACTCTGCATTAATAGCTGAAGTAACACCTACTGGTGAGGCAGAGTCAATCAGCAACAGGCTGCTGTTGACTCATTACTTCAGTTGACTCATGATCCCATTGAGCTTTGAGGGTCACTTTTGTTCCCACCCTGAAGGCCAATGACGGTTCCCGTCATGAATTTGTGTACCCATTGATTAAGAAAGTAGGTGATGTGCTTTGTGGACAAATGAGCCAGGGCCTTTAAGGAAGATATGGCAGGGCCTTGTATTATTTCCATCAGTTAATTAAGTTAATTAAAATATTTATTCATGTTTATAATAGTCTACACCCAAGGTTTCAGATAGATTGTACTAATAATAGAGTTGTAGAACCATAGAATCAAATCATCTAAGTTGGAAAAGACTTTTAAGATCACCGAGTCCAAACATTGAGCTCAGTCTGTCATCGAGTCCAATACAGAGCTCAGTGTGTCAAAATGATACATAAAGATCTCACAAAGAAAGTGATTTATTTCAAATTGCATTCAGACTTCATCATCTTTCTCATATATTTTTGTCTCTCCTGGAAGAGCCTGGAAAAACAGATGAGGCTTGAAATATGCCAGATCTGGGTATTGTCACATGAAGGTGGCATCATATGCCAGATAAAGAGATTTTTAGGTCAGATTTAAAGAAACAGTAAAGGAAGAGAGCATTTTGATCCTGGAAATCCTGGAACTGAGAAGGTAAAAAAGTATCAGAGGCATTTCTATGGTGTCATTTAAAACAGTCTTGGCTTGAAAGGGAAGGTGTGTTGCAGCATCTCTGAAGACAGGTATCTCAGTATGATCCACCTTAGTTTTACAAATGTTAGACATGAGAATAGCTCATTCTTTTTTAAATCTGTAACTTGTTAAAATGATTTGCCATCCTTTTCCAAGATACTGCACAGGAACTCAGGCTGGTAAAAGCTATGGAATCTTTCAGGCAAATACTAATTTGCTAATACTAATACTAAATACAAATTGCTGATGGCACAATTTGATTTCTCCTGTGTGGATGCAGAAGATATGGCTGTGTTAAGCATATTCCACCATGCCTAAAGGAACCATCTGTCTTGAGCTGCTTGGTAGTCCATACAGTACCCCATTAAATTTGGATTCTAATACCTGGACCTATTTCAACAGTGCTTCAGTTTTGTCGCCTTCTGAAAGGCACCAGAGAAGGGTAGGTGCCGCTTGAAACAGTGTATTTAAAAATTTGATATATGTTGTTCATATGTTTTACTGTTTTCTTGTTCATCATCTGTAGATTAAACTTCTCATCTTCATGCACCATTGGACGAGTGGTTTTCACATGTTCACAGTCATGCATTTCTGCTGGCCTGTTTCATTCAGGTGATCATATCTTTGCACCTTTAGCTGAAAATACTATGACGATGATGTTTATTTTCTTGTTTAGTGTGATTTCATGGGCTGCAGACCATGATTTCATGGATGAGAGGCTGGAAAACACTCCTGCCATTCCAAGTAAGGATTAAAACAAAACTGGTCTATACCTTAACTCACTGCTGCTTCCAAAACATTTAACATGTGAGGTATATTGCCCTTCTTCCAACAATATCCCTGATTGCAGCAACAAGATCTGTAAACTGCAAATGCATTGGGAGAGAAGCAATAGCATCCAGCTTTGCTGCAAGATCCTAGTAGAACAGATAATGGGCAGGCACGCTGGGAATGTGTCTACATTTTGATAAATCTTCATCTACTGTATTCGGATTTCACTTTTGCTATAACAAAACGTCTCTCAGTAACATTTCTCTCACTATAATTTTGCCGAAACTATCACCTTGAGAGGCTCCAATGGAGCTTTTGGAGCTCTTTGTGAACTTTGATGTAAAGCTCTCCTGCAGTGAGAGATCAGAACTGCCGTGTGTAAAAGCAGAGACTCCTTTGAGAACAGTTTCGTAGGAAACAGATGCTTTTCTGTCTCAAAAGTTTTAAACAAAATTGTATTGAGTTAAATGTAATACAGGACTTAGGTATTTCCTTGGATGATGTCACCAGATTCTATTTAGACTTATAACCTCCCACAAAAACCCCATATCAACATTACTTGCAAGTCATGGGCACAGTAAAATGTAAAAGATTAAAAAAAAAATTCTTTTTTATACTAAATGGATGTTGTTATCAGGGAAACCTGAATTTCATAATTCAAGGGAGATCATTGTTTGCTTTAATTAATAATATTTAATTGGTAATATTATACTACTCATCAGAATAAAAAGAGAAAACTGGTTGGCAGGTTAAAAGACTCTATAGTATGAAAATTAGGCTCGACTGCAAGCATTTACATGTGAGAATTCCTACAGGACTCCTCAAGTTCAGTTGAATTACTTATGCATAAACCACAGTAAGTGTTTACAGTACCTGACCTTAAATCAAGGATTTTTTTTTTTTTTTAAACTATCTGTGGTATACCCTTTAACTATGTTGGGATTCGGCACTTCGTTTTAAAATGTGCCAAGCCACTGATGGTGTTTAAACTTCCTCCAGAGTTGGAAAGAACTGCACTGATTGATAAATTGAAACATTGCATAACAAAAGGTCTCCTTCTCCTTGTACTTCAGTGTATTTTCTGGAACTTTTTATCGTATTAGGTCTTTTGGGATTTTTTTTTAATTAGCACGTTTGTCTTTGCTTTCTTAGCTTTATTCAGGCACTTACCCTGTTAATCAATGAGCAAATAGTCAATGTTATATAGCCACCAGAATGAAATCACTTTCTCTTCCTAGCGTCATTTGTATCCAGTTCTGTGAAAAGCCTGTGATCAAGGACTTGTGTTGCATTGTAAATTCACGTAATTTGCATGACATGAATTTATTTTGAGCAGTGTCTTTGCAGAAAACAGTAATTTCAACATAACCTGCGTTCATTGTGGGAATCCCATAGCAGGGACATTTCCTGAAAATTTGTAATACTGAATTGGCTGTCTATAAGAGTTGAGCATGTTTTCCCTAAAGTCACGAAAAATTATGAAAGCTATATTGGTTTCCTGCAGTCTGACTGTACTTAGTTTTTATTGCTTCCTGAGCCCATGAGAAAATCCATAATACATTTAAAACTGCTACTTTCATCATTCCAAGCCTTACATGCCGGTGTGTTGGCTTCTACTCTCTTTCTGGAGGTGGTAAAAGGCTCAGTCCCATGAAGTGCTGCCCTTCTTCTGGTTCTGCTGATCAGTGTGAGGTTGGAGGGCACAGAAATTTCTCGTTGTTGTTCAGCTTTGGGCCGTAAGGATCCTTAATTGGATCATCAAATCTGAGTAGCTTTACAGTTTTTGTTGTGAGTACTGAAATTCCCATTATAGTTACTATGGCCAAGATATGGCTGGAAATACTCAGGGGTGTAGCAGAGGGTAACTCACTTCCATCTGTATGAGACAAGACTTTTAGCTGTGGGAAAGTAGTAGATGTAAGAAGGTCTTTAGTATGTTCAGATATTAAGACAGTTTAGAATACATATCAGATAAAAATACAAAGTGCTTTTATACAGGAGTTGGACTTGATGGACTTGATCCTTGTGGGTTCCTTCCAACTTTGGTTTAACTATGATTCTGTGATACACTGCCCCTCCATCCCCCAACAATCATCTCTTGCATTTGCAAATATGAGATTCTTTGAAAAGGGGCAATGGCACGAAAAACTCCCAAGACAACAAGAAGAAAAAGCAGATTAAGAGTGCTGGTGAGCAATAGAAAGGAGTTAAGTGTCCATTTATAAGACATTTCATCTGTTACTTTAGTACAGGCAGTTTTTATTTTGTTCTTTTGCTTTTAAGCCAACACTGAGACTTATCAAAAGATTGCATTGGGGAAAAACCTCCTGGAGCATTTTTCTCATATACTGTAGCTTAAAAAGAATGTGTGAAATTCAAGATTGGAAAGTATTATACAAAAGTAGCTTTTCCTTTTTTTTTTTTTTAAACACATTTTTCCTCAAACCTAGTTTTCTACCAAAGTCTTTTTTTCCCACAAGACTCCAAAGGAAAAATGACATCAAATGGTAAAATCCTGTTGTATGTTATTTCCAGAAGAATCCATGGAAATCTTGAATATGATTTTATCATTTGCCCTGTAATGTTCCATTTTAACAAGGAGCAACATACTGAAGAGTATTCAGTTGCTGAATACTTGATGGTAAGCAAAAGCTGATGTTTCTGTGAATATTACAAAGGGCTTAGGAATTTGTAGCACCTCAGATCTCTTGTACGATAATAGAAGTTAGAAATGGAAAACTCTTGTCGTATCAGCTTGACCATCTCCCTGACCACCAGATTTTTGTCTTCATTGCGGTACTAATTTGCAAATGTCATAAGCCATGTGCCTTCCACCACTTCCCCAGGGAGAATACATGGCATTAAGGCAGCCTTGAATATTCCTTTCCTTGACTTCATCTTCTTGATCCTCTTTCCTATCTCTTTGTTTTACGGAACAATTCTTAATGTTGCTTTGCCTTTAGCTATTTTGTTTCTCTTCCTCTCTTCTGTTTTCTACAAAATCACGCAATTATTTGTGCTGTTCTTTTTGGAATTTCTTCTATTTTGTTGTATCTTTCTGGTACTGAGGAGCTGTGGGCTTCTGTGTACTGTAGGCTATAATGAACATGCTGGAAATCTCTAGTGGAGAAACTCATGTTTATGTACAAAGGTACTGAGTTGTTCTGTGACCCTACAAGTTAAACAAGAAGCACAAGAAGCACAGCACAGCCCCTAACTACAGGTTTGTATCAGACTCTTTATTCATGAAAAAGTGAGGTTTTTTCCCCCCTTATAAACTTAGCAGACTTTTTATTCTATATTTTACCGAAGGTGGTGTTGGATAAAGCTGCCTATACTTTGTATGGATGTATCATAGATAAATTTATTAAAGGCTTCATTTTAACAATGATATCATGCATATTAAGAGGATAACTGCACTATTTTGACTTAAGTTACAGGTACATACTAACAAGAGTAGAGGTCTGTGAATAACTGATTGGTTTGGGGTTTTTTTTGAAGTTTCTGACTTAAAGAAAAAAGATTGGAAAATTTGGTTTTTTGGGACAAGCTCTGATGACTTATTCAGGTTTCTTTTTTCTCTCCTAAAAAGAAGTATTTCACTTAGACTTCATATCAACTAACTTATTTTTAAAAAATATATTCAAGGAAGTTTATTTGCAATGCTTCAGTGTGAAATGAAAATTCAAAGTATTTTTAAAATTTAAAAAATGCTGTAGTTATTTAATTTTTAGCTAAATTGCTCTGATAAATTCAGCAGAAATTTGACCGATGATTTATTTGACCTGTATTTACAGATTTCAAGTGAAAATAATCTCAGCTGAAAAGTTTGCTCAGTATTAGCTTAAGTGACATTATGTAGATGTGGAATGTTTGAAGAGGGAGGCTGTAGGTCTTCAACATGTCAATTATGAGCTGCAGCCAACCTGTAGGAGTAGAAATTGACTGTAGTATAGATATATGGTATCAGTGAAGGCTCTTAGATCTTCCTGCAGGCAGACACTGAGTGGTTGTCTCCAGGAGTAGGATTCACTGCCATTCATATGAAAATGGTGGAAAATCTTGCCCTAAAGCTAACCTACCCCTGGAGTTTTGCCTATCTGTCATGGTGATGGAAGATAAAGGATTCGTTAATAGTCAGCTGGCTGGTCGTCTGTCTGGGAAATCAACACAACAGCACAACGAATCAGGCAGGCAAAAGACTGATTGCTATGGCATTCTTCTCCCCAGGAAAAAGCCAAGAGCTACGTCTACACAAAAAGGACCATGGTTTTAATATATTATAGTCTGTTTAATCTCAAGGTACGTGGTCCAAGTGTTTTTTTTCTGAAAGCAAATTCTTAAGGACCCAAGATTTTTGAAAAGCTTAACAGAATTGTGAGTTGCAGTGAATGGGAAGATGTAGGCATGATGAAGAATAAATTGAAGCAGTAGCATTTGTGTGGCCAGAATTACTTAAGTTTTAGGTTTGTATTGTGCATATTTGGCTTAGAAGCCACTGAATTAGTTTACCACCCTGACAAAGGCTGATAGGTAATTAGAAAGAGGAGAGGTTTGGCCATGGAAAAGAAAACTCATTTGTAGGATTTACTTCCTGGCAAGAAATATCTGTTCCAGCTGAAATGTGTCATTTGTGACTTCTTGAGATCATCTCTTAATGAAAACAATCAATTTTCAAAACCTTTGCAAGCTTTCCAAGAAAAATGCCCAGGATTTGGTGGGTAATTGAGAGAAGTCAGATATTTGGAGCAAATGAGCATTTTTCATCCAAAATTTTGGCTTCATCGAAATTATGCTTCCTACAGTAATGATCAAAGACATCATTTTAGATAGGTAACTGCTTTTTAAACAGCTTTTCATCCTACAAGCATATTCAGTTTGGTCTGTAATAATTTTGGGGGGGTTTTTTGTTGTTCCTAAGTGGAACTTAAAACACTGTTATTAGAGTGCTGTTTACAGAGCTCTACATTGCGTCAAATTAACTAGCATCCCATTCCTCTTGATCTCCTTAATATCTATATATGTAAGCTGGATTTGGTGTTTTGACAGCTCCTTGGTTCTTAGAGAATGTGTTTATTCCAACTGTGTGTGTATGGGGAGTGTGTATGTATATATATATATGTACATGTGTATGTAACTGGGGTCATTAGAAGAAGCAGCTGTGCACCTTGGGAAATTTTAGTGATGCCACTGGATGTTTTTCCTGGTGTTCAAATTTGATAACTTTACAAGAGAAACTTTTCATATGTCTTGAGCGTTTTCCAAATACGAATCAGAAGAAAGACCTGAAGAAAACGTACTGAGGGCCACTGAGGGCTAATGCCTAGAGGCATGAATGGACAAGAACTTTGTAAGTTGTTTGAAACTTAATTAAAAAAACCCTATGTGGACACTTGGTAAATGTTGCCTTTGTCATTGTTACCTCCTTATTAACTCCATTGTGTTACACAGCTACTACATGCCACTATTAAGTCAGAATGACAAAAGGAAGACTTTAGCAAGGTTTTTGTGAGTTTTGTGGGAATAGACCCTCCTCTTTCCCCAAGGTCAGAGCTGCCCCTTCTCCCCCTGCTATTTTGTGGCATTTAGAAACTTAGCAGTGGATACCTTCCTGTAGGTTGGATTTGTCATGTTAGTCGCAGTTAGTGGGGGGCACATTTACAGTGATGGAAATGGTTGTTTCACATTACCCACCCTGTGATGTATATGGTCCCTTAGGACAAAGCAAAGTTCACTGAATGAAGCCCTTTCTCTCAGTCACACCAAATGAAAACCAAATTTATTTGTTTTACACAATTCTTTAATGAATGAGTCAGCCATGCTTCCCACTTATTCAGCTACCATCACTCCACTTTCTGATACAAAAATCTGAACATTTTCAAATTATGTATGCAGTGGTCAGTGACTCACTGGTGACTTGGGGAGGCAATGCTGAGTCCCACTCTCAGTTTATTAGTCCATTAAAAGTGATACAGAATACCAGTGAAGTCCAGTTTCTCCCATTAAAGCAGTATAAGAAAGTTTGTAGCTTGTTGATTTTACAATACCATTTTGCACTCATACTAAACTGGGTCTGCTTGATAAGCAAGACTGTTGCTTTTCTCAACTTTTTGAAAAGCCCTTTGGATTATGTTTACAGAATGAAGGTTAAATACTAAGAAAAAGGACGCTATATACATTTCCTCAAGCAGTTTATAATCATAAAGAAAATTATTAGTAATGAATGGATGGGCCTTCTTGGAAGAATTATGATTTTCAGAAATATGACTTAAAGGTGCTGGGAAAAAAATCTGTCATCTTTTGTTAACAAAAAAGCAAAAAGCTATTAACTTTGGTCATTTGGAACATTTAGTTTTGGATCCAAAATTTTATGAAAAACAGTTACTTTAAAGCTGTAGTTTGTTCTAAAGCTGTCTTATGTCAGGTCTAGAAATAGCAATACTAACCATCAGGCCATGAGACGGGGTGGGTTTTTTTTCCTCTTTTAGGTGGGAATAGCTGAAGAACAGGGTGCCTCCCTTTTCTAACTTAATCTGAACTCAAAATAACTTTTGTCTTGTTATAACAGCTCTTTTCTGACTCACTGTATGAAAAAGAGGCTGGAAGTACTGGATATTGTAGATCAAACACTTCAAAGCCAACTTTGACTTAGTTTTATGCATGCTTTAGAGTAGACTAATGTACGATAGTATCCAGGAAACTCAGCCAGTAATTCATAAGGGTCCAAAATGTTCTTCTTAGGATGAATCATAGCAGCATAAATGATAGGACTGGAGAAGATCCTTTAGGTCATCCAATTCAAAACCTGTGTATCTTCCTTTTTGCTAATTCCCACTAGGATTTCATCTGCCCTATCTCTGCAAACTTCCCGTATCCCTGACTCAGCCACCTCTGTGGGTAGTTTCTTCCATTGCCTAATTATTTAACCTGAACATCTTTAAACCTTACACCATCATGCTTAGTGTGAACAACTCATGACTACAGAAAATGATTCTTTCCCCTCCCTTCTGCCATCATGCTCAAATATCATCTCTCCCTTTAAATGTGTCATTGGAGTTTTTTTTCTTCTAACTGCATGAATAATAATCCCAGGGAAGTTGGGGTTTTTCAGCTGTCTTCGGTGCTTCTGTCACTGTAACTGATTTTCTTTGAACTTTTGGTGTTCAAGCCTCAAAAGTACATTTTGATCTACAAATGAACTTTCTGTGACTCAATGATACATGTGTATTAAGTCTTTCTTTTGAAGAGGTAATAACATGACTGAAGTATTCTGTGTCTTTGTTCATAGAAGCTGCTTTCTTGAGGGTGCTAATTGACAAATACACAACATTTGAGGGATTTAGGTGACTTTCTTGGTGTCAGATATACTCAATCTCATGTTACTAATCAAGATATTAATCTAATCATGTATTCTGACTCTGTTTTGAAAACTGAACTCCAAGAGCTCTTGGAGTTGCCTGGAGTTGCCTACTGCCGAGAAAAATTTATCATGATTATTTCCAAAAGCAGCTTCCCAGTTTGTAGCTGTGTTGATAAACAGATATAAACCTTTTAGTATACATTTCTCTAAGTGTATGTGCTCAGACCAGTGTTATTATGATAGGATTTTTGGATGCTCTATACAATGAAACATTGAGAACTTCATAATGGGGGATATGAAGATGAAAGGAAGCTTTTTATTCCTGATGAAATCAGGTAAAGAAGCCTTAATCTTCAGAATTTATATTTATACCCTGTATTTTTTAGGATCTGCCTAAGCTTGTCAGAATATGCTAATGAGAAACCTCTCTGATGTTAATTTTCTCGTCTGCTATAACATAGAATGTGCCAGTTAGATCAATGTGACATTTATGTTGTTCTCCTAGATGACTAATAAATATTGCATGTTGGAAAAAATACAGGGTAGAGGTGGTAAGGCTGGTTATTGCAAGCTGTGTTTTCCTGATTCTGTACTGCCTCCCATTTCGGAGTTGCACAATAAAAATAGCTGCAGTCTGTACCTCACCTGTCAGCTCACCTCTCCCACGGTTTACTCATGTAGTAGTTCTTTGATCCATGCAGAAGTGTTCAAGGTTCCCCATAGCCATGTACAGGTGCTGTTGTGCAAACTTGTGTGAAACCAAGGTAAATCCTGGTCTGTGACTTCAGTTCTGCCAGCCAGTAATTACAGTAAATGTGTTAGATTTAGTGGATCCACGGCTTTTCGTGAAAGTAACCATTCATATGGTTCACTTTGGCCTGGCAATTTGTAGAAATAGACACAAGGGTTATTTGTAGGAAGTTAATGTCAGGGAAGTAACAGATTTTGAAGACAGTGTCTTGGGCACTGGGCACTATTTTTTGGCTCAAAGATTTTTTTTTATATTATAAGTTTATAGTTACACTGTAATTTTTAACAGGCCATATTTTCAGCCTAACAAAGGAAAAGAAATTCATTAGGATATTATAGCCTTCTCATTGAGAGGCTTTTTTCCCCCAGATATTTTTGTAAACCTCCCTTCTTTAATTTCTGTTTTGTTATGCTTCCTAGAGGTCTTGTAGCCAGCCAGTCCTCAAATGTCAAGAGGCTGAGGGCACTGTGCAGTCGCAGTGTCATGGCTTAAATGTGCAACAGCAATGCACAGGTTGGTAGGCTCTTGGTTTGTGGTAAATCTGCAGCCATTCTCTTCGGATACAAAGAGCTGACCATAGTCATAACTCCTTTTTTCTGTTTCTCATTCAGATTATGTGTGTGTCCAGCTTTTATAGGGGTGTGCAGCAGCCAGTTTCATAATTCTGGCACTATTTTCCTTGACTAAGGGGAAAGCAAGATATTCTCTGGTACTTCTTTTATGCAAAGACTACACAGCTAAACAAAGCTATGTAGTCAGGAACAGTGTTAACTGTAGCTTTGCAGTGGTTTCTACACTGCATTGAGCTATGGTGGGTGTTTCACTGCCAGTGCATAACTTAAACACAGATACTCGCCGAGGAAAGCCCTGCAGAAAGTGGAAAAAGTGTTATTTCCATGGTGCGTTTCAAGCGGTATCTCCTTTTATCTTCTCCCCTATTTGTTAATCTCTTAGTCCTAGAGCAATGTTTCTTTCTCCTCCCCAGTGTTTGTAGCTCATCTTGGTTTCCTAAAATCTACAAGTTTCGTTATCTTGCTACCTACCTCCTTCCCCATGATCATTAATGAAACAAGATGGGACCTGCTGCTGGTCCCTTTGCCATCCCAGCGTGTGCTACGTGACAAGAGCTTTGAACAAAAGAGTGGCCATTTGAGGGCTGACCTTTGGAATCCCAAGCCAGTTCTTAACATGGTACTTTTAATTGTCCTTAAAAAAAAAAGTAGCAACCTCAGTAAGGGGAACTTCTTAGGCCCTTGGGGCCTTGGGCTTCCAGCTGTTGCTGAAATTTTACTGCTTTAGTCTTTTGTATCTCAAGGCTTGAGATAACATTTGTTCAGTTTAGTACCATCACCCATGAAAACCACTGTAAATACTAAAATCCCTAAGCACCAAAAACATTGGAAGTATAAAATAAAAGCTGGAAAATAAATCTAGATGATTTTGATCATGTGAAATTGCACAGATCTAAATGAAAGCATATTGATTTAAGTTTATGTAGGTTGTTGGTGCTAAATTCTGTGTGAACATGATTGTGAAAGCAGTTAGGCTGACAGGAGACTGGTGGCTTTGGCTTAGAACACTGGATGCTCAAATTTTATCCTGCTGACCTGATGGATCATTTCATTATGTGTTGGGGGATTTCAGCCTTCTTCAGAGAAGAAGGAAAAAACCCATATCAAAACAAGCCTCATAAAATCTGTGTGTTATTTTATTATTACTCGTATATCATTTGGAGATGGTGCCAATTTATTTTGAATTGCTTAAATTAATTAGAAAAGGATTTAAGTTAAATAATTTTCAATCTAAAGTAAGAGTGCATATGTAAGAAACTGCTGAGTAAAATAATATTTTAATTTTAGTCATTCAAGTTATGTGTGTGTACAAATTTGTGTGATTATCCACTGTTTTCTTTCCCCTAAGATATTTGAAGCAACTTTTTGTGAGTCTCTACCTTCTTTTCCAATTCTGCCAGGTTCATTATTGCAAAGATTGTTATCCCATCCAAGACTGATTAATCTCTTTTCCTCTTGCCTAAGGTGATAGTCATATGTATATATATGTATAAAAGTATATACTGGTTAATGAGTGTATGCATTCAGTTTTCTATTGTTTTGCAACTTGTACTGTCATTTTTTTCCCAGAAAAAGGGATAGGATAAATGCAAGTACATTGGAGTAACTGTGTCTCAGATCAAATGCCCAGTTGTTCTCTGTCATTTTATTCTGATGCAAAAGTAATCCATGATTTTGTAATTTGAACTGTCATCGTCCATAATATGCATAGAAAAGCTGATGTGAAATTGCCTTTATTGCCTTAATTTTTTTTTAATTTTCTGTACTTGTGAGTGCTTGAATTTGCAAGTTAAGCATTTTTATCCTGTTTTGCATGTAATAAATTGTTTCCTCCAGCTATAACCAAGGCTTTCACAAACTGATAGAATCAACAATATAGTGCATGTAGTTGCCAACTACACTAAATTTTTAAGCGTCTTCTTTTTGCTTCACAGGTTTGTCTGAGGATGCAGCAGAGGAAACAAAAAGCCATGAACTCTGAAGACAACCCTCAGGAGAAATTTCTATCTGATGCCAGATGCATTTATAACGCAGCAGTACCAATCCATTTTACTCTGTACGGATTTTAGCGTCCAGAAGGAGAGGACTGTACTAATTTATATGAAAACAAAGAAGTTCTACTCTAATAATTTGGTTTGGTCTCCCTGCCAACTACTATCATCCTTTCTGTGAGCGAAGTTTAAGCACTTACCCAACTGTGGCAGGGGTGTTGTGTTGTGTTTTGCATTATATCATCCCTTTCTAAGGATTCAGTTGATTGATCAAAGACTGTTTATACACAGTTAAAAGCAACCTTTGTTTCAGGATATGTTTTGTCCTTTTAAAAAAGATATTCTGAACTGTACCTCCCTTTGAGATTGTATTAACATTTGTTCTATCATAGTTTTGACAAAAGATCTCGTTTCCTCCTGTACTAACATTCATGATTCCAGACAGCTGAATTCACCACCAGGAGAAAAACTGGTAATCCATCAACTCTTTTCCCCCCTCTCTCATTGCTTATACAGACTCCTGCTCTCTAGAGATATAGAGTAAAATATGGTTACTGGACATAAAGGGCAAACCCTTTTGCCATTAACTATGTCACTATGAATGGGAATAAAGTTTACACTGTAAGTACCTTGAGCACAGCAACACATGGGTCTTTTTATGGTTACCTGTGATTTCTGCTTTTCTTGTCAATCAGTCTGTTCTAGTTATGGGTAAGATTTTCAAAAGTAACTAACAATTTTTGAGTGCCTTAATTTTTATTAATCCAGTTGGAGGGTGCTTTCAGTGTTGTGTGTTTAGAAAGCGCTGAGTATTCACCTTCTGAAGGTCAGGCCCATGCAAGGTGCCTGAAATGCACCCAACTGAGGCAAACTTTGAGAGGACCTTGGCCTGGAGTTTGGAAGAGTCAGGCTCGTGTCTGGGTTTCTGAGAGTTAGTTGAGATATTACTAAAATACACTTGGGACTGAAAATAACTCAGACCTGGATCAAACGTATAAACAGGCATTTGAAGGAGGCCTCTCCTGGCTGTTGCTAGTTCATACCAAAATATAAGTTGCAGTCTCTTGGATGGCAGATACAAAATGCGCTGATAGCAGTTTAGTCTGTGGTATGTGCAATTGCATGAGCCATCTCCACATCCCACACTCCTGTTGGTTTCCTCAGCAGGAGTTCACCAGCTCCTGTTCTAGCTGTAGTAAAGGTCCCTCCAACTCACTTTTGTGCTGTTTCAGAAGAGGTCGTAACAGTTGCTGTGGTCAGTGCTAGCTTGATCTATGGATAATAAGGAGACATTATTTTTCAGAATGTCTTAAGCCATCAACCTTCATCATCTCCATATCTACTTTCAACTTTTTGCATCCACCCCTAAAACAAAACCAGCTTTGCACAACTTGTGCATTTGCTGCTTAACCCTCTGGTCCTGCTCTGGCTCAGTACACAGTATAACTGTTTCAAGAAGCCTTTTTCAACATGTTAGCTATTAAATAGAGCTCGGTAGCCAAGGAACTGGATAAAGCCTCTGATACCTCTAGGGCTGAAGTGAGCTGTAACTCCCAACAAAAATGACTCTGTCCCCCAGGAGACCTCAGATATATCTACAAGTTGTGGGGCCAGAAATCTTGCTTCTTTCCCAGGAAAGAAAAATCCTACCCCCTGCTTGTTATAGAGTGATTCTGCTCTCTGAGTTTTCTTCACTCTGATCCCTCCCCTGTGGTTTTTGTCAGGAGGGTGGTATCCAACCCATTGTCAAGCTACCCTGCTGCACTGTGAAAATTACACAATAAAATAATCTCCTGTAGTCTCTGAACACACCTCAGTGACCAAAGAAAATCCATGGAGAACTAATCAATTGCTGTAGCTATTAGGCTTAAACATTAACTATAGATCTCAAATCTTCTTTTGTCCTCTTGTCAGTGGCTACTAGGGAATCTAGAAAAATCAAGCACAGTTACTACAGAAAGCCTGTACCATAATGGTAGAGAATGCTGGACCAAAGAATCCTAAACTATAGGCATATAATATAGCTGGAAAGTACACTGCTATGAGACTTCTGTGAAATATATTACCCTGTCATGATTCCCATTATTGAATGTCATCCCAGTACTCAGATCTGCCTGGCTTCATTGGGACTTGAGGGGAAATGACAAGTAGGCACTCAGGTCAATTATATCATCCATTCTTATTTAAGTTATTTTCTGTCATTTTAAGATGTAATGCTCAGAAGCACTCTTATTTGCCTTTTCTGCTCCATGCTTTGCAAAATAAGGTCTCATGAGAATAGTTTTACAAAAATGAGAAAATATACTGGTAATAAAGGGTGGGGAGGGGCAAGGAAGAAAAGGTAGAACTGGCTGTAGTAGTAAAGTATGACCTCTTTGTATATTGTGCTAAATTGCAGTATTTGATAGTATCATCAAGATTTAAAAGTTGCATTGAATAAAAATTACTTAGTTTCCCCCAATGCCAAATAGTCCATCTAATTCAGAGGAAGGAAGTAATTGAAATGTAGTCATTTATGCAGCAGCCTAAGAGGAAATATTGTAAAGTAATTCTTAGCAGTTCTCAAATGTAGTTTGAATTTTTAAGAAAGTTCTTTTTGGCTGGAAAAAAATCAGGCCAATTACAGGAAGTTTGGAAGCTAGAGAGGTGTAAGGAATGTAAGGAAACATTGCTGGTTTGGGGGCACCATATGTTTGGTTCTCATCAGTGATGTTTCTGAGGCTGAGAGAGGCACTGGTGGCCAGTCAAACTGTTCTGAACAGGATTTTAGAGTAATGCCTGGTCATCTCTTCTGGTCAGCCTAAATATGCAGCCTATCTGCACGTTTAGCTATTCGAGTAGGATTTTATATGGTTAAGTGGCTCACAGACTAAAATTAATTTTAAATGACAATTTTATTGGAAATAAATCTAAAAGGAATTTTGTGACATTTTGAAAATAATGCTGTGAGTCATGGCATCTTTATTATCTAGAAGTTTGAAATACATTTTCTAAAATAAGTCCTAACAAAAAGTTATATATTTTTGTGTTAAACAGGTAACTACTTCTAAAGTTTATTTTCTTGGTAGAAGTTTATTTTCAGAATGTTATTGTCCAATGGCTTTTCTTTAATTTTGTTTTTCTGCCATTGCATTTTAGAAAAACAGATTAAAACAATTACTACTCTGATGACCAAAGTCTGGAGGTCTGGACGCTGCTCATCTTTTGGGCTTTGTACACAATGTTGAGTTCAAACTAAGACTGTGGTTTCCAGCCCCAGATTCTGTCCAGCTATTATTCAACTGTGACACAGAAAAACAACATTTCTGTACTTTCAAGGGGTTGGTCTTTGCTTTATAATGTCTTGTTATTTTCTCTTCTTCAGCATTTACTGTACAGAGAGAATTAGAGATAAGATTCAATATTCTTGTATTGCTTATAAAGAGTAATTTACTGCCATAAACTGAAATTTGTTGAGCAGAGATTGTATTTCTACATGAAGTTCTTCCAGCATTGGAAAAAAAATAAAAAAATTACAGGGTATGTATGATATTGAATAAGTATCTTTCCTTCTTATCAGAATCTTCTGTTTATAAATAATCTATTAGAAAAAAACCTGGTGCAAAAGTACTGTAAAATATCTGACATACTCCTGAAACCAAGCTTCTGTATGACTTCTTCATTTGAAATTACCCTTGAGTTTCCCACAGATTTGTTTGCTGTCACCCCTTCATGTCTTGTTGCTTTCTTCATTTACTTCTTTATAGCAGAAGGTTGCTCCAGTGTTTTTGTGATATCTTCATGTGCTGTTGGCAGGTGACTTAGCTCCTTTGAAGCTCAAAGGTAAAGTTTGCACAGCATTATGTTGCTTCATGAGCCTTGATCCTGTCGAGGGGACATGCCCATGGGGCCAGGCTTATAATTAACAAAATTCACCCAAGCTGGAAGTGGTTATGAATGTGTTGTTTCAGTGAGAATTTATTCTAATACTCTAGTAGACCAAGTTCAACACAAGTTTGTTATTTATGTAAACACTGAAAAAATTTGCTTGTTTTAGAGTCTTGAACTTCCTCTCTATTTTTTTGTCCCCTGTCTTGTAAATTCTTATAATAGTCAATACTATCAGAAATGATTATTTCTGTCCTCCTTTGCATGACAGCTGGTTTTTGCTGCATAGAAGCTGCTAACTTGGAGGAATGTGCTTTTCCCAGGAGATCAGCAGATCACAGCAGAGATACTTAGCACTTCTGTTTGCATTAAATGTACGGCAAGTGATGTAGCTGATTGAATTGACCTGGTCTTCTCTGACAACATGTCCTGACTGCTCTATCTTTACATCTGCCCTATCAAGGAGTATGAACAAATGCAACATGAACATAGATTTAAATGAGTATAATTGTTATTTTAAAATACTGTGGTATTTTTCAAGAGTTTCATGTTGTTGAAATCAGGAAAGGGAGTAAAATACTGATTTATTTTCATGTGCAGTTGTTGTAGGTTGATGTTTGTTTCGCATGTATTGCTATGTGCTTGGATTTACTATGTCTGTAAGAGGCATTCATGCCTGCAGATGAACCTGCTGTATCGAAGATTTCTATATCCATTCTTGTGCTTTAAATGAGAGGATTGAGCAAAATCCTGCTTATGTATCAGGTAAAAAATCGTGAAAGTAAGCAGAAGCCCTGGAAGAGATCCCCACCCTCAGGCTACACCATGTAAATTGATGTTAACTCTGATGGGAGTGTTTTCCATTTGATATAGCATCAACATACTGTATTGTTCATTTGTTTGCTTACACCACTTTAACACCACACTGTCACCATAAAAACTGTTCCTTTGGGAAATTATTTTTTGCAAAACCAGTTAATGCTCTAGACCAATGTGATAATAGTGTTTGATAAGATATTTTCAGTCGTCTTTATAAGAAGAATAGAGACTTGGAGTGCTTCCTAAGTGGGAACGATCAATGGCAATCATAGCTCGCCCTCCACCACAGCTCCACCAGACTGACAATATATTCAGCTGCAGAAACAAGATAAAAGCTGTTCCAATTGTGTAAGCTGCTGCCTGACCTGAAATCTTGAAGGGAGGTCAGTCATCCTGAATCATTACTGTAACCTGATTAGAGGCCCAAATCTACTTTTGATAAATTTAAGTGAGTATTTTGCCATTGATTTTGACAGGAGAGCATCCATAGTCTTCTTCTGGGGGCTGCATGTCAAAATAAGATGACATATAAGCACCATTGAACTCCTAGCTAGATGATGTAATAAATTGTGAGGGTCTCTCCAAAAGGTACTATTCCCAAAATACAATATGCATTAGGCTCAGCTAGTGGGTATTCATTAAATAGCTGCCACGCTACACCCTAGAAGTGATTGCTTCTCTGCAGAGAGTGATGCTGCATGTGAAATAGGCCCTTGCAAAATAAAACTCCAGAGCATTTTATTCATGTTACTTCAGCCACTTATAGATGAAGTCACTCTTAGGATGATGATAGCAGCTTTTCAACAATCATAGCAACACTATTAAATAGTTTAGGAAATCAAGCAATGAGCAGCATGCTCTCCCTCTGCTCCTCGACCAAGAGAATGTGGAAAGAAGGTATTCCAGGACACATTGTATTAAGAAGAATGAACTTACTTAATCTGACATTTGATCAGCACAAAGCTTGGCCCTCTGTCTTTTAAAAAGTTGCGATGGATGGTTTCTCTAAATTGATGTTGTTATTACGATTACTATTTCGTGAATTTCACATACTGTTTAAAAATTGGAAGCTCCAGCGTCCTCTAATTATACTGAGACATTTTATCATTGTTAGTGAATGTAGCACAGGTGCTATTCTTAGACAAGCTTAGGAACCAGCAAGGGTTTTGATCCAAGGATGACTTAGACCAGTCCTCCTTACTTTGCGAAATCTGATGAGACCATGTTTCAAAGTTTACAGTCTCTTTGGGAAAGAAAAGTGTTTTTATTCTATTGATTGTAATACTTCATTCATTTTAAAGGGCAGATCAGTCCCACAGCATCTTGGAAGTGTTAGAGAATATAAGAAAAAGTTGGTCTATAACAGATGATACTCCAATTCATGAAGCAAGCTGTCAGTAATTAATAGTTACTTCAAATGCTCACAATATTTTATAATCATGGTTGGATTCAATTACAAGAGACATAAAGGGGATTATTGTACTTTTTTTTTCCCCTGATGGCATAATGAAGTCAAGATCCATAAATATTGGAGAACAGTCAAGTTACTGCATATATAACAGGAATTGCTTTTTCCAGCTGCCTGGATGTGTAGTGTCTTCCTTCCATTTGAGCAGTGACTGGGCCTATGAACTTGTGAGAATACAGCTTGGTTAATATGGCATGATTGCTTCTGATCCAGTGGAAACAAAGAGAATTTCTCTTGGCAGTATATTTGAATGCCTTGTTCCAGCATTAACTGGATATTTCATGGTGGTACAACATGATTCTTTCATCATGACACTGGACTGCCTATTTCAGGGTGCAAGTCTCAAACGCAGTCAGGAGGAGTGTGACTTGTGAGGGGACCATTTCCCCCATTGTTCTGGGCAACAATATTTCAAGTTTAGGGGTTTGTCACTCCTGGCTGCTATTTAGAAGGCCTGGAAGGAGGAAGAGGAGACCCAAAGAGCTGGATTCCCAGAAGAATTGTGTCCAAATGCTCCCATGCCAGCTGCTACAGAGAAATGGGTTTTTTTTTCCTATTTTTGTCTCTTCTTTTATAAGAAAGTCATTCCTTGTTCAACATTTATTAGCTCATCTCATGGGGAGAGGAATCTTTCCTTTGCTTTTAGTCCTTCTTCTCATCATCTGCATTTTTGTAGTTAGCAGTCAGCTCTTGCCATCCTGTCATTCATTTCTTTTTCCTTTTGCCTTTTTCCTTTCCAAATTCCACTGACTCTAAATGGATGATTTTGCCCAGCAGCCACTTTGTAGGTGTGTTTTAAAAATCCCGAAAGAAGGAAAATTTGCAGCAAACTGCGTGTTTTGGTTAAACTTTTGAAATACAATGTATCTATTCTTCTCTGGAATGAATAACATTGCTTTCACCATCAGGAAAATAATGAATGGAAAACCAAAAGTGCACTAAAGAAGCTGATGCTTTTTTTTAAAGGGCTACTGCCCAAGTATGTCATCCAATGGAGGAAAGTTGGTAGCTGCATTGTTTTTTGTATGACAGCTACCCAGACGGTGATGTGATATTTTATTGGGCTAACCAAAGTTAAAATTAGAACCAAGCAAATAAATCCCAATGACTAACAGAGCTTTGTGCATTTAACCTTTCTTGCTGCTCACCAAGATCAACTTTTTCAAGCCCAGCCACTGGTTTTTGGCTTCCAGTTTACAGAATGCTGAGAGATGCTAAGCCTGGTGAGCTTCCTACCTTCAGCTTGACAATTTGCACAAAAATACAGTCTGGTCCTACTTGTTCAGGATCATTGCACTGGCCAGAAAAACAGCTTCTACAAATGCTCTTCCACTTCATTGTCATTTAGAGATATCCAGAACACAAATCTGAACCCTGAAGTGTTTAGCTGAATTAGGCTTCTTAGATCTCAAACCAGTGGGCATGTCCATACTCTGAGGGCTGAGCTAGGAAGTGAGTTCGGGCATTTACCTGTATATTTGTTTACTTGGATTGTTGCTGTAGAGTTGGGGGAGGCTTTGTCATAACATTTATGGAAATCCACATGCAATGTGACTTTTTGTATAGGGGTTCCTTACCAAATCATTTCCAGGTTGACTTCTGATTTGAAATTAATTTGTCTCTTTCTGGTGATTGTCCTCATTACTGCAAACTTCTATTCACCAAGTTTAAAGACAAATTATTCTTTCTCCATATCACTTTTACTCCTGGCTACCCATCCTTCAAAACTGGTTGTGCACAACTGCAGGCAGAGAGAGCAGCATAGCAGAGGTAAGTGGGTGAAACCTCCCACAAATAGCGAAGTTGTATAACTCTCCCTGATTCACCATCCCACGGGTGTGGCAGAACAGCTCCCAAAATGGTAAACTTACTCACCAATGTGGCCAGGAGACATTTTTGTTCAGAAAAAACCCCAGCCATAGGGTATAAGCAAAAGCAGCACCCTTCTTCTTAATTTTTTGTGCCTACTTCATCGTTGCTTGAGGCTAGACTGTTAGTCATGTACCTTCTGTGGTGAACAGATTGTGAGTTTTATTCTCAGCTAGGACAAACCAAATCTGGGTTCAGTCAAGGCTCAGACAGTGTCCCTATGCAGCCCCAGAGCTGTGCAGTAGCCCCTTTTCCCCTTCCCCACCTGTGCACAGGCTCCTCTGTGCTCCTGAACAGAGCAGAAATGAGAATGCTCAGTTTTACTCCTCAAGGGTGAATCTCCTGCTCCAGCTCACAACCCCAGAAGAGGCTGTGCCAGCTTCCCTTAAAACTCATCACAGATTCCTCTAAATCTGTGCCTTCACCTGGTTCATGTCAGAGGTGTATTTTGACTCCCCTTTGTGTATTTTCCACCCATTGTAAACTATAGCACTGAGTGGTGCTTAGCAAATACTCATAAGCTGGTATTAGAGTTTTTTGCCTCTCCTTACAGTTTTCCATACCTCTCTTCGCCTTCACTGTGTGCCCATGGGAATATTGTAGCATTACTGTACCACACACTGTTAGGCTTGGTTCAGTCCCTTTCCTTTCACTTGCTAAGGCCTGCATTATCAAAACTAACCAATAATTTTTTGGATTGCACTCATTTTTTAATTAAACTTGAGGCTTGTGGCTCAGTGTGGGAACCCAGAAGGTGAGACTCCAGATTTGGAGAAATTGGTTGTGGGAGAATAGAGCTATTGTTTGGCTGCTCCCATGCTCATACCTTTGCAATCTGGCTATATCCTGCTAGCTGTTAAAAAAACACTTAGTTTGCATTACCCCTCTTCTAGGACAAAAGAAAGTACAGTTTTCAGAGCCATCTTTTCTGCCCGATTCTTCTAGTTTGCATCATGTGAATTCAAACTGTCTTGCCCTAATCTTTCTCTGCACTTGGGCCAGCAGCTGAAAGCCTGTGAAAGCATGTGCATTTTATCCTCTGTGTGCTCTGCAGAAACAGCTTTACAAACCACAAAGATTATTTTAAATTAAATGGCCATTTTTTGAAATCCTATCATTACAAAGCTGAGGCTTGATTGTTGTCCTCAGTGTGCTTCATGGCAGCAAAATTCCTGCATTTTGGGAAATGTGCTGTCTATTCATTCAGCTGGAGTGGATCCAAAAGCAAAGCGTGGAACTGTTGTGAGTGCTGGCTAGTGCTCACAATATTACTTTCTCTAATAGATGGCCTGTATTGTCATTTTGTGAAATGCTCAGATGTCAAGTCATCATTATTTGGATCGTGAGGTTGATTTTTTTTAAATACAGATGCACAGAAACGGCCTTTTAAGAAGTCCAGTTGTTTTCATTACTGCTGGCACAGCAGAACTGAAAGCAGCTCTGCTGTGGGACAGAGAAACCCTCAATTCTGTAATTTGTTATTTGAGATTTTCATTCTTCATAGGAGCATTTATGAAAGTAAACACCTACTTCAAAACAAATCTGTCTAAGAAAGTAGTTGTGAAAGTTAAGAAATGCCATCCTGGGTGATCTCTAGGGAAAGGCTGGGATTCTCCATCTTGCAGCTGTCCCACTCAAGCCGTCCAAGCGATGCCAGTGGGCAGCCAAGTCATGCAGCTTGCATGGGGTCGTCTGTAAGCACAGAGCGATGTCGCATCTTTTCTCCAGAGGTTTCCAGCTGGACTTTTGGGTTTCTTTCTGTCTAGTTTCCATGAAACCAGTGTGTCCCCGGGAGGCCTGGGAAGACCCTAGGCACTAACAGCCGCTTAGCTGAGTTTGTGGATTATTTTAGGTCTGTTGCCAGTTGGAATATGAGGGATAATTAAATGGGGTGGAATGTCCTCAGTAGCTTCTGGACCATGATCAGGTATCCCCAGGCCAGAGGTGTGGTTCGCTGGCTGCACAGCGCTCACTGCTGCCTCTTTTAGAAGGCTATGGACCCAAATTTATGCTCTTGGTGGCTTCAGGAGGTGCAGCTCCCATGGAAGAAGAGACCCGTTTCTTGGGAAATCCAACACAAAGTGAACCTTGAACATAGGGGCACCCTGATGCTGCAGTCTCCCCACTTTTGAATGAAGTTATCCTGGCTTCCTCTGGGCACCTGCTGCAACAAGTGCCTGCAGGAGAGGACCTTCTGCCCATGATGGGATTATTCACATTAAACTCATTGGGACTACTCTAATATGTGAATGTTTCCAGGGAAAAGGTCTAAATTATGCGGTCTATTGGCATGGTGAGCAGTTTCCAAAATACTTTCAGCACCATGATTTTCTGTGTTTAATAATAGCTGTCTTATTTATTATCTGACTTCCATACAGATACAAGCTACCCTACAGCCAGACAGATTGACTTCAATTTAATCCAAACATAAGAATAATAAAGATAATTTGATCAATATTAAAATAATATTTAACAATATTAAAACCAATTAGAATTTTAAGTAACTTGGTAAAGAGAAGGCTCTGTGTTGTTTTTCAAGTTAGCTTAATTAAAACCCCAGATACCCTAAGCCACAAATTCTGTTCTGTCTGAAAATAGTTTATCACCAAACAGCCTCTCACAAAGATGTTTTGTATGTTGGAAGACCTGCCAGCTGCCACCTTGAGACTTCAGAGTCTAGGTTTAAAGATACCTAAAATAAATAGTGTACACCACATGTAAATACATATTTAAAATTCTGTAAAGCCTTAAAACTGTTGATTAATTGTTTTCTTTGGTCACAAGCAATTCACCTGCCTCTCCTGGGTTTAACCTGCTAATATATACAAGACATGTGACTGATACTTTCCCGAAGTAAATACTATTCCCTGCCTCTGTTCACCTCATGCTTCTAAATGATGTATTTGGAGGTATGCTACTGTCAGACAACTTGGGGATTTGGCAGAAACTCCCTGCAGATTTGTGTACTGACACCAAAAGCCCACCTCTGGCACGTTTAATGTTGCTCTCATCTCCTGAAAGAGCCTTAGATAGCTGAGAGGCAGGTAGACTAATTACACTGCCATCTGGAAGTACATTTTTTCTCTTGCCCAAGTGGCTCTGTGTTTTCTTTTTGCTGAAGGTCTGAGATTAATCTGACCTGGGTAAATCAGTAGCAAAATGAGATGGGTTTTTAATGAATTTCTGCTTTGTTGGTACTATATTTGCTTATTTCTGCCTTTTGTGTGTGTGTGTGTGTGTGTGTGTGTGTGTATGCGCGCATCTACTTGGCTTAAGTGTATGCAGAATATCTGGGATTTAATTAAGCCAGTAGGAGTGGTGGGCAGCTCAGTATAATTATTAAATCTTGCAGTATTGCTTCTTTAATAATGGTTATATTACTCATTATGAAACTGCATAACTTGCAGAAATTTCAGCAGATCAGTGCAGGATTACCCCAGTTTGCTCAGGTGCATTATTTGAACATATCCTGATGGATGGAGCTTTACAAGTCTGATTATGATTGTCGGATCATTGCTTTCTGTATGTGTGGTAGTCACTCAGCAGGACTGATCGGGTATTAATGTCTAATTGAGTGTGCTTCACTTAAATCAGAAGCCAAGAAGAAAGCCAAGTACCAGCTGTAATGTTGTAGAGCCAATATACTGAAGATAAAAGGTAATGAGTAAATTGATTAAGCTTTGTCTTTGGAAAATGACTATAAATAGGGGTTCTTTGAGAAACTGTCTTTTGTTTCCGGATAAAATAAGGCGTGTTGTGCTAATTGCGGGGACAGCAAACGCCAATGTCCTATACAGCCAAAACTAGAGGAGTGAAAAGAAAAGCCACATTCTGAGAACAAACCGAGAGAGTACTTCGCACGTGTGGGAGCGAGACATTGTGACTTGTGGATGCATTCGCTCGCTCCAAGCAGCCCCGTGGCTCGGGTTAACCGTGGAAGCGGCTCCGGCTCATCCCGCCCTGGATCCGCGCTCCCGACGCCGCCGCCTGCCGGCAGCGGCGCGGCACTGCGCCCGGCCCCGCCGGCCAGCGCCGGCCTTCTACAGCGCGCGGCTTGAAATTAACAGCCCTGAGTCTCCTCTCACTCACTTGGCTGTGAATGAGGGCACCCATGTGAAGGAGAGGAGGCTCCGACTCGATGGATTTCGTTCCTCAAACCTCACCGCTGAGTTTTTAAGCGTTTGGTTGTCGTTCAAAAGTAAAACAGTCCTGGGTGAGATTCTGCTGTGAAAGGAGACCAGCAGCAAAAGGAATGAACTCATGGGGTACACTCTTAGTAGGTGAAGTGATGATCTTATAGGATGCATGCTGTGGAAACTTGTCTTTTAGCAAAAATGCAAGCCTTTGCCTTTCTGTGCTGGGTAGAGGCAGCTGCTTCTCGACTGGATCCTGGCTGAAAGGAACAATCTTCTGTCACTATAAGAGTATCTTGTTTTTGCAGGGGCAGGGGGTGGGATAAAGAATCTCTCTAGTACAGACAGGGTTCATCCTCATCTGCAATCAATCAATTAATCAATCAATCAATCGTCCATTTTATAGAATGTTTCTTGAGTACTCCTTTTTTGTGGCACTCACCAGGTAGTAGAGCTGGCAGGCAAAATGCAGGGCTTGGTTTGTCTCACAAATTGAAAACAAAGCAGTACTTCATGTATGCCACTCTTCATGTGATTTCATTAGCTCTTATCCTTTATCAGACACAGCAGATGTTCAAGGGTAAACGTAGCAAAACCCCCACATAACTCACACAAAATAGTTTTTATTACCTCTGGAAGGCAAGCTATTTACAGCAGCAAAGTAACAGAAAGGAGTACCAGCATATGCCACTTTATTTGCTTGGCCTGTGGCCTCTGGAACAGCTTCTGCTGGGAATCTTGTCATTAGGATGGCCTCAGCATTTCTGCTGTAATTTACTTCTTTTGTCATTGTTTTAGAATATTTGATATGGACTATTACAGCAGTCTATCGACTCCATATTGGAGCCATATTTTCTGCTACTCACAAGCATTTTTCAGTTCGAGGTACGGCTGGTGTTTGTATTCAGTTTAATTTATGCTATCTGGTTGGTTTGCTTTTCTATGAATAGAGATGATGAGGATAATTTTGAATACTTTTGCAATCAGAAGCTCCCTTTCGTAAGTTTTTTTGAGTTCTTAGAAAATATAATTTAAACAATAGAAGTATGTAAGCATGACTGTGCCAGGACATTCTATGTTAATAAACTTTTAAAATGCTGCTCATTATCTTTATCTTGCCACAAATAAATTAAATGCTTTGTGTGTTCCAGGGGTTTATGGAAAACTGTCAAAATTATGAGTTGTTTGATAAAATTTATAAACATTTATGCAAGTAAGTCTCACTGTAAATTTTAGATACTTTCTTGTACTTTCCTTTTTTTAAAGACTTTGACCATATGTGATTTTTAATCCTGTTACAGTTTTAAAACCTCTTGGTGTGGTCTCCAGACCTTGCTTGCATCCATTTAAGTTTTCTGAGTATTTTGCAGAAGGGGAGCTTTGTCAGGAGCACTTCTTTGACATAATCAGGCCAGTCTTGAGGTTTATTAGGAGGAGAAGTGGCCGTGCAAGAAATACTGTTTGCCCCTACTGGCAGATACTCTAAACTTTAAAACAGGATTAAGCACTGAAATGAATGAACATGCAAAAGTATTTCAAAGACTGTAGCCCACTCAGTACTGTGGAATGAACTGTAAACTCCCAGCTGCTCTCCTGTAGGAAAGTGCCATGTCTTCATCACAATCCTGAGTTACTACTGAGCTTCTCAATTGCTATGTGCTGATGTACCATGATAGTAAAACACTTTCCCAAATTACAGGTCTCTCTGCAAGAATTTTCAGGGCTGAAGCTTTTCAGACCCATGCCTCCAACTACGGAAAATGTGTTCACCCTGACCTTTGTTTTGATGGTGTAAGTTACTGGATAGAGAGTTCCTTATCTTTTTCAAGTTGTTAATAACAATAGAAATGTGTACACTTGATCAGATATGCAAACCACCTTCGGTACCTTGTAAATGCATAGTTGTTTAGCAAGCCAGAACTGGAAACAGCAAGTTGTGCCAATTTACAGAGCCTTCAATACAGTGTATATCTGGGTCATATTTTTTCTTTATGCTGAGAGTCTCATAAACACAAAGAAACTGTGTTAAAATAACGTGTAACAACATAAAAGTAATAAAAGCAGAGACACTGGCAGTGCTGATGTACCTGTAGCGTATTTATCATTTATTGCACTCTTTCTTGCATGGTAGGGAAACCCTGCGACAACCTATGCCCAAGACCTAGAAAAGTGACTTCCCCCCCCCCCCCCCCNTCATTGCCTTCTGCCACTTCTGGAAGAATTCCCTAGCCCATGAAGAATGGGCCTCCTAGTGATTTTGACTTGCCAGTAAAAGAGTAAAAGATAATCATGAAGAGAGATGTGAATGTGATCTCTGTCTTTTTCACTGTTGCAGTTGTTAACCATAGAGCTTTGTTTTTCTTTTCAGGTGGGTGCTGGGTGACCAGGTAATGTATAACATTCTTTTATGGCTGACCACTGGGAAAGCATCCCTGGAGAAGGAGCTGAGCTCCGTACAAAGTGGTAATTGTGAACAGCTACCGCTCCATCAACTGGATGAGCTCAGGCCGACCACTAAACAGAACTAATGAACGTATCCTTTCAGTAACAGCTGATACCATGTAATGCTTATACAAAAGAGGTAAGTGGTTTGATGACATGACTTCTGTTTTAACTGCTGGCATACCACAAAATCTCTGTATGTATCTGATAGCAGGACACCGTTTTCAGTGTGACCCTCTGACTTTGCTAAAATGACCACAGCTTTGAATGTTGCTTGGAAAAATACGTGCCTCTTCAAACAGGGATGCAAAAGGAAAAAAAAATAACCAACCCACCTTGAAACTTAACACAATATTACAACCAAAAAGGATGCTGATCCCTGATAATGCAGGCTTGGGAGAGTGGGTCAGGGAGAGATAAAAAGCCAAGACAAATCTGTAGCACTGAGTGGGTGAAGCTAAGGTGGGGGGGGGGATTAAGATGGTGTATTTCCCTCCCAGGCTGGGTTTTACTTCATGAGAGATTTAAATGATCTTCCCCTGTGATATGTCATCATTATCAATATCAAGGAAGCAACAAAGGTTCCTGCTAAGGATGAGTGTCTCTCTCATCTCCCCTCTTCCCCGATGACAGAGGAGATAGGGAACCAGGAAAGACTCAGAGGCAGCATCAGTCTTTAGCAGGCTCTTCCACTGGACAGCAATAGGCAGGGAAGTGTGGAGTAGGCATGGTACAGTGAGACCTAAAGTCCCTTTTCAGGAGGTGTTTCAAGCAAGGAAGATGGGCAAATTCCTTGCGTCAGCACTGCTGCTGCTACAGAAGATGCACAGACGGAGTGAGCTCACCCCATGGACAACATTTTCATGCTGCACATGTTCAGAGGTAAGTTTCAGGCCTAATCAGTGTGTTGAAGGGGCTTTAGTGATGATCACGATGGTTTCTTTCCATGGGAAAAGGAAAATCAAGTAACAAATCTGTACACATTTCTTTGTGACTGCCCTGCCTTAGGTACGACTTCATGAAGTATTTGTCTTAAGTGAATGAATTATGGCAGGGATTGAGTGTGATGTTCAGTTGTTGTCAACTCTTGTCTTCATTTTGTAAAGAACTTTCCTCTTTGCGTTTTCCAGACTATTTTAGCAAGTTCCCTGCTGTTACTTGGATGCCTGGATTGATATTTGATGCCCTCATTGTGATTTGTATGTTTCTCACACTGGGTGATGTTAATATTTAATGAATTTTAGACCAGTATAAAGAGAAGATTTGATGCATTCGATAATATAAGTACTCTCCTGTGGCAGTTGTCACTTAAGAAGTTATTAGGGTAGATTTATTTTTCCTATGGCTGTTGCTTTAGAAGGGCTGTGGCTGCACTGTAATTAGAAAAGGGAAATGGAACCCCTGATTACAGATAGAGAAGTATGAAAAAGCATTTGGACGTGTGAAAATCTATTCTGGAGTAGTGCATAATACTATGTACCTCTACAGGCTTATCTTTGTTTAAAATGCATGGAAATGCGAAAATGACATTTCCCAGAAAAAAACAAAACAAAACCAGGTTACATGCATTATATTTATATACTGAGTTTATCATTTATTCTACACAGCATAGAGAAAGTTTTGGACCTCACTTGTATTTTTAGGGAATATAAAACTCTTTTAATGGCATCTAAATTATTCTATGTTCCTATGCAGCTTCAACCTGTACAGATTGAGGCTGGAAGAAAAAAGTAGGTTTCCCTTTCTCAGGGAGAGGGATTTTGCTGCTGATGTCCAGAAGGTGATTGGTATCAGTTTTCTGTAGTCCCTCCCAGAGGTGCAATTTTAGCTCGTTTAGGACTTTTGTTTTCTACCCTAAAGGTAGGTGACAAGTTGTCTTGGAAGTGAGGTGTATGTATCCTGCTTTTTAGAACAAAGGTGAAGACTTGAAAAGGTCTTGGCTTTTGGGTTTTACTCTCAAAATGAACTTGCAAATCTAATTGTCTTGCATCTTACTGGGAAGTAAAATGTATTTGAATCAATCCTGTATACACCATCCTGCCATGCACCTGATTTGCCATTACTTGTAAGCATTTTGGAAATTGCAGCTCACATGCAGTCCCCAAAGAAATAAAGTAAGAACGTGTAGAAATGTGAAAGCCTTTTTCAGCTTGTTGTCAGACCACTTTATTTCAGAGTGTTCATTTTCCCAAATGAAACATCACAGTTTGAAAGAAATCGATTTCTAAAACAGGCTCAGGAAGATCTGTCACAGCAAAGCCTCCTGCCACACGCCAGAAGTGTCATCCCGTCCAGACCCCGCGCCTACCCGTGAGCGCAAAACCTGGATGTCGGTGATGTCTATCGCTAACATTGCCTGTGTTTACACCGGGGAGAGCAAAGCGTGGACCTGCAAATAGCAAGTGTTAAGGAGGAGCTGCAAAGGCTACACCGGGGAGAGGCGGGCCGAGGGACCCGCTCGGCGGGCCGGGCTCGGGAAGGGACAGCGCGGCCGCGAGAGCTGCCCCCGGCTGCTCCCCAGCCCCTCGGCCGAGCCCAGGCCGTGCCGAGCCCCGGGCACCCCGAGGGGGAGAGGCAGCCCCGGAGCCGGGCGGGGAGGGCCGGAGGGAGCCCCTTCGGGGGGCAGCGGCCCCGGGGAGCGGCCGGCTGCGGCGGGAGAGGGAGACAAGGGGAGCTCGGCGGCCCCGGCCGGGAAGGCAGCCGGGGAGCGGGGCCCCGCCGCGGAGCTCCCGGAGGACAGCCTCCGACCCCTCGTTCCCTCCCTTCCTTCCTTCTATCCCTCTCCCCGTTCGCTAGCGGCCGGCAAAACCTGCCCGCAGCACGAAGGGCACTGACACAAGCCGGGGACGAGTCCGCCGGAGGCAGCCGGCGCCGCCGCGTTCTGCCCAGGTACCCCGGCCCTGTCCGAGGATCCACGTTTCCTCCCCTGCTACTTCTCTTTTACCTTTTCCTCCTCTTCTTCTTTCCTCTTCTTCTTGATCCTCTCCCTTTCCCCCGCCCCTCCCG